>JAXCLR010000092.1:37198729-37220357 GCA_035584095.1 Annona squamosa
GGACGAGATCCAAATAAAAATCCCGCCGTGTGATCAGGGCAACAATCCTGAGTCACGTTTATCAATCGATAAAGATCCCGAAGTAAGATTTCTAGACACCCCGAGTCGGGGTGCCACACTTTTGACCTCAAAACTCTTCTGAAACTCGTCTACATGTTAGTGAAGTGGCGCCTAGGCGCCAACTCTTTGAAAACATTCTGTCGTGTGAGATGCTGGAAACTTTGACTAAGGCATGTAACAACCCATATGCTTCTTCAATTGGCTCTGTTCTGCATTCAACTCGCCCGCATGCCTGTAATTATCCGTCATTCCTGCAAAAAATGAATGGGACTAAATAAATGAACTAAAAAAATGTCTAATTTATACTAAAAATGCATAAAAACTGTATACTGCTCCTAAAATGCAAAGTGAGTGAAAATTAAGCTAAATTGGTACAAACCAACCCTAATCTCTTGGACTAATACACAAAAATAGTCTAAAATGGGCCATTATAACTTGCATTTTCATGAGTTATCGGTTTCATTAAGGGGATTAACTCTGAAAAAGGGAAAATTTTATGTTTAAGTAAAGAATCTTAAAATACTCAATTTACCCCTCCCCTCTTAGGTAGTTATCATAAACTCGAGACTAACAAAAACTTCTCTACACCTTTGTAGAGTGTAGATTTTCATTTATATTCATTGTTCTTGAGATTCCACTTGGTTTGGTATTAGAGACTAACACCGAGTAAAGGCAAGTGGAGTGAGGTTGGAGTGTGACTCATCATTTACTTTTTCGAACATTGTAAACGCCTCTTAGAGCGAGAATTTAGAAGAGAGCGAGGACTCTTGGTGTAATTGTACTGTTTTAGTGGAACCCAAGATATAACAATGTGCTCTTGGAATAATGAAGTATGGAAGATTGTCCCGAACCACTATAATTTCTTATGATTGATTGCTTTCTCTATTTGTCATTCATTCTCTACGTTTTTCATTCAAGAGGAATTAGCTTACAAGGGGTTACAACTACTACATTGAAAGTTTTTTTTAATAACCCAATTCACCCATCCCCTCTTGGGTTTTGTCATAAACTCGGGATCAATAAAATAGTCATTATTGCCCTCTTCTTCCTCAGATCCTCGATAAGTACAATGAGTCCTCACAATTGTTTCTAACTTGCAAAAAATAAATTCATCAATACCCTCACAATATATAGTTAAAACATAACATCTACGCATGATGATAACCACTAGAGATAAAAATAAGAAGAAGAGATCTTTTCAATTGCATAATCAAAGATAAATTCAACTATAGATATGTACTTAAAAAAATAGAAAACCACCAGATGACCAACACTCAATCAACTTACTATAAGGCATCTGACATTTTTATATTTCAAACAACATACAAAGTGACAAGGATAACATTATAGAGGCATCATAAGTTATATAATGGGGTCAATCTTTCCTTGGAAAGATCATGAGTTTCTATCACTTTCTAAATGATAAAATAGAATAGAAGAAGATCAAATAAATTCGTAAATAAAAGAACCTAAAAATGTATACATGTGAAGATGAGAGAACTTAATGCGAGCAAAATCTTGAGTTTTCAATGGAAGAAAATGGGAAGATCTATAGGGGAGAGTTTGCACTATAGTCCGCATTGAGGAAAATGGAGAAAAAGAGAGCTATGAGAGAGAGTGGGTTGGGGAAAGAGGTTGCTGTCATTCAAGACGCTACACTGTTGTCATCCAACTGAAGAAAGAGGGGAAAAGGACGAGCTATGCCGCTGTTGTCTCAGAGGAAGAAAAGAGGGGAAAAGAGAAAGTTGTTGTCTAGAGGGAGATAAAGGACAAGAAGGAGGATGGGGGAAAGGGTAAGATTCGGTTTTGATTTTTTAAAATATGTCGGGTTGCATGCTCCATAATTGTATGCATCTGATCCACGGCGAAAAATCCATCTGTTAGGATGGTTGGCCAGTTGGAGGGTTTCCAGCTCCATTTCAATGCAATCTGGCTGTATTGAAGCACGGTCGTATATGTATCTATGTATAGTCAATAATATGAGATTTAGCATTTTAAGCAAACATACTTCGATATTGCTATGAATAATTTATATGGGCGCTAATAATTTGCAATCAAATGTAAAATGGCTAATAAGCTTTTTTTATTTATTTGAAAATTTTTAATTTATATTCAAGTTCTACTTGTATCTTTCTCACTATGAAATTTGATATTGAGGAATAATCCAGTTAGCTAGAGTTAAGCAAATGTTTCGCTTAATCTACATAAACAAATCATTTAGTACACTTTTTTTATTTTTTCTTTATACACTTATTTATCTAAGTATATTTAATATATAACCAAGTTTTACCATTTTTGTATATGAATATATAGGATTACTTGTCTTTGATATTTTTTAAATTTATTTAGTATTTTATTCTTTTTTAAAATTTAAATAAAATGTCAAGTAAATTCTAAATTTTGCAAAACTTTGCAGGGAGAAAGATATAAGCAAGTCACCCATATGGATTGAATTTTTTTTAAATAAAAAAGTTTTCTAGCTAGATGCAAAATACAATTAATTAAGGTATGATCTAATTTTTTTAAGGAATAACTTTTAAAATGAAAAAAAGAAGTTGTAAGAAAATTTTCTTTTGGCAAGCTATATTAGATTACATAGAAATATCGCTTTGCAGCTTGGGGATTAAACAAACATTTCATTTTTGTAACTTGGGTAATATCTTGTCACCTCTTAATGATTAGGTAATTATGGGAGTATAACTCCAAAGGAAGTGTAAATGAAACAAATGTCACCATCCAACTTTGAATTGTAAACCTCCTATCTTATACACCCTTACAACCACATCAATCACTTGGTTATCTAAGTGAATAAATAACATGATTACGTAAAAGTAGTTTTATGTAACCTCATGCATTTTTTCATCTTAATCATTGATGACAAAACCTATTTCATCCATGGACCATGATTCTTTACGGCCAGGCGCACGTGGGCAACCCTGCATCTGGCCAAAAAATATATTTTTAAATTTTTTTTAGTTTTTTATAAACATATAAAACTAAGTGTATTTAATTTATAAATCAAGTTTTACTATTTTAAAATGTTTTTAAGTATTTATTTCAAATTTTTAAGTACACTAACATTTTTTGTAATTTTCTGACTCGAAAAATTAAGAAAATGTTTCTGTGTTTAAAAATCCAAAATAAATACTTTAAAATATCTAAAAAGGTAAAACTGAGTTTATGGATTAAATACACCTAGCTTTATATGTTCATGAAAAAGAAAAAAAAATAAAAATATATGCTTTTTAGGTCAGCCTAACTATATCATCTTCCTCCATCCATTTGTGTACAGTATGTTGGATTGTAGTTTGACTATCATATAGTTACGATAAAGTCCACTACAAAATAGGACTCATATTATTAAACTATAAGAATAATTCATAATCACTTACCTACATAGAAATTATATTTTGTATGTTTTAATTAGAAATATAATTTTAAAATTGATGTTTAACTCGAACTATTTTATTACATTATTTTTATACCATTTTAATTCAGAATAGGGCCCATGCAAATATCTAATTTGCATAAATTGATATACTAATAAATAATTTTAAATATAGTTGATGAGTTATATGTAGTTTTATGATTAACTAGGCTCCATTTGAAGTGCACTTGTACTAAAATATTCATATATCTATATATATATATATATTTGTAAAAGTGTCGTTTTTTTATTTAAAACCTTACTGATTTTTTTTTTTTTTTGAATATGGATTTAGGATGGTAGACGAGATGGAATGGAATGAGAAGAGGAGAAAGAGATTAGATAAAGAAATAATTTAAAGAATTAAGTTATATATTGGAAAATGAAATGTTATATTAATTTATTTAAAAAAAGGAGATCTGAGCTCGTTCTCACCTTGCTCCATCTCCATTGACACCACAGTGAACATGCAATTTTTATCAAATGGCATCATTCCCTTTTACTTTCTTTTTAGAAAATAATTCCTGTTTGCAGTTTGCACTTTCATCCTCTTTTCTCGATTCCCATTTAGTATTTTTGTTGTTCATGAAATTAGCAAACGCTTGTGAAGTGTGAACGCATGGAAAGATTTTCACAAGAACCTATTTATAAGCCACGAATGGGGCGATGAAGAAAATGTGAAAGATTAGAAAAGAATGGAGAAAGGAGCAGATGCGTTGGAGAAGAAGAGCGAGGTGCAAAAGATATGCAGGCGTTGCAAGCAATCGTACCAACCGACATCAAATGACCCTTCTTCTTGCAGGTTTCACCCTTCTTTCTTCGTTTCCAGAAGGCACGACGATCAGAAGAGGTAAATCCTATTCCTCCCTCTCAACTTTCCTTCTTCTTTTTTAGAATATCAGACGTATTTAGCTGCATGAATTGATTCGTAATCCATAAAAAAGATCCATTTTTTTTTATTACCACCAAATGGCCAGATTTTCCAGGTTCTGCTCTGAATAGTGGATAGATGCACCAAGCTTACCTGAATCACATAGGCTGTTAAGCGCATGGATTGATATATTGAGTGTCCACCTTTTGATAATTTATTCGAAGTTTAGAACGTTGTCTTTAGTAGGGTCGGATTGATTTCTTTCAAAACTTTCAACTGTGGGCCAGTTAGGATTATTATTTGTTTATGTTTATGAATTGGAGACAAAATTGGAATCTTTTTGGGAATTTGTGCTCTTCTGTTTTGTGAGGACTAGTTTTTGAGCTTCATGTTGCTCTCTACTGCACTTCTTGTATGCCAATTCCTTGAGATAATTGGTTACTGAAATTTTTAGGTAATTTGGGAGTTTTCTTTGGATAATGCTGGAATCTTGCAAGCTTCATAACAAGAATGAGCAAATGCCATATGGGGATTGAAGGATGAATAAAAATTATTGATCATGCTTTTGGTGGCTTGATCCCAATGGAATGATGTGCTTGATTCTTTCTTTCTTTATTCTTTTCTTCTTTTTTTTTTTTTCATTATAATCTATGCAAATTAACATACATTAGTGTCAATTGAAGTCAATAACCACAGTTTGGGAAAAGAGCAGAGAATGAGATGAAAAGTTGAAGAGTTGAAAGAGATGACTGATGGGCATATATCTTTGGTGGAGAATGAGATAAGAATTTTGAGGAGAAGATGAAAATGAACATGGTTGAGGTGGAGCATACAAATAGATTTCAAAACAAAACGTGGGCCATTATCAATTTGAAAAGCAGGTTCACTGCTTTACTTTTCAGATGATACCATGTGCCTCACACTTCAAAATCAAAATTTGTTAAGGAATCATGCATACAAGCATTGCATTTCTGCTTTCAAATTTCTCTCTGCCTGCTCGCTATGCCTTTTGCTCTTCTTCCATTCTGCTAATGAACCTGAGAAAGGAAGGAATCATGAATCATGGCCTTCCTAGGACAAAACCCTTCATTCTGGCAGCTATGTGGTTCTGATCAGGTTCAACAACTGATTTTCTTCTTTGATTCTTGAACTTCTTTCTCATCTTGGTAATTCTATTTTGTAGACTCATCTTGTCTACTGGTTTCGATCTATCACTCGAATTGTCTGGTTGAATTTGCTCCATACAAGCTGATGATCTTCCTAAATTGCTACAAATTTGGAAAACTTCTGGGAACTTTTGTTCTTTGTCTTTCTCTTTGCATTTTTCTTCCGTGTTCTTTGTGTAGTTGGAATTTAATGGCATTATTTCGGTTTGATATGTGGAAATTTCTGGTTCTGAATAATTTAAATAAAACATAAGCGATGATGAGAATATATATAAGTAATGATAAGGAAAAGAGTAGGTTTATCACTATTGGAGATATCTCATATAGGGAAACAGCTGATTTGATCATGATGTGTTGAGTTGACTTCTGTGTTTCGATGATTCAATAGAGTAAACTTGTAACTGCTTTCCATCATTAACAGATGGCATTCATCTTACATTGACTGAAAGCATGGGATGCAAAATTGGCATGGATTTTTCACCATGCTGCTTGAGTGCCTTTTCTAGTACAAGGAAGCTTAGCATGTTATCATCATCTTTCATAGATCACTGCCATAGTTGTTACTGATGAGACATGCTCAGTTTCATCGTGGGACTTCTATTTTCTGCCAACAAGCAACTATTGAATTCCTATGAGCAGCATGCTGGACCTCTATTTGATGTTCTTGCATCATTATCATCTCTGCGCTGTGCCCTTACATTTGCAAAACAATTCTGAATGGCAATGATGAGAGGATTTAATCAAAATATCCATTCAGAGATCTAGGACAGTGTTGGACTTATTTCACACCAATCGTTAATATCCATAGAGAGGGCGCTCTGCCAAACCTCCCTATAGTAGCTCTTTTGTTATTTTGGTCAAGTTTTGACCAGGGATAACTTCTATGTGGCCAATCAGCATAGTTGGGGGAAATCCATCCTTCTTCATCTCACACACTTTGTTGGGTCTGGGGAGGGGCTTACATGTATACAGCCTTACTGTTACTTTATAAAGAGGTTGTTTCTTGTGCCTGAAACCCATGACCTTTGGTCACAAAGGCAACAACTCTTGTACAAAGATTCAATGGCCATCTGAGTCAGAGCCCAAAGGTACAGTCAAGTTGCGCATCATGTGATAGGAATGATCTTTGCTTGGGCAATGAAGGTCAATGGGGTGGATATAGTGGATTGACATTTGAGTGTCTCAGGCTTTGTTTGGACCCACTGTGAAAATTCAGCACTTCTTAGAAAAGTGCTATTGTAGTTGAACTTTCACAAATAGTACTTGAGGTGAAATTTTGTAGTGTGTTGGCTGCACTACTTTGAAGTGCTTTCAGTATTATATGTCCATTTTCCTGTATTACATTGAACGAACTTTCGATTTTTTTAAATTTATCAAAAAGGATAAAAAAAAATCAACCTTTAAACTTATCATATATGTGTGGAATCTCACCATAAGAAACTTTCAAATAATTGATAACATGAAACAGTGGAGCAAGGGAAGGCAGTGTTAAGTTGATGGAGCTTATGCATTTATGCCCTCTGGAGGTCAAGTGATTACCTGGTGATAGAATCAATATAAACAATGGGCCAGATTCTGCCATTTCCTCTTCAATATGAAGGATGAAAATTCTGGAATATATTATGTAGGTTTTAAATCAGATAGTTGCTTGAGAAACTAATAGACAGAAGTTGGAACTAAGAGCATTACATGCATGCCAAGTTGGAGAAAATTCGTGAGCGAATTAGTTTCCATATTATCAGCTTCCGTAGGAGCAAATTTGAGACGCATGTTTAAGGGGACCTGTGGATGATATTAGCTTAAAGTAGTGGGCAGTTGAATAAAATCTGATGAATTTAGGAGTAACATCAATAAGAACTAAGAAATGAAACAAGGAACGTAATGCTGGATGGTTTTGCTATCTGCAAGTAAGGACACGAACTTTGAAAACTAGGGAAGCAGCTCTAGGGGAAGACTGAAAGGAACATGAGTAGAAGTGGCTAGAAATAGAATTAAGGGATGATAATTTAAGTCTGAAAGTGGATTATGTTGCCATAAATGATGACTGAAAATGCTCTTGCATCAAGTTGTTACTGTTTTTGCTTCTGCCATCCGCTTCTTCCCATCCTTGTTTCTTCCTTGTTTCTATCTACTTGTTCATGTAGGGATGCATTTGGTTTTGCGGTTAAAAAATATTTCAATAACTTAAAACTGTCAATTTTTGTCGATATCATTATTTTATATTATAAGTCCATCGTGCTAGTGGGAAGACAATTAACTTGTGTGTGAAATAATGGAGAAGAAAATGGAGAGGAAGAGGGCAATTATTATTGAAAAATGTAGTAGTTTTATATAAAAGGTTATAAATGACAAATGAGAGAAGTTTACACAATTGAAAATTAATAAAAATGTTATAAATCTACAACAATATAAACAATTTAAAATCTTCTAGAAGGATTCTAATTGAAGCTTAATAAAAATGACATAAATCTACAACAATCTAAACAATCTAAAATCTACTAAAAGGATTATAACCAAAGCTTAAAACAAAGCTTATGATAATTTAAATGAAAAACTAGGAGCTAGACAAGAAGAAAATTATATATTTAAGTTGGCAAACAAAGAGAAAATAATATATTAAATGCATAAAAAATAAGGATTAAAAGTTTTAGCAAAAGTTGATAAAATCAAAGAAAACTGAAAAACTTATTTCTATAGTTTATTAAACAATGATCCATCAGTGTCTAAGAGTAGATGATTATTTGAACGTAAAAGAAAAGAGAAATATAATCTATTTTCCAGAAATTTGAGTCTTTGATAAAATTATTAAGACAAAGTTAATGTCAAAAAAATGGAAAAAGTATTATAATACCAATTTATAAAAAATAAAAAAATTTGAAAATTGTGCAAATCAATTGAAAAAAGACTAATATGAGAAGACAAACGTTTCCAAAAATCAATTTGGTTTTATGCTAAGGAGATCAATTATTGAAGCCATCTTCTTACTTTGACAATTATTTGAAAAGTGTAAACTTACACATGGTTTTTTAGTAATTTAAAAAAGAGCACATCATAAGGTCCTAAAGAAAATGAATATGAAAGTAGCTAGAAAAGAAAAGAAAAAATTATTAATGGGGGTTGATAATATTCAAACTTGGTCAAGTTATGGCACTTCAATCTCCTCCATTGGATTAAATGAGGAACAATAGTCTTTGATGCAATCAAACCGCTGCTGAAAGCAAGACAGAAGCTGACATGCAGCGACAAATTTTTGCAATGCATTAAATATAGGACTGGTTTCATAAATATATATAGGACAGTGGAGAGAGAAGACTTGGAGGAAAACAAAAGTCATCCATGGCAGCAGCTAGGACCGAAGAGAGCGAAGGAGGATGACAGATTTGGGAGAAAAAACTGCCAGAGAAGACGACGATCCATTGCTGCAACCTGGTCTAAAGAAAGCGAAGGAGGACGGCAGATTTGGGAGAAAAAAATTGTCGGAGAAGACAACAATTTTGCAGAACCTTGGCCCAAATAGAGTGAAGGAGGATGATGAATTCAGGAGAAACAATTGCTGGAGAAGACGAGCGGAAGGAGAGGGACTTTTGTATGTTGGTGGGTTAGATTTAAGAGCACATTCAGCAATACTTTAGAAAAGAAAGAGCTCACGACCACTAATCAGTCCTGCTGTTTTCAAACAATAAAAACATTTCATAACTAAATGACCATGGATGACTTTTGTTCATTTGTGCCAATATTCATTTAAAATAGAACCAAGTATAATTTTTAAATGAGCCTAATTAGACCTTATGACGAAGATGCAAAACATGGGGTAATTACTGGGCCAATGATATGCTGTACATTAGCATAAACTTTATGAGATACAAAATGTCCGACCATCAATGGCATGTTGGATTTCAGCATTTTTTATCCTTCCTGGCAACATCGTTCTCCTCTCTTGAGACCTGCGACTGGGATAGATGGCTTTGGTTTCCTCCCAATTTTCACTCTTCACTATCTCCATATCTTCTTTCCACATTTAATGCATTTCAGAAATTAGCTGCTTGTATGGCAACTCTCGTCTGACTTTCAGTTGCGGTCTAGCTGTACAGTAAAGGACTGCACCAACAGCTATTGTTCCTCATTTCAATCCGATAGAGGAAATTAAAATGTTGTGACTTAATCAAGTTATGACTGGTAGGATATAATCAATCTCATTATTAATAGATATACTGATGTTATTAGAGATATCTGTGAGGGAGCTATAACAAATGTGAGGACCATAAGTGGGGAATGGAGTAACGAGTATTTTTTCAATTGCAATAAGTTTGCTTTAAAGGTTAGCCCATGTCCGTTATCTTTTCACTTTAGTTATAGGGAACTTACTAGGCATTTGTAAGAAATTCCTTGGTGCATGTTCTTTGCCGGTAATATAGCCCTAATAGATGAAACAAAAGGAGTAAACATAAAGTTAAACAAGTGAAAGATGTTCTAGAATCTAATGGTTTTAGAATTAATTGAACAAAATTGAAGATAATAAAATGCAATTTTAATAATAGTAAACAAATAGATGATGAACTAATTAAGATTTTAGACCAAGGTATCAAGAATTGATGACTTTCAATGCTTAGGATCAATAATTTAAGAAAGTGGAGAAATTAGGAAAGATATTATGGATAGAATCCAAGCAGGATGGAAGAAATGACGGGGTGCTTTAAGGATTTATGTGACTATCTAGTTCTTATTGGATTAAAAGAAAATTTTAATAAAACAACGATTAGACTAGCTATGCTCTATGTGGTAGGATATCGGATAATTAAGGACAACACATGCATCAATAACTATAACAGAAATGAAAATGTTAAGGTGGACAAGTAGAAAAACAAAAAATGTTGATATTTAGGGGTGTGTTTGGCATTCCCTAAAACTTGTTCATTTAAAATTTTTCGTTCTCCACAATTATCTGATTTTATAATCATTTATTCACATTTTCTCATACATATATCTTAGTTTTCAATCGTTTTTCCATAACTATTTAGACAACTCTTTTATTCATTTTAACTTTATTTTTGTTAACTCCTCATCATTACCCCTATCATATCATATCACTTTTCCCTTTTCAAAAACCATCAAATACACACAATTGTTACTTAGCTAAGTAACATGCAGGTGTACATGGTCATTAGGCTATAAGTAATTGGACAAAATATGAAAACATTAGAGATTATTGAAAGTATAATACATGATCATAAAGAATGATGCGACAAGAATCATGCAGTTTATCTCACGTATGTGGGAAATAGGTGATGATAAAAGTTTTGTTCAAAATCATGGTTAAGATTAACATAATATACAATTATCCAGGTATATATGCAACCAACAATTTGTGCCAGACCATCGAAAAGAAAAAAATAACAATTTGTGTTAGAATATTCTCAGATCATGACATTCATTGTTCACGGCTTTATATTATCAAAATATTCACTGCAAGTACCGTGCAACTAACTCTATTCCTCTTTCTTTCTTGAATCCTTTGAGGAGCAATGTGTGAAGATGACACTTATTTTGAATTGGGGTGGAAATGGTCCAAATCTCCTTTGGAGCTAGGATGATTAGTTGCAGTTTTACTTGATAGCTTTGTTTGAGCATGCTGGCAACATGGCCATGGAGCCGTGTAGGAAATTCGAGTCTGTATAGATGATTATAAATTTGCTTATTTGGTCAGGAACTTCTTTTGTTTCTAGTTGTTGATGTGCTTTCATGTGTGTTTTAAGGTACTATGAACTGGGACCTGATGATCCTCCTTATGCTGCCAAGTTTTATGATTGCTGTGGAGCAGAAGACCCAGATGCACCCGGCTGCACCACAGATTTGCATGTTTCATATGATGATTAAGCATTCTTGATTGATATAGGATCTGTTTGTAGAAGATAATAAGCTTTTGTTAATAGAAACACTTTATCTTCTATGAAATGGGTTTTCTCCGTGTAAAAGTAACATTTTTGGTGCCTGATTCCTGTCCTTATTTGCTTCTTCACCAACACAATCCAGGCCTGCAGGAAGAGCCCCTTGAGGAACTATCCTCCCAAATGTCCGATTTCTGCTTGTCGGAAAGGGGATCCAGCCTTCTAGCCATTCTGGACTATGATTTCCCGTGATATGCGACCAGAAATAGTAAAGAAAGCTGTGGTCTACAGGAATGTTTTGTGCCCCTGGTACAGGATTTTTTCCAAAGCATTGATTTATGTCTGTATTGTTTTGCAAATTGAAGAATTGTAAATGGTATCGCCGTTGGTAACATGGCAATGGCCTCTCCTTTCAAATGTAACAGTAGGCATTGCACCAAACACAAGCCATGAAAACGCATTTATTGGGAGTATTTTCTGTGCCAGTCGCTTGCAGATAGTGTTTTTAATTTTTTTTTTTTTTTCCTCTTTTAAGGATGAGTTTCAAATATGACAACTAGTTTTATCCCTATTTTCATACGATTATGCCTACATGCACTGGGCAGATTTAGGATTAGTGCTCCCCGGTGTATTTAACTCATTTTTAAATTTTTTGAAAATTTTTTATACAATTATTAATTTAAATGTATTTAACTTGTGTATTAATTTTTACTATTTTTGGAAATTTGTGAATATTTTTTGAATTTTTAAAAATCAGTGGTATTTTTACTAATTTAAAATTATTAAAATGTCGGTTGATTTTTAAAAATTCTATATATCTTTAAAAATGATAAAAATTGATACACATGTTAAATATACTTAAATTAGCACTTGTGTAAACAATTTTCAAAAAAATTTAAAAAATGGGTATTTGTACCTAAATGTATTAAAGCTAAGTGCCTCGGGAAGCATAAGATTGAGATTCATGTTCATACATGACCTCAGATTTATAACGGTAAATATGTTCGCATATTTGCATCATATTTCCTGACAAATTGTCACGTGTTTTTGTCAAAATAGTCTTAAGCTACAGCCTAATCTCTCCCGCATTCTCGTATCAAAATCTGTATATTAACGATGATGTGTAAAGAAAATAATATTAAAATAGATAGGTTAATTATATATATAATTATATAAAAATTATTAAAAAATGAGGTCATTGTATATGGAGATATAAAGAAATAATATTAACATAGGATAGTTATAGAAGTGAAAAGGTTTTAGATTAAAAAATTTTAACTATGACATTTTTTCTAATTGTCAAACACACGAGTTTTATTTGAAATTATTTCAAAACGTATTTTTTCTTCCTTTTCCTGGTTATCAAACGAGCACTCAGTTACTTTCATCAGAGCATGTTTGATTAACATATGAGAAAAAATAGTTTTTTGAAATAATTTCAAGTATAATACGAAAATATGCAAATTATTAATAATGAAATACTCAAATTGGTGCTCTAGCAGTGTCCATAAGATAATGCACATTCAATGGCAAATTTTAACATTTAAAATGTAAATATGTAAAGTTATAAAGTTTAAAATGGAAGATGATTTTAGACATTTTACAAGATCTTAATAAGTTTTTTTTAACACTATTTGGGATTTGGGTCTAAAATACAAAACTAAATTTTATAGGATTTAAAAAGCTAATAATCAAATTTTAGAAAAATTTCCTCCATATCCACAACATTTTTCTATTATTACTATTATATTTACATTATTCTTGAAATTTCCTTGACACCTACAACATTTTACCACTAATTCTCTATACGCCCGTATCGTAATCTCACCCTAAATGGACATAAGTGCATGCAAAAATATTAATCTTTCCCTTGCACCATTACATAAACAAATATGAATAAATTGTTATTCTGTATTTATTATAATTTAAACGAAAAATATATCATATTTGTTTTAAAGAAATATGATAGGGATTCTATTTGGAATCTTTGTTTACAAATGGTGTAAAGCAAAATTAATATTTCCACCAGCATTTGATGTTAGTTTAAGATGAGATTGAAAGCATTTGTGTATGGAGAATTAGAGGTAAAATGTTGTATTTATAAGGGAAATTTCTAAAATATTATGAGTGTGTTTGTTTGGGGAAAAAATATCAACTAAAATTTTTCAATCAAAAACTTTTCATTTTCCATAACTGTGAGAACTAAATATTTTATTTTATTTTCATTATAACCCTTCTCTATTATGAGGTAATTTATGAACATGCTACTAGGAATTTTATGATGTTAATGGATTAATAACATATACGGACATTGTTGAGTATTACAAATATTTTCCACCTTGCAGAGTTGGTACGGGGTTCGACCTGCCTGGTCAGGTCGCGGGCAAGTCAGGTCACTGGGGTAGCGCCCCTCGCTAGCATGAAGGGGGTAGTGCCCCGGAGAAATTTTTAACTATTAAGTCATAGGAGTAGGAAAGTAAATTACAATTTGCGATTAGACCTAACCCATGCTCCGGCCCGGCCCGACTTGATGGATGTTCGGTTATAAAGAGGAGCCCGCGAGTTAGGGCTTCATCTTTCATTTGCGCCCGACTCCATTTCCCTCTTCTTCTCTTCTTGTTCTCTGCTTTTTCTTTTCTTTCCCTCCTATTCGGTAAAAACCAGCTTTGGATTTCTTTAAGAAATCTCTACCAACTACCGTGAAGGCCATCGATTCTAGTCAAGGAAGCTCCAAATTTCTACGATCCAAGCCTAGGGTCACTATTTTTGGGGAAAATCATGATTAAGGTAAGTAGATGCTACACTTTCTTGATTGAATGATGAAATTTCGTATTAAACATGATATGAAACTGGGGGGAATACGTGACACCCAACAAATTCATGGTTTGGGGCATAGCATTCGTAACAATTAGGGTAAGCAAGGTTTGTGGGGAATTTTCCGTGAATGAGTGAATTTATGAAGTGGAGAACTCGTTAATAGCTTTTGTATTCTTAAAATGTAATGTTAGTTGATTCTGTTCAAACGAGGGTACGAACTAGAAGTTTTCTATTTTTGTGCCTACCATGTGTTTGTTAAAATGCTCGTGTGACCGTTTTATATATTGAATTGAAAGTAAACCTTATTGATGTTGTGTGGTTTTTGACATGTATTCTTGTATGTTATGTATGAGGTGTTATTTAAAATGATTGGTTGTAAAAGGGTTGTTCATGACCCCTGATTGACATGAGGAGAGGGTTGTTTATGGCCCTTGATTGACATGAGTGGAGGATTGTACGTGTCATTCTATTTATACGTGGTTACATGTATATGATTTTGGGAGTGGGTATCAGACCCATATGTTTTATTTTGATCATGACATGCTCATTTAAAACTTCGTTTGTTCCACTTTGTGCTAAACATTATCTACTTACTGAGTCTATTTAGACTCACATGATTTGTTATTTTTTTTCTTTAGATCCTAGGTCAAGTGGGAAACCTCAAGATTGGGCAAATGGAAGACCAAATCTTGGAAACCATTAGAACATCTCTCATTAAAGTTATTTGAATTTTTTTTTGCTTTTTTGACATTAGCATTATATAGACAATTATTGAGCTAGATTTGACCTTGACAAACATATTGTATTTAGTATTTCAAATTGGATTACGATTTATGTTGACGCATGTAGTTATGATCATTCGGTTTGCTTGTTGTATATGAATAAATTTGAACGATTTCCTTCCATATGAATGCCCTTATCATATGAAGATACAAATATATAACTATAGAGTTGAATGTCACATATTGAAATGAATTTGAATTGCTTATGAATAACAGGTTGTGTATTACATACCACCCCCTATATATTATAGGGAGATGCTGCCGAAATTTTTGTAAGTCATATGGTACCCTTTTGACTAGTTATTATGAATATTTAGAAACGGGGCGTTACATATCTAAAGACAAGATTTTGCAAATGCTTTTCTTTTCATCTCTGGGTTTTTCATGAATAAAGGATATACCAATGCATAATTCATTTTCTTTATATGGTATCATATTCTTTGTCCACATGACACACGAGTTATTTCTATATGAAGGTAATTTTGTATGAACTTTTGGTCATTACTTAAAAAAATCTTCATTCAAATCGATTATTGGTTGGCCTTCCTTAAATCCATTTCAAAATATTTTAATAAATTATTTTAAATTCATTTGATAAAACCATATATTATTTGGAAATCAAAATTTTTCTTTTCCATTATAATGCAACCATTTCCACATTTTCCTTATTTTCATAAGGATTTGCTTATGATAAAGCAATTTCCACATAACTTAATATTTCTCCTTACTTCTATAAGGATTTATTTATGATAAAGCAATTCCAACATATTCCATGGCCGTAATATATGTAAAATTCATTTTCAAAAAGTTTGCTTGCTTACCTCTGTTTTACTTCAATCTGAATCCTTTATCCTTTCCTTTCTTTTTCCTCTACAAGTGAAATGGATATACATACTTTATCATACATATGTTACATTCATTTATAACCTTATTTTCCTCCATAATTTTTTATAGAGGTTAACCTTAAAAATACTTGGTCATTATTTCCATATATGGATTTTTATCCATAAATCCTTAAAAATTCCATCTTTAGATTTAAATATTAATCTCAAAATTTCTCCAAAATCTCGCTGTTTACTGTAGTAAATTACTGTAGAAAATCATTGGGTCACTGTTCATAGCGACATGGGTTACTGTTCATGGGGTCCAAATTTTGACTTTTTTTTCAAAAATAAAAATACCATCATATAGCTTATGCTTAGTATATCATGAAAAATTTCATACATTTTGAATTCATCATCATTTACTTGGCTAAATAAATCATTTTCTCCATATACTAAAAAATAACATAAATTCACTTAAGCATAATCTTTCATTCCAAAAATCACGAAATTAATATATCATCATTTCAACATCATATTTATCATATTCATATATCTCAAATCATCATTTATCATTTTTTGAGCATTATTTACATATATCATATGCTATATTCCTGAATGCTCCATCTTTGCTTTAAATTTTTGATGCTCTAGCATAATTCCGATTAAGCATTATAAATATTCTTATTTTTTTCATGATTAGGCATTATCTAAGCATGGTTTTATCCAATTTAACATCCAAAAAAATTGGGAAGAATTCCCTTACCTCAAGTGGAGAACTTTCCTCCTAATCGGCTCTTTCTCTCTCTTTCCTTATCTCCTTCTTTCTCTAAAGGCTAAAAACATGTTTGGGGGTGGGAATGCTTGAATGTTTCAAGCTTGGAGTGCCTTTGGTCGTTCTCACCTTGCTCCCATTTATAGGTTTTGATTTTTCATCAAATTGGATTTTACCCCTTGCTTGAAGTATTTAATTATAAAATGTATTTTTTTATAATTTTAAAAAATTCATTGAGCCAAGAGCAGCCACCCTATGCCTTCTCTAGCCCACACTATGCAGCCCTATTTTTTATTTTTTTATTTTTAAAATTATTTAATTTAAGCTAAATAAATCCTAACCGTTGATTTTGGATGATGATGATCATGGACCATTTATTTGGTAAAATTTTCCAACCAACACCTACAACATCCCTGCCATAGCTACCTTTTCATTTAATTTTTAATTTTTTAATTATTTATTTTAATAAAAAGTCAAAAGTTGAATTAATTAAAAGTTAAGCTACTTTTTTATCTCTTTTTGACATTTCATATTGACCCTTGATTTGTGATTTTCATCACATCTTAATCTATTCATCATGTTCATCATGAATTTTTAATCATCCATAAAAAATTTCATCGAAATCCAATGCTCATATTGCAAATTATGAAATTTTCTTTATTTTTCCACTAAAATCAAAAATTGGATTAAAATAGCAAAAAGAATTGCTATTTCATCCTTTAGTGATTAAATATCTATTTTGTCTTTTTGTAATTAAGTTAATCTAAGTGATTAACTCTTAATCGCGTGCCTTAATCCTCGATTACTATTCACATGCACTATTCACGCAAGTTAAATTCTTAATTGCATTAGTTTAACCTCTAATACACACATTTGAAAATATAACATGTTTTGTGAATTTTATTTATCTTAAAAATCAATACAAAAATATGTGCTATTTTAGGATTGCGAGTTTCACATTTATGCTCCCTCAAACATAGCACAAGACACGTGCTAAAATTCACTCGAGTGGGGGTCGGTGTCGCGGCGCCGCTTCTTTAAAAGCTGCCTGAAGCTATCTATTTCTAGAATTTTCTACTGTAGTAATGCCTGAGGCTGAGGCACCAAATTTTGTTGCCGAGGCACCAACTTGTTGCCTTGCATTTTTTTAGAGTGTGCTTGTAATGCAACTCTTTTTCCATCACTTTAGCATGAAGTTTATGAGTTAGCCACGATCTTTTCCTGTAATAAAAGCCACAACATAAGTAAATGTTGTCCTAATTGATGCAATGAAATTGATAACAAGTTAAAATGACATGATTTGCATTGAATTAACCAAAAGATGCATGAAATCTACACACAAGGCCTGAAATGCAAAATTGGAGAAAACTAATGCAAAACTTATATAAATTTACATGTTTCTTTTGAACTAGTATTCCAAATAATTGCAAAATGAGCGTTGATAACTCTAATTTTATAGAGTTATCACCAACATTCAAATAACTCCCACAACTATTTAGGAAATGTTAAGAGGAGTTCTAAGGATTAGCGAGAGCATTCATTGAGCTTTCACCTTCCTACTCTCAAGTGATTAATTGTGTATTTAAGTGCTCTACAAGGAAAGACTCTTATTTTACAACAAAGTGCTAAAAGATATCATCCTCCTCAAGTACTCAAGAGTCTTCCCAAGTGTTGAACTTGTTGTACAGAGTCTGTAAAGAGTAGACTGCTTTATTTCATTCATTCTTCTTGTATTGTTGTGCTTAATTTGGTGTTAGAGACCAAGGCTGAGTTGAAAAAAGTAATGTATGATTAGAGTGGAACTCGCCATCTATTGGTGTAAACATTATAAACTAAAAGAGAGCAAAAGATCTAGTTGTAATATCTGTTGAGGTAGTTGAACCAAAGACACAAGAGAGTATGTGCTTTGAAGAGTAGAGTAAAGAAGATCGGTCGAACCACTATAATTTGTTGCCTCTTATGATTAGCATTTTTATTTATTTATTAATCTCTCTAGCTCTCTATATTTCAATTAAATGGATTGAATTCACAAGGGATTAAGTTTCAAATTATCTAAAAAAATTTTAAGAACCCAATTCACCCATTTTCTCTTGAATCTTGCCATATACTCGGGACCAGTAAGTTGTATTAGAGCAAGTTTTTAAGTTTTTCACCAAAGAGATCTATGAGAAATGACAATCCAATCAACTTTTGTTACTATTTTTGCTGAGAGTCAGTCTTTCACAATACCACTTTTATTTTATGAAAATAACTTCAGTTATTGAAAGTTGAGAATGAAACAACTGATAATGATCACTAACATGGACTCTTTGATAGCTATCCAAGATGGAGTTATCTACTTACAAGCAAAGGAGCCTTTGATTGGACCGAGGAGGAGGTAGGAATAGTAAAGTGCAATGCAAAGGTCATGAACTCTTTATTTTGTGCTCTAACCATTATAAAGTATGATCAAGTGTCATTATGCTTGACCGCCAAAGAAATTTGGGACACTCTAACTTGTATTTATGGTGACACTTCTCAAGTCCACAGGATGAGAAGGAATATTCTTATTGGAGGATTGGAAAATTTCAAAATGCTTGAAGCTAAAAATATTTCTAAGATGTTTGTTAGATTCTCAAAAATTACTAATGCTCTTAAAGGTCTAGGAAATGCTATTTTGAGTCTAAGAAGGTAATGAAGATCCTATGAACGTTATCGGAGTCATGGATGCCGAAATTATTGTAATTGAGGAGGCAATGGATCTGAACACTTTAAAGGTCAAAGATCTTATGAGCTCATTCATGTCCCATTATCTAATAAAAAAAATGAAAAATGAAAAACATAGTAAAGGAAGAAAGACTCTTGCACTAAAGGAAACAATCAAAGTTCAAATGAGTCTTCTTTGTTATCTTAAAATGAAGACAAAGAGATTACCTTCCTCATAAGAAAATTAAAAAATTCATGAGGAAAGGGAAGAATGTAGTTCCTCCAAGACCAATAGTGACAGAAGCTAGAGAGAGAAAAAGAAAGATACCCTCAAATGCTCAAGCGCGGAGGAGGGGGACATATGCAAGTATAGTGTCCCACACCCATGAGAACAAGTCAAAGGGGAGGTAAGAAAAGAAAGAGAGGAGTAGTTGAAGGAAATTTTCCAAGCAAAAAGGTAAAGGAATATACATGAACAAGGATTCGTCTTCTTCAAGCAATTCATCTAGTGATGACCAGGAGGCTGCAAATTATGTAAGGATCTATTGTGTGGCAAGATTTAAAAGGAAAGCTCACTAAATTGCCTCACAACCATTGAAATGATGGAAAGCAAAACCAGCTCAACAAACTATACAAGTAATGATGAGGTAACCTCTAAACTAAATGACTCTTCTTCTGTGAAACCCGTGTTATTTGAAACTTCATGTAATATACAATACATATGTTATTTCAATGAGATTATAGAAAAATGTGTATGTTTACAAAAAGATCAAATTTCAATTTTAGAAAAATGAAATTAAATTACAAATTTAGAAAAGATGATTGATTTGTAATTTTGACAAGAGCGGAGACAAAAGGCGACTTAATGGGAATTTACAAAAGTTATATTTGAAATTTTTAAGAAAATAGAGGCTAATTTATGATCCCACAAAGATTAGCTATGAAAATAAATTTTTATAAATATTTCAGAAAGGAATTTTAAAATTCCGAAATATACAAATTGAAACTGTTCAAATTCACGGACCTTATGGAAAAATAAAAATAAATGAAAATTTTTTGGACAAGTAGGGGTCCTAACTAAGGGCTTATATTCATCCATACTATTTTCATTAGATTTAAGCATGTATAACTCAGATAGACATAAGAATTTACTAGAAACTACTAAAGTATGTGCTCTAATATAGACGGATCAGATTATAAAAATTAGTTGACTAAATTGCCTAACTTGAATGCATCAGAAAACGTGGCCAAAAGCAATGCATAACATGTCCATGCACGAGTTAAGCGGTGATATTTTCATTATTATTATTTTTTAATTACTTAGTTAATTAATTTCTTAATGCATATAAGGCCATTTGAGAAAAAAATTTTGGAGCAAGCTTATTTTAATATCCCAACATAATGAATCGAATTAAATTTTGAAAAACATGTCTACAAGTTTTTAAAATGAAAATTTATGACAAAATATGATTTGGATTAAGTTAAAATATGTACTTTGCTCCAATTGAGGTAAACTTTTATGGGTAAGTCTATTTTAATATACCCAATTTAATGAAGAAATGAAATTTTGAAAAACATGTTTTCAAAATTTTAAAATAAGATTTTTATGTAAATATGAATTAGTTAATTAAAATAAAATAGAAATTTTTTTTCAAAAT
The DNA here is from genome assembly GCA_035584095.1 of Annona squamosa. NCBI lineage: Eukaryota > Viridiplantae > Streptophyta > Magnoliopsida > Magnoliales > Annonaceae > Annona > Annona squamosa. The sequence goes on from JAXCLR010000092.1 coordinate 37,219,677, forward strand.
TCTAAAAGGTACATTTTGTGAGCAATTGGATATATATTAATATAAAAAATTTTCATAATATATAACTGTGTATGTAGGTAGTTATGATTTAATTTGTTAACATTGGAATTTACCGTTTAAAAAAATAATAAAAAAAATATGTAAACGGTAGCAAGAATGTCTGGTACACGTAATATGGACAGCTGTATTGCTGAAAATTTAACAGCCATATTTTGACCCTGGTGGATTGACAAAATGCAAACACCTGTAATTATTTACGATCAGTTATTAATAAGCCAACAGCTGTAGCGGTGAAACTAGAGAAAAGGAAAGGAAACCCTACCATGGTAAACCGCATACGGGAAGTATAAAAAAAACTACTGAAGGAAAAAAATGCTAAACATGCAGTGCATTAACAGGAAAGGGAAAGGCGTGGACGACAGCATCAAACCAACCCGCACTCCAGGCATTCTTCTTCATTCTTTACAGCAGCTTGTGTTATTTACTTAATTATTATTTCAGATATGATACTCATCTCGTCCCCTATTTAAAAGATTTCAATTTTGATTTTAAAATCACCTGCTGGATGATTATATAATTTATACGTATGATATTTTTCTTGATTATTTTAACAATCTATGCAGAACATTGATTAATAAATATAAAACACATGTTGTAAACATATTTAATCGTTCCTACATA
>JAXCLR010000092.1:37230662-37242753 GCA_035584095.1 Annona squamosa
TCATATATCATTCATGTTTTCAGTTTACAATGTAAAGCAAAAATGAAACCTAGATACAAACTACCCGACCCAAAACTCAAAAAACTCTACTCTTTTCCTATTCTATCTCTCCCTTTTTGTCAATCTATCAAAAATTTGTCAATTCTCAAAGATTTTGTGAATTGAAATTGAGAGATAGGATATGAGATAGGTTTGATGGGACGGTCATGGACTGATGAGTAGAAGGAAGAAGCTTGAGCGGGAGTGGGTTCTCGATGAACTGATCCCGATTCGAAGGGATCAAGTTTGGGCATGGGTCGCTTTTTGTGACGACCCGATGCGAGGTGGCATCGAATGGTACGCATTTTCAGATCGATTCGATCTTGTCGGGAATGCATATCATTGATAGCCGTCAATACTTCGGTCACAAGACTTATCATACGATCTTCTTGATGACCCATTTCTTCTCGAAGAGCTGAAATTTCTTCTTTGATGCTCTAAAGCGTGGCTTCTTGAAATGATGTAGGAGGCGCTCATTCGGGTGCAGCAGATCCTTGAGGTGACTGACGCCTGCTTCTCCTTTGGTCAATTTTGTTTTGTTTTAAACATTGTTTCCAACAGTCATAAGACCATGTATGGGGACTGACGCCTGCTCAATGTCAGAAGGTTAAGGAAGTTGCTGACTAATGATAAGGGAGCTAGCGAACAAAGCCTTAGTGAACGACTATCGTAACTATAATAGTCCTAAGGTAGCAAAATTCTTTTTCTAGTAAGTTCCAACCCACATGAAAGGCGTATATAGAGAATCTTGTCTGTGTAGTGAAGCTACACATAATTAACGATGCATTTGACCCAAAATGAGCCCCATATATACTTAAATTTATTAATATTTTATACAATCATTTATCAATATATAAATTTTATAGCAAGTGATTTACACGTTGAAAAAATAACTTTAAAGTTGTTATTTACATTAAACTATTTTATTATGTTGAATTTGTACTATTTTCAGATGAAGTCTATACACATATCCGATTTGGATGAAAATTAGTATTGTAATAGAATACATAATTCTAAATATAATAGGTGGAGTAGATTATAATTCTATGATCATATAAGGCTCATTTTGAGATAACTACACCGTAATTATGGTACAGTAAAACTGTACTTGAATATTTCTTATATATATAAAGAGAGAAATATTCAAGTGTTGCACCAAAATGGGTCGCACATTATCATAAAATTATAATTTACTTTACCCATTGTATTTAGAATCATATATTCTATTATCATACCAATTTGCGTTCCAATTCGATATGTGTATGGACCTTATCTGAAAATAGTACAAATTCAATATAATAAAATAGTTTGATGTAAATAAAAATTTTAAAGTGGTTTTTTTAACATTTAAACCATTTTCTATAAAATTTATATATGGATAAATAAAATATAGAGAGAGAATCATGTATTCTATTATCATACCAATTTACATCCCAATTCGATATATGTATGAACCCTATCTGAAAATTGTAAAAATTTAATATAATAAAATAGTTTGATATAAATAACAACTTTAAAGTGACTTTTTTAACATTTAAACTATTTCTATAAAATTTATATATGGATGAATGATTGTATAAAGTTTCATTGTATTTTAATATGTGTGGGGCTCATTTTTAGGCAAATGTACCATTATTTCGATACATTTGTACGGCACCAAAATAGCTCTTATATATAGAGAGAAAAATATTCAAGTGCAGCACAACTGCAATATAACAGCGGTGCAATTGCGCCAAAATGGGCCCCACATGATCATAAAATTATAATCTACTCCAATCGTATTCAAAATCATGTATTCTATTATCATACCAATTTTCATCCCAATCAAATATCTGTATAGACCCCCATATGAAAATGGTACAAATTCAATGTAATAAAATAGTTTGATATAAATAACAACTTTAAAATATTTTTTCAACATGTAAACCATCTGCTATAAAATTTATATATGGATAAATGATTGTATGAAATTTCATTGCATTTTAATATATGTAGGACCCATTTTTGGGCAAATGTATCGCTATTCTGGTGCAGTTACGCTACAACTACATCAGAACAACTCTTATATATATGGGATATATTCAGGTGCAGCAACGCTGCACCCGAATTTCCCGTGCAGGTGCGCCATCACACCATCCATTTCGGTGCATGAGATCCTGGCCGCTCGTTCGACCCTGCGTGAAGGCTACGTTTACCTACAGCTGCTGCGTGTAGGTTAGCGTGGGGAGCTAGCATGCCGTTTTTGTGCTGACTCCTGTCCCGTCGTGGAAACGTGGGGAAGAGAGAAGGTGGCACATTGGGAAGAGAGGGGGAGAGTGTTGGGAAGCGGGAAGGTTGAAGCGGGAAGAGAGGAAGAAAGGGGAAGAGGAGGCTGGAAGCTGGAAAAAGAGAGAGGAAGAGTGCAGGGAAGAGGAGGCTGGCAACTGGGAAGTAAGAGATAGCAAGTGGAAGAGAGAGGGAGAGCACGGGGAAGAGTAGGAACGCAGTGTGAGAGGGAGATCGTGGGGAAGAGAAGGCGGCTGCAGAACTGAGAGGGAGACAGTGTTGAATGCTGCTGGGACACTATTGCCAATGTCGACGATGCCAGAGCCGACCTGCGGGACGAAAGGAGATGATCGGTGAGCCAAAACAAAGATAGGCAACGAAAAATAGAGAATTGCCGGCACACTAGAAGTTGCCAGTGCTGGCCTTGACAAGGAAGGAAGAGGCTGCCATCAGCAAGACAGCGTCGCTAGGAGAAAAGAGGAAGATAGCGTTGTCGGTTATCTTTCTTTTACATAAACTTAAATATAAAAATAATTTGTGCTTTTGTCCATGAATTGTTGCCTGCATTGTATTATTGGGTATCCACTAATTGTTGCCCGCATATTGTTTATTAATTGTATTTTTATTAAAATTATTTTATAACTTATATTTAGAGGCCCATCTTTGCCACGTAATTTTGCTGTCTCCATACTTGCATAGATTCTGTTGTCTCAATGTTAGCTATGCTCTAATATTTTGTAGGAAGAAATTGAATTAAATAGCTATGAAATCACTGCTTGAATTCATCTTAAAACCTTCTGTTTAAAACCTTTCAATGAAATTTGTGGACATAACAGCCTTTCGTAAGGTTCACCTATATATGAAACCTTTCTAAGGCATGACCCTATCTCTATATTATATTAAGGCTAAGGAATATTTAACATATAATGAGGGGCTAATGGCTATTTCAATGAATCCGTAATCTTTATAGCATATTGTTCTAAGTCCAGCATAACACATTGATTTGTAAGTGACAGCATGTTATATGATGAATGAACATATTGTATTAGATGACAATGGAGTTCAACGACTTGACAACTTTTATACTTGTTACTATAAGTTTGCTACATGTTCATTAAACACGGAATGTTGCTTAACAAATGTTAGAGTATTTAACCATTGAGCTGCTTTCGTTGTTATTGATGTTGGATTCGTAGTCTCTTTCAATTTTTCTAATATTCAACGACCAATTCATAGTTGTCATTAATTTCTTTGGTTGCTATTGTCTCTATATTGTATGCACTAGGAAAAATTGTCATTAATTCAAATGTTGTGGATAAAATATTTGAAACTAAGGAGATTACCTACATCATTTTAAGTTGATTACATACATTATTTTAAGCTACATCTTCTGATTGCCTTCAACGGTAGGACTCAACTTATTTTATTACGAAGTAATGATTTATATATATTTGGTTGGTATTTGTCCATTTATTGGAATAGAATATCATACCAGTGTGATGTTGGTGCACTTACGTGCTGCTGGTGCAGTTAGCATGCTGTGTGTGTACTCAGCGCACTGTTGGTGTACTCGGCGCGCCGTTGGGCTACACAGCAAGCTATTCGTGTACTCAACGGGCTTTTTGTCTACTTAGCATGGTTTTTGTCGGTGTAGAAGTGTATCTGAGCATACTGTCTTATCAGTCTGTTCATCCTATTGTTGCTTTCAAAATGAATGAAATAATACATAATGCATCATAAGTGGTTGATGATCCTCACTGAAATTTGTCTCACACTTTACAGGACAATTGTGAAATTAGTACAACATGGTGAATACATGAAGTAATGCTAGGCCAAAGAAGACTGTAGTTCGAAAGCGACGAGAAGCAGGGCCATCATGCATTAATCTCTCGGACAAGAAACAAAAAATAGTCGTTGAGGAAGAGAGCTTTGAGAAGACTTTATACTTCCTAGACTTGCGGACATCGTTGATTTATAAAGAGAAGTTTCAATCAAGGCCAGTGATGAAGGGTCGACCACTTGGCATTGAAGACTTCAGTGATTTTCCTTTCTCTAAGTGGTTGGTTGACTGTGGATTGTCTGAATTTGTGATGGTTGAAGAGGATATTTACCCTGATATGGTGAGAATGTTCTACTGTAACATGAATAAAGAGACCATTATATATGTCAAGGGAGTGAAGATACCAATGAATGATGAAATGCTGAAAGAGGTATTTGACATACCGATATGGTTAGGTGTGGATCCTCCAATGATAAGCAAGGAGATGTCATTCACATTGCTCAGTGGCGATAAAGAGAAAGAAAAGGAGGCAGCTAGGCTAACTTCTCGAGAGTTGCTCACTTTAAATATGAAACTGCTACACTATGTGATTGTGAACAACGTCTTCCTGAGAGCTGGGTCCATATCGAAAGTGTCAATCCATGACGCTTACTGCTTATATGCACATGAGAAGGAGATCCTACTTGCTGCACCCATGGAGATTTTCGACCACATGCTTAAGTGTCGAAAGCGGAAGAATGGAGCTCTGCCATATGGGATGTCTATCACTAGGATTTTGAAGCATTTTGGAGTGGATTTGTCTAGCAAGGAGGTGACGAGGCATAGATTCTCAGATAGAATTGATGGTGGTTTGATGCGCAGGATAAGATACATGCATAATAAAGAGACTAATGAGTGGGTTCCTACTTCACCAAAGGTATGGAAAAACACACAAGAGGAAGAGATTCACAAGCAGACGGAGGAGCCAAATACCGGTGAGCCGGTCACACCACTACGCGAGCGACACATTAGTGACAAAAAGGAAGACATTATAGTGTTGAACGTGTCCATTCGAGTGCCAGGGATTCAGCTGCAAGGGAGGCAATGCCATCAGTTGCTAAACTTCGACTAGAGGAGGTGTTGAGTGCTAAGATCGAAGAGATGAAGAGAGAAATCAAGTCTCACATCTCCCAGCTTTTATCTACATGCTTCAACCCACCAAAAGACACTCCAGCAAAGAGAACTTCTCCAGTGGATGTCAATTTCACTCCCACATTCGAGGTGGCCACCCCCACATCATTATTCCCACTCCTACATCTAAGGTGGCCACCCTAACATTTGTTATCCCCACCCCTACATCCGTGATGGTCACTCCCACAGAGAACCCCTCAATAACTCCTAAGTTTTACACTCCTGTTGTGCATACCCCAACTGAAGTACTAATATCAACTTCCATATCTCCTCGTCCAACACCCAAATCATAAGGTCAATCCAATTCACCATAGTCATCACCCTCTCTTGCTGACATACCAACCGCAGATCATTTAAATGTCAATGCCTTGTATTCTGTAAATATTGGACGCCTTGCCAGAGGGGTAGAGCAAGTCCTTGAGCATGTCGATCGGATTGACAAGAGACTTGAAGCCGTTGAACTTGCGTTGCACAGAGATGACAACGAAGATAAGTGAAGACATAGTTGGAGGACGTGCAGTACTAGCTTTTCTATTTCTTTATACTTTTTATGGTGAACTGGTAAATATATTTGTTTACTTTGTGAGACTGAATAAATTAGAATATGTAGTTTGAGTATTTTACAGGTTGCGAATGATGACTTTATATTGTTTCATGTGTTGGCATGACAATTGTATGTTATATTTGTGCTTACTTTGATGTGAGGTGTTGCATCAGCGTGCTATATGCTTTATACGGTGTTGATTGATATGACAACAGGTTGTGTGTTTGTGAATATTTTCTGTTAAGCGTGGTATAGAAATGCTTCTCAAGTAAGTGTGTGAAATAGATTGTACAGGTCATCTAAAATGGAACGGAATGTGCAAATCATGTTGAGCTGAGAGTTAGCACGCTAACTGGCCAATGAGCGTGCCATGTCCTGTTAAAGTATTGCCTGTAAAAATTGAAGGTGAGGTCATCTGTTTGTTTCTATGCACAATCAAGGATACTATATGCACAGGTGGATATTCTGAAATGGAATGGAATGTGCAAGTCATGTTAACCTGAAAGTCAGCACGCTGATTGGCCAGTGAGCGTGCCATGTCTTGTTAAAGTGAGAGTCAGCATGTTGATTGGCCAATCAGATTCAAAGACGTCTGTATCCTCAGTATAGTGAATGAAAAACACTTCTGTTTCTTTCATTGTGTACATGTGAATACAATATTCTTACAACTCCTTTCCTTTTTATACAAAATACATATCCATTTGAGTCATTGTATATATGTAAATACAAATGAATACAACTCCTTTCCTTTACATACCAAAAATACACTTCAATTTGAAAATGTTCATTGAAATTACAATGGGTTATAATTTATATAAATGAAACTCGAACATAGCTCATGTTGTTGCTTATCTATCCATGCATATACCCACATGCTTCACTACCATCCTGCATTGCCAATAAAATAATCAAAATGCATATATAGTTCGTTAACAATTTTACACACACAACCAATGACAGTGTATAAGAGCGATAGTACCATACGCACAAAACCATTGGTGGAGCCCACACCAGCCTAAAAGTCATGCATGCACTAATCTGCAGAAAGTAGAAGAATTAGCTTAAGAGAATGAAAGATATAGAAATTATGAAGATTGTATAAGTGTATTAGGTTTTGATTGGTTAAATCAAATATGATATCATCATACCATGTTGCCCTCATTTCTTCTTATGTAATTCTGGACAATTTCGTCTGTTGTGTCCAACAACAAACTTCTTATCCGCGGCACAATCGGCCAGTGCGCTCTATAGTCTTTTCAACAAACGATTTTAATCGCTTGCTTGATCGTCCTTTTCGCTGCACAATATTTGGGTAGTCAATTGTAGGAGTTGAGACAGGTTGTACATTGTCGCTAATTGAAGGTTGAATTTCTCTTGTGATGTTATCATCCCCGTCATCCCCATCTACATGGCTGCTATCTTCAAAATCCGCACCTTTGCTTCCACCATTCAAGTTTTGTTGATGCTCATTCAAACATCCAGCTAACTTTTGTGATTGTATATATTCTCGCAAAGTTGATATAAGAGTGTCTAAAGTTGTACTTCCTATCTGAAAAGTAGCCCAACTCGAAGTCATTTCCTCTAAGACGAAATTTAACTTTGGAAGTGTCAAATGCTGACACACCATTGCTGAATTCGTAGCATCACATTTCTCTGTAAATAGTGGAGCTTGAACATTCTCTTTTGGATGTTGTGACTAATGACGAAGTAAATGACTAATGGGCATAGTGATGATGTCACGCCACTGGAATATGGATAATATATGTCGACAAACAATCCCATGCCAGTCAAACAGTCGACATGAACATGTTGCAAATTACCTATCTTCACACCAGGTAACTGTTCTCCTATAGGTAAGGTCTTTATACTTGTGTACTTCATAGATCACACGACTCCCATCCGTGACCTCTGACTTAGGCTTATAATAATTTGACTCCTCTACTTTTACCTGAAATTCTAAAAATCTCTCTCTAGTATATAATTTGGCAATTTGATCCTCAATAACAAATTTAGTTCTCAAAATAAGAGTACCATACGTACTTTTACAATCAACATCCTTCTCATCTTCTCTCCTCTTTTTAGCTGCACGTTCATATGCCTCTACAAACTCAAGTAATTGAGTGGTTGGTCCAATAAAATGGTTGAAAAAGGCATTCATTCTTTCAGATCGTTGCGTAGTGCTTATCCCTGTCAAGAAAATACTTCTTATATAAGCTGGAATCCACTTATCCCTTACATTGTTCATTTGTTGGAGCCATGCATGGTCACTCAAATCATAATCATCCATTAATTTTGACCTACCAGATTCAAAGACGTATGTATCCTCTGCGTTGTAAATCAACTTTTATAACCTATCTTTAAATTCAGGATATTTTTCATTGGAAGATTGCAATTTCTTGGGAAATTTCTTATGTATATGCCATGAATAAAAAATATGCTTTGTGGTTGGAAAGACTATGGATATGGCCTTCGTAATTGCTAGATCTTAATCTGTGACTATGACTTTGGGTGGTACACCACTCATGGCATGAAGTCATATTCTAAATAACCATGTGAAGTCCCCTCACTCTCACCAAATAAAAGGCCTCCACCAAGTAAAACTAATTGCTTATGGTGATTAACTCCAACAAATGGGCCAAAAGGCATGTCATATTTATTTGTTCGATAAGTTGTGTCAAGACAAATAACATCATTGAAAACTTGATAATCCTATTTAGATTCCCCATCTATCCAAAATATGACATCAGCCGATGGTGCTCGTCGACCTGAATTTCATAAAAGTAATATGTCTTCGTCGCAAATTGCTTCCAAAAGTACTCTAGTAAAGCTAAGGTACTTCCACCATACCTTGACATCCGTCTTGATCGTAAGGCATTACGAAGGTCAACCTCCGTGAATCCTAGCTGATCACAACCCCCAACCTCTTCTATCATGAATTGCAGTGATCTAGATACTCCAATGCCAACCCTGCAGAGATCTTCGGCTATATTGAGTTGTGAAGCCGACACATTCCGATGGGATCGCAGACATTGAGACTTTGTGAGCATTTCCAACCTATGAGAGTGCTCTTTCTTGAAACTCATAACCATTCATTTTGAAGTGTTCCTTACGAGCTTGATCGTTAGTGACGCAAGGCATCCACACCTAGTGATGTCCTTCTGTTTTCTCTTTTTCTCAGCAATTTCTACATTCCTATGTCCTTCTCTTGAACATTTCAAAATGCGATAGCATGTCTTCTTATCTAATTTAGATCTTTTAACATCGCTTCTTCTTATACTGAAGCCACAACATCTTTCATATAAATTGTAGAAAGAATATGCATCTTCTTCGCTATCAAACTCTTGCCCAATAGAAGGAATTAACTCGGTAGGCACATTGGGAGTAAAGGTAATCACACCTGGTGAGCTCTATATGCTTTCATCAACTAACGTACTATCTCCTGTGAGTTCCACTGTGGGCAATGGAGACTTATTTTTGTCCACATCCATAGATGATGTCATTTAATAAAAACCTAGCAAACCACATTTCATAGACAATATAAGTAATTCAACTTGCGAGGAATAGAATACGTCAATAAATGCTGTAGAATTCTGATTTCAGCATACTCATTACGCCATATTATTAGCATGCTAACAATTCCATATAGCATGCCAAATGCATTTTTTAGAACATAACATATTGTATAATGATAGGATAACTATACAACTAGATGTTCATAATTTACATAATAATACAAAACTACAAAACTACACTTGCTATACAAAGTTTAGATATCTATTAGAATAATATATGATTCACAAATTAATATGCTAATGTCATTTTTGGACATATTAATTCGATAAATCTATTTAATTATTTAATATGCACTCCAAAACTAGTGATAAATAAATAATATTTGATCCATTTCTTATCCGATATTGACTTCTAAATAACGGATTTCTATCTACACATACATTTGTGCAATTGACATCTCATATAGTAATCAAATTCTATACAAAGTTTATTAAATCACTTTTTTCCAAAATTTTTAGTTATCAGCATGATAACTGTAGGATATGCATGGAAGAAGCACATGTCAAGATGTAATTTGCAGAATTTTGGGTCATCTATTTCTGGTTATTAGTATACTAAAACATGGATTAGCATGCCAAAGTATGGATTTTGGTACTGAAATCATCTGTTTATGATGGCATTAGTTTTTGTCTTGTTGAATAAGCATGATATACATGCAATGTGTGAAGTTCTGGATCAACTTGTTTGTGATTCTCAGTTATACACAGTTATACATTAGTCATAAAAAGACACTATAGTAACAGATAAATCATGTAATAGTTATACATTATATGATACATGATTTAACAGACAAATCACGTAATAATTAACAAATCACATAATAGTTAAGATTTAAATCACATAATAACTTTTAATAGCCTTAATGAAATTATGAATAAATTTTTTAGGTCCCTTTTTTAAATCATTTTAAATTTCTAAGCTCCAACATATATTAAATCTACAATGACTAAGCACGAACATTTTTAAAAGCTACAATGAATACAAAGATAGCCTTCCTAGATTTTACCCTGGTTAAATTTGTGGTAGAAAGTTAGCTTGTTGAATTTTTTCCCTTGAGAAATTTGCTAAATCTGCAATTGTTTCCGCTGCATCTCTCTCTCATTCCACTTTTTTTAGCCAACAGAATTTTACTCTGCCTAAGAACGTCTTCGTGTGGGAGAACTCATCGTCTTCGGGTGGGAGCAAATGGCACAAGATTGCTGCCTGAGAACGTCTCCACTGCCCACATGACAACTACACGAAATGACATGTTAGGGAGAAGCCATCATTCCAGCCGCGCACACCTGAATGCTCCCATGCTGCAGTTTGTACAATTGCAGGCTTACATTAATTGACTACGCCGCCATTTTTCCCACGGCTGGAGAGAGGAGGCTGGCTCCATACATGCATGTGTGCTGACTACACGCAGCAACTGCGGGCTACACGCACGGCCAAACGATCGGCCAGGATCTTCCCTGCTGCAATGGACGGCTTGATCACATCGCTACATGGGAATTCTGATGCAGCGTTGCTGCACCTGAATATATCCCTATATATATATTCTTCATCTCAAATCATTAATGGGTCATACACTGAATAAATAAAAATGTTCCATTTGCATTTATCTCTATTGACCAGTCTCTCTTACCTATCCGCATGTTATTATCATTTAATTATTTTTATATTTAGTTTTATTAAATATTTATCCTAATGGTTGGTAGCTGCTAGTAAGTTTACATATAGTTCATTATACACATATAATTTTGATTTTTTAAATTATTTATTTATTTATTTTAGATGTACATATATGTATTTTTATTATTATCATCATTATTATTATATATATAGTTTATTGGAACCATCGACACCTATTTCCAATGCATGCATTTCATGCATCATCATTTTTTAAATATATTTATTTCAATTGAATTTTATTGTCATAAAATTGCATGATTAGATTAAAAAGGTTATAATTTAATTTAATGATAGTTTAGTTATGTGAAACCCATGTTATTTGAAACTTAGTAAATGTGATACGTACTGAAAGCTTCTACATTGTGTCTATTATTGCTATAAAGCTATAGAAAAATGCATATTGTAATTTTAGAAAAACAAAATTAAATTACAAAATTAGAAAACGGGTAAATAATAATTTCATAAAGATTAGATATGAAAATGAATTTTATAAATTTTTCGAAAAAGAATTTCAAAATTCTAAATTACACTAATTGAGATTGTTTAAATTTAGACCTTATGGAAAAATAAAAATAAATAAAAAATTCTGGACTAATTAAGGGCTTGTATTCATCTGTGCTATTTTCATTATATCTTAGAATGTATAACTCAAATCAACGAGAAAATTTAATAAAAAGTATTAAATTGTATACTCTTTAATCTAGATGAATTAGATTATGAAAAATAATTGATTAAAGTGTTTAACTTAACTGCATTAAAAAGCATGCCAAAAAAACTAACACAGCGGCTCTAGTCCAGAGCCTCCTTTGGCATTTTTTTCTTTTACATAAGTTTATTTTGTTTAATTTATATATTAATGTATATAATGCAGTTTTATCAGAAATTTCAGGATTAAGCTTATTTTAACCTATTCTACATAGTAAATGGTTTAGATCATGAAAATTATATTTAGAAAATTTTTAAACAACAAAAATTGGATGAGATTTCATGAATTAATTTTGAATGCTAATATCTTAACCTACACTAATTATTTTAATACGAAACTT
>JAXCLR010000092.1:37266392-37287129 GCA_035584095.1 Annona squamosa
GACCTCGTCGATGGGTTTTGCAGCGGTTATCAGGGATGCGGGTGGCTCCTTTGTTGGGGCTAAGGGTTGGAAACTGAAGGGTTCGATGGATCCTCTTCTGATGGAAGCGAATGCCTGTCTTTGTGGTGTTAAGTGGGGTCTCCAGTTAAACCTGGCGAAACTCCTGATTGAAACGGATTCCCTACTACTTGTCCATTTCCTTTCTTCGGAGGGCTCCATCCATTCTCCGGCAGGTTTGGTGATTGATGAACTGAAGGCTATTATCCAATCTTCCAATTTTTTATCGGTGCATCATGTCCTCAAGCAGGGTAATGCGGTTGCTCATGCATTAGCAGATTTTGTGTCTATTTCTGGTATGGATCAACAGGTTTGGTGGGACAATCCCCCTCATGTAATACAAGAAAAAATCTTTACAGATATTTTTTTGGCAATGAATTGCTCGGATTATCTTATCCATTCTCCTTTCCATATTGGACGGGAGAGCGAATAAGATTTTCCTTTTCCATAAAAAAAAAAAGCCGTCCTCTCTATTCTTTTTAACATCATTCTATTTAAATTTTCTTCATTTATTTATTTATACATATATTTTTGCTTCATCATATTTTTCCCCAACAATCCTCCTTCAGTTAACACAAATTAGCTACTATTATAGAAACTTACCTGTACGTTACTCTCTCCCTCTACTTCTCTTACTTCTTTTCTTTTCTTTTCTTTTCTTTTTTCTTTAATTTGATTCCTTTAGTTTTCCGTTACAGAGTGCTGCCACTGCAAGCAATTTATAATGGTCTGATACCCACCGAGTAAACTAACTGGACCTTCAATTGGTACAATAAAATTCCTCCCGCCATGCGCCATCCTTTTTTTTTTTTTGATTGGTACAATTACATGTATCTCACCATATATTATACTTGAAGATCTGAGACATTCTTACAAATATACGGGACACATATTCCCAAAGAAATCTGGAGACACAGCTCCACGAAAGAATAAGGAAGACACGGCTTCCAACAACTACCTGGAAGACCACCTGCTCCCACACCTCATCCAGAGAGACAACTTTTTTGCTCCCACCCATTTTTTCTGCCGGAGCGCCACTCGAACCTGCGCCGCTGGCCAGCGCAAATCTGCGCCACCGACAGCTACCAACCGAGCTAGCCTCGGTTGGTGCCATGCGCCATCCTTTGCTACACCATCATCTTGTTTTTTTTTTTTAGACTGTTAATGGGTCAAACAACAGTCTTCCATTTGCCTTACTGCTGGGCCGTGTGGCAAAATTCTTTGCTAATATATATATATATTCTTTACCGCAAATCGTTAATGGGCCATATGCTGGTCAAATAAAAATTTTCCATTTGCATTTATCTGTATTGGCCAGTCTCTCTTTCCTAGCAGCATGTTATTATTATTTAATTATTTTTATATTTATTTTTAATCGATATTTATCCTAATGGTCGTAAGCAAGTGGGCCTCAAGTTGTTCCAGTAATGTGGTTGCCAGTAAGTTTACGTGCAGTTCTCTATACACATATAATTTTAATTCTTTAAATTCTTTATTCATTTATTTTAGATTTACATATATGTATTATTATTATTATATATATACAATTTGTTGGACCCGCCTGCACCTATTTCCATTGCATTTGGTGCATGCATTTCACGCGTCACCATTTTTTTGAATATATTTATTTCAATTAAATTTTATTGCCATAAAATCCCGCGGTTGGATTAAAAATGTTATAATTTAATTTACTAATGATTTATTTAATAATTTTATATATATTGCATGTATAAGCCAGAGATTGCGTGTGGCATATATATATATATATTTTATATATATCCTTTAACATTTATTGGATGGCCTTAAAATGCAAAATTTCTATCTTAATTTTGTTGCGTGTATATAATAATCCACCTTATCCTTATATATATTTTTATAATTAATCTATGATATTTTTTATGACACGCATGCCATGATCTACCGTATTATTATTATTATGTTAATTTTTAAAAACTTATTATTGATTTTCTAAAATAAATATTTTCTAAATCATGTATTCAAATTAAATTTCTAACTATGATACTTATTGTTAAAAATTAAATAAAATTAGGGATTAATTTACTTGTTTTACGTAGCCACCACACTCAACTTTTGTTATTTATAGATAAAACGGAATAATCTTATCCAACTTTTACAACCTAAATCCAACTTAATTTAAAACTAGGTTTAACCCAATACATTATCTTTAACCTAAATATTAACCTAACCCTATTGGGTAGAACATGTTGCTGGTTAACCTAAATCCATGTGCACCCCCACTTAAAAAAATCTCCCTTAGAGGCTCATGTGATTCTGAAAATTATACAATTTTGCTAATGTGGGCTCATACACGGCCCAATTTCAATGAACCTGTGTCATTTTGCTCATAACTTCCTCTATACAACGGTAATTGAGATGTTATTTGTTTGATCAAAACACGCCTTATACAAAATTCGACCCGTCGATTCAACTATTTAGTCGTTTTACGTCTACAACGGGTTTCATTAGCCCACATCACATATATCACCTCTAATACCTCCAAGATCATTTCTCATATATCACACATACATCTAAAATCTCATCCATGCCAGAAACAATAATTTCCCATGTTATTTTCAAAATTTCACCCATTAAGTTTATTTCTTACTGAATTTTCACCATTAGCCCTCAAATAGTTTAATTTTCAAAATTATCATTTTAGTTCCATTGTCGAGCATCATGAACACACTTAAATCAAGTTTAGGATCATTCTTATGAAAATCAAGGCTCTCATTAATGATCCTTAATTATTTTAACCATCTTAGTTCTTTCAAGCTTGACTAAATAATTAAGCTTATTTCAATAATACACGTCTCACCCATGACTAAAAACCTTTCAAATCTAGTCAACTCCCATTTGTACACTTTTTCAAGTTTAAAATTCACATATAAAAGTCATATATCAAACATCAATCATTCAATCAAATCAAGAGTCCTCAAACATCCAAAATTATCTAACAAACACATGTAAATCTATCTCACACTTTCATCAACCTATTTTTAAAATTTCCCCATCTATTCTCAATAATTAGAATTATGCATTTACCATAATTCATATAATCTTTTATATATTCAACTCTTAATGCACCAAAATCTTATTATTATGTGACTTCTTAGGCTACAATATACACATCATGATCTATTCATATGGTAGTCAATACTTAAGGCATTACAAACCTGCCTGATAGACAAGATTGTCGACACATGATAATGTCAAGATTACTTTCATCCATGTCTTAGCTCTATAGCCAAAGCCATAGCTCTAATAGCAATTATAACGGTGAAACCATAATGGCACATGATCATTTGTGCCTTGGTTTGCGATAGGCCAAGAAAATATTTTCTGTTTTTTAAATTTTTTATATAATTATTAATATGTGTATTTAGTCCATAAATCAAGTTTTACTATTTTTGAAGAATATTTATTTATTTTATATTTTAAATACATGGGTTGTAATTTTAAAATACACAAAAAATATATCCGTAAAATGTATATATTGATGACATCCATGACATGATTCGGTGCAACTATATACATCTAAAACTTAAAATTATGAAACTAATATTGTATAAAATCTAAGATAAAATTCAAATACAAAACTGAAGCCTTTTCATAAATCCATATCAAAATTATCTAGGGTTTTTAAAACCCTAGTTTCAAAACAACTGCAAATGTCAACACAGCCGATCACTTGAGAAAACATAGAAATCTTTAAAATTTAATTTCGAAAGTCCTATTTACCGTATATTTGCCTCCCTGCCCTTTGTACACCATGGATTTCAATATTATGTGTGACTCTTAAATCCTTCATCATTAAAACACATAATAATTTATCGACAATTTTTTCTGTAATTGACAATGATAAGTTTTTATTGTAATTAAACCTTACATTTGTGTTTAAAATTAAAAAATAAGAATATACGTATTTTCAACTTATTTTATAGATTAAATACATATATCAACATTTGTTTATTCAAGTGCTAATATGCCTTTTTTATATATTTTATATTAATATAAATAGATGGAATTATGACTAAATTACATCTGTGTTTAAAATTAAAAAATAAGTACATACATATTTTCAACGTAATTTATAGATTAAATACACATATTAATATTTGTTTATTCTTATGTTAATATGTATATTTCTTTTTATGTATAAAAAAAAATACACATGTTAACACTTGAATAAGCAAATGTTTTGGGCCCGGTTGGGTGGCAAATGATCAGCCCGCAACAATGGCTCAGGCTAAGTTGGATATTTAACACTTCAAATTCAAATGTCAATTTAACGTCACGATTTTATAACACATCATACAAAATTTATTTGTCCTCTACATTTAACGCATTCCGCTTTTACCGAATTTAAGCGGGGCATCACAGGTCCACTTCTCCGGTTACCACATTTTCTTTCAAGCGTATCTTCCTGTGATGCTTATCCATTTCCATTTCCATTTCTGTGGGATAACAATGTCATTCTGTTGCCGTCTAACTAATCCAAACTACTCTCTGAATCGAGGAAAAGAAATTATCAGAACTATTTATATTTGTCTCCCGTCCTTCTAAGATTTTCAAAATTTACCATAATTATTGGTTTCGCAAAAAAATTTACATTCTTTGAATTTTCTTTATCAAAACAACATTATTATCTATTTTGATTAGATTTTGCGGGCCGCGTAAAACATCATCCAATTATTGTATTGTTATTCACTAATCAAGCTGATGGTTATTGGTTCTAAAATTTTTCATATTTTGAGTGCGTTTGACATTTGATAAAACTTTTAAAAGAAGAGTGTATTTTGGAAATGACAAAAGTTTTGAATAAAAAAAATTTGATGTAAAAGATAGAAAATGATATAATATAATGGAGACAATGATGAAGAATAAAGATAATGAAGTTAAAATAAATAGATTATTTGTATTGATAGTTGAATAAAAATAATTAAAAAGTAGAGTAGTCGTATAAGAAGATGTGAAGAAAAAATTAAAAAAATGATAACTACATAGAGTGAAATGTTTTGATTAGAAACAAATATGCCTCAAAAGTTTTTGATATAAAACTTTTTAATGGGGAAGAATTGATGTGATATGATAACGTAATAATAAAGAGTAAAGATAATAAGGTTAAGGCATAAGTTAATTGTATGGATAATTGTAAAAAATGATTAAAAAGTAAAATAATTATGTAAAAATATGAAAATAATTAAAAATAAAGCAGTTGCAAAAAATGCAAAGAGTGAAAAGTTTTAGAGTGTGTTCGTAAATCATTGAAAATTCATAAATTTAAAACTTTTCGTTTTCCATGGTTACCTTTATTTTTAATCTTTTCACATTTTTTGTAACTACCTTATTTTTAATTATGTATTAATAATTACCAATACAACTTCTTTATCTATTTTTATTTTTTTACTACTCATAATTATGGTTATCATGTCCCTTCACTTCTCTGATTTCATACACATTTTTTTTACTAGATATATTGAAATTTTAGATTAATAATTTTATAAAAAAATTATAAAAATGAGTTTTGTGGCAATTTGCATTAAAGTTTTATTGTACATCCAAGTGGGGTGCAACTTAAGTAAGATACTCATATGTCTACTTATCAGGTAATCTAAAATAGGTAAGGTAGATTCCAAATAAAAAATATCTTACGTAATTAGAATAAGATTTGTTCCAAGGTTCGGGCACAAACCCAACCCAAGTATTAATATATATTCAATATCTCTTTTATGAAATACATTATATTTTTGAAGATATAAAATATATATTTTAAAATAAGGAATGATCTTGTTATCCTATGCTAAACAAATGACTCGCTTAAACTATCTTAGAAAACCCTTTTAAAATATATTTTTTAAACTTTTTCCTTCATACACTTGTTTATTGAAGTGTTTTTAATATATAAACTAAGTTTTACAATTTTTGGATATATATATTTATATATTTTTAAATATTCATGTGAATATATGTATTTAAAATGCCCTTATATTTAAAATTTTCAAAAAAATATATACACATATCCAAAAATGTTAAAACTTGGTCTATATATTAAATATATTTAGATAAACAAGCATAGAAATAAAAAAGTTTAAAAAATATGTTTTAAAAGCATTTTTAAAGATGGGCTAAGCGAATCATCTGCTTAGCACGAGATAACAAGATTACTTTTCTTTTAAAATATAGGAAATTATATAAATTATATATTACTTAATATTAGGTCAAATTCTATAAAACTCCTCTTTTATGTAATTATTTTCATTTTTATTTTCTTAATAATTAATGTAATATTCATTCCATCAATTGTATTTAGCATTATTTTTATTATTATTGTGAAAATTCTTTTATTTGTTTTAGTGTCTCTATATATGAGCTTCATCTGCATATGTATATTTTCAACATCTAAACCGTCTAAAATATTATTTAAATGATGAAATGAAGCATCATTACATTCTATTTTATATGAGAATAGATTTGAATACTTTTCTTAATTTGCACGTAAATGTACTTATTTTTGAGTAAACATGGCCTATACACATATCGAGGTTGAATAAAATATGACCTTTTTGCTAAACAAATAATATTAAATATATTGAATGAATTGAATTTTGTATTAACCATCAACCCTTTAGAACGAAGAGAGTTACATGAGATTACCATTATAAGAACCGTTTATATAAAAACGTCTCTCATTTAATATATCTAATAAATGCATTATAAAACTACATCATTATTATATTGATTATGAGTTTTTAAGTAAAATTTATATTTTCAAATATAATACGAAAAATAATGTAAAAAAGCCGAAATCAGAACCGAAGCATCTTTCTCGTGTAGCCGTGTGCGCGTGCGTGTGTGATAAAGACCACTGGATCGTGCCCATCCCACCAAATTACCCCGCGATTGGGTGTATCGAATCAGTTCCCATATTTCCTCGGAGTCTCCGCAGGTCTGTTGGCCTTGAGCCTCCGAGCTCCTAAGCCCCGCATTTCTTCCCATTAGTCTCCGTCTCACTGCATTTCCAATTTCCCATGGCGTCCGTTTCAGCTGCGCTTTCCATCTCCATCCCAGGTAAGCTTTCTTCTGCATCTGCTCTTCTTTCCTTTTCACGCTTTCGCGTCCGTCTCCCGTTTCTTACCAGTCTGGATTTCTCTACTGCCCATACCCAAATCAGCAAAAATCCGACCTTTGCCGCTCTTCTACTCGCGGCGTCTAGTTAAGTTTCGACTGGCTATGACTGTTCTCGATGATGGAAATTGGTGTTAGGGTTCATAAATTCTTCACGGATTAGAATCCTGATTTGCGATGTGTTCTGATCACCACCCGCCTCTCTTTTTTGGGAGATTTCTGTTTGATTCTCATATTTTCCTTTTTCGCGGAAGTAAGTATCGGTGGATCTCGATGTAGCTGGCTGAGCGGATTGCCATTTTTTTTAACCTGTTCCTGGTTATTGGGGTGTTGATTTTGGTTATTTATTTTGGTTACTTTGCAGGAGCTTCGCACATAAACTCTCGTGGCGTTCAGTTGAATAAGCTGATTTCATTTCAGCACCCTTCAAGACTTACTGTGCGAAGGAAATCAGATCAGTCGAGACCTAATCTCTCTGTTCGGGCAGGGTACAAGTATGGCATTCTTACATTTACTTCTAACAAACTGTGAATTAGGAAGTTCTCATACTGTGAAATTGGGAATGACTACCAAGTTCTTCTTACCATTATCATTACATTTTAAGTTCTTCTTAACGTTATCATTACAGGAGATATCGGTACTCCCAGTAGGGATGAATATGATGAGTAATATTTCAATGCATCAGGGTGCAAAACCCTTTTTAAATATTTTTTTTGAAATCTTTTTATAACATTGTTAACCTAAGTGTATTTAACTTATGTATTAAGTTTTACCATTTTTGGAGATGTATATATATTTTTTGATTTTTTAAAATGGGGTTTTTTTTTTCATTTAAAAATGACTAAAACCCACCATTTTAAAAAATAAAAAAATACATACACCTTCAAAAATGGTAAAATTTGGTTTATAGATTAGATACACAAATTAACAGTTTTATAAAAAGATTTTCAAAAAACATATTTTAAAAAATGAGGTTTTTGCACCCTGGTGCATCAGGATGCATTGAAACATTACTTGAACATGATTGAACATGATTGCTGGTTCATTATTTGGAGTTCATTAGCGTTCGCCTCCTTACATGTATTCTTGCTCAATTTGGAGAAATATAAATCAAAATTCTGATTTCGGGTATTTAAACTTGATTTTGACATATACTTGAATTGAACTGTGGTCACTTTGGCCAGTGACAAAATTCAGCAACAAAGTTAATATTATCTTCTATGAAAACAACATTTTCTAGGCTAGAGCTATTTTCTGTCAGCTACATTTTAAACACTGGCTTTGCCTGATATATTATTGATCTTACATGTCTTGGTATCTCGTCACAGTGATTCTTCTAGCCGTGGTGGTGATTTTCTTGCTGGGTTCATTCTAGGAGGAGCAGTCTTTGGTACACTAGCATATATCTACTCTCCAGAGGTATTTAAACTTGGTTAATGATGGAACAAATCAGCAATCTGCTACTGCCTTCTAATGTCTGATATTGGTCATTTGATTAATGATTAGTGGGAGTTGCAAAACCAGCTAATCTTGGAATGATGTATTATGGCTGCAAAATAAGATGTATTTGATGCCATGTTTTATTATATTCAGGTAATTTGCATGTTGAGACTTGTATCTTAAGTTTGGGTTTTGCACCATGTATAATGGTTGAGGAATATGAATGTGGGGAACATTGAGAAACTGAAGCATCTGCTGATTTATGAATGATTGTATTGATGGAGTCTTTGATTCCTTTAACAGTTTGTTATAAAATTTTTAAAGAGAAATTAGAGTTATGATGATTGATGAAAGAAAGCATGTAAAAGAATAATCTCTCCAGAAGTTTTCCAATATTTAATGTTATTGCACAATACTGCACTAAAACCCATACAACTGACGAATCCATTTTGTTCCTTTTTAGTTGGGATTTTCCTCCAGAAAGAAGGATGTGAAAAAAGATTACGTATGTTCTTAGTAGCTAGACCAGTGACCAAGTCCTCTAACCACCTGACAAAGAAAATTCCAAATTTCTTCTTTTACTGTTTTTGGCCACAACATTATGACCGTTAACTTAATTTGTTGGCAATTGATCAAATGTGAATATGTGATGTGATGATCAGATGCAATTTGTCTTCATTCAGTAGCATCCTGAATCCTTGCCAAATTTAAAAAATGATTCCCCAGTAGCTTGTCCGTAATGGGTTGTCCGTAATGGGCAACTCGACTGAATCTTTTAATACATGGATAAACTTTAGTTGTGTCATAGTTGTCTATGTAATAATGTATTTGGAAACCATAAACTTGGTGGTATTTGTCTAGATAAATGCTTTGCTTTTGACTGTGGAAATTGGAAAAATATTGGTAGGCTAATTAGGAAAAGATATTGTTGTTTTAATAATTATTTTTGTTTATCCTAATTTTATTGTTGACATAAAATAAATGAAAATATATAAAATCTGTAGTGCAACTTAAATGTAAATAAAGATACATGTAATTATGATAGTTCACAAGTCAACATCTAATGATTAAATAGAAGTATAAACAGCTAACAAGGTTGGACGGAGAAATCTAGGGAGAGTCCCTAATGCTTTTAATCTTATTTATTGAATAATGCTGGTGTAGGAATTCAAGGAACCCAATCTTTCCAAGCTTGAAATCCTTAAATTTTTTTTTAAAAATATTTAGTCCAAATCTTTCCTTCAAAATTTCCCCAGAAGTCCCTTCTACTTTTCCTTTTTCTTTCTCTTACATTTTCTACTTGTTTTGAAAGTATCATGTTCGTGCAAAGTAGAAGTGGAGGAGATAAGGTGACTTGGTGATTTAGTAAAATACAACAATGCCACCCTTCTTATATCATTTCTCTATTTAATTAATATCTTTTCTTGAAAACTCTAATTGATAAATGTCTGTTGGATTAGATTTTAGATTCCAAGATGAATCCAATTGCATGTGACATGCCTCTTCTAAGAATACAAGTTGTGACACTTAATCAAAGTTGGGTTAAGTTGTGAATTTTCTCACAAATATAATAAATATGTTAAAATTTATATTTTTCTTAGTAAAAATCTTTATACAATTTTTATGAATGTATTAAATCATATTAGAGACTACATTCATGCATCAAATTTGTTCATTATGTGATATCTATTTCAATTCATTATTTAATCTATTTTTGCCTAATTTTCTGAATTCTAAAAATTAAAAAAACTTTGGGGGTTTACATCCTATGCAACAATGGGCCCCTACTTGAAGTTTAGTTCTGTTTTTCATCCCAGGATTAATGGATAGACAAAGAGGGTTGATCAGCAGCTTGAGGATATGTTGAGGTCACATGTGTTTGATTGGGATAGTGCTTGGAGTGAGTACTTGGCTTTGGTAGAGTTTATATACAACAACAGTTACCATTTGCATATCAAGACGATGCCATTGGAGTCATTATATGTTAGGAATGCAAATTACCTCTGTGCTAGGATGTAGTAGGAGAGTATAGCTTTGGGTCCTCAAATGATAACGGAGATGGAAGAGATACAACTTTTGGCCCTTAGATGATAAAGGAGATGGAAGATAATGTATCTAATATATATGATAAGTTGTTCGTGACTCAGTGTAGACAGAAAAGTTATGCAAGTACTAGGAGCAGACTATTGGAATTCATGGTGGGGGATATAGTATTCTCGAAGATATCACTTATGAAGGGAGTTGTTAGATTTAAGAAGAAAGGTAAGTTGAGTTCTAAATATGTGGGTCCTTAAGAGATATTGGAGCAGTTGGGAAAAGTTGCCTATAGATTGGTGATGCCTCCGGTGATGTTTGAAGTTCTTAATATATTCCATGTATCGATATTGAAAAGGTATTGGCTAGACCCCTCCTATGTTTTACAGCTAGAGCAGATCTTTATTAAGAATAATTTGTAGTTGGATGAGAGATCAATCTTGGTCTTGGATAGTAAGAATAAGCAATTGAGAAGCAAAAGCGATTAGATTTGTGAAAATTAGCAGAGTAACCATTCTAAGGAGGCGACTTGGGAGTGAAAAAGAGGAAATGCGAGCCAAGTATTTGGACCTTCTTGTGTGCTTGAGTTTCAAGGACAAAACTATTCGTAAGGTGAGTAAGATTTAAACCTTCAAAGTTTTAAATTTTAAAATTTACAAAATTCTGTGAGAAATAGATTAAATAGTGAATTTTGGCAAATGCCATGTAATGCGCAGATCAGAAGTATAAATGTAGTACTTAATATATTTGAATATCTTTATAAAAAATTTGGAGAGATTTTGAAATGAGAAAAGTTGAATTCAAATATACTTGTTACTTTTGTAAGAAAATCCAAAATTTAGCCCAGCTTTGATGAAGTGCCACAACTTGTATTCTTGGATTTAGGAGGCATATGATAAGTCGTTGGATTCGTCTAAGAATTCGTTAGTCAGAGTTTTCTAGATGGAGATATTAATAAAATAATGGAATGACATAAGAAGAGTGACATTTTTATAATTTTAGTAAATCAACAAGCAGCCTTATCTCTTCTCCCTTCTCCTCTTGGTCATCCAGAATAGGGGGATTTCAAGACAGAGAAAACATGAGAGATGGAAAGAGGAGAGATAAAAGGGGATTTTGGGGGGAGATTTGTGGTGGAAACTTTGGAAAGATTTGGACTAAGTGTTTGAAAAAATCTAGAGGATTTAGAGTTTAGGAAGCTGGGTTCCAACACCCACATTTGAAGGAGTTAGACTTAAGGTAAAGGTTTTATTTGATTTCCCGTTCTATTCTTCCTCATTAATGTGGTGTGTTGATTTGATAATGTCTTGGGGTGATTTTGCAGTGTTGAGAATGAGGGTTGAGACTCTAATGGTTGAGAGTAAGCGGTTTTCCATGGGGAAAAAATATAAGCATGAAAATTAGATGAATAATCTTAGAATGATAGTTTATGATAAAATATGACAATGGTTTCCAAAGATTTGAGGCAATGGGGAATGAGTGCCTCAAAAGAGGTGCTTGGGACTTAAGTAAAAAGGAGGAAATGGAGGCGTTTAGGAATGAGATTGAGGGAAAGAGTTTTGATATTTAAAGCCATTATTGTTGAGTTGGTGTGGATTAGAGTGGAGAAAATATTGGAGTCTTATAGAGCCCCGACTTAGTGATTTGGAAATTTTGCGTAGGATATAAATTGAAAATTTCCCACTTTGTTCGGGTGTTGTATGAAAATTTGTTTCGAGATAATAATGGTTTATGATGATTCTTAAATTGCTTAAGCTAATTGAATTTGATCTTAGGTACTGGAAGTGATTAGTTCTTGTTGCTACTTGATCTAAAATCTTAATTGGTTCCTTATCCGGGTTCTCACTATCACTAAAATTGTATTTCATATATTTAGTTTTTGCGCGACCAATTCTAAAACCATTATATTCCAAAGCATCTATCCACCTATTCAATATTAAATTTAATCATTCTTTAGTTTCATCTATTAGAACAATGTCATCTGTAAATAACATACACCGAGATACTTCTTTTTGGAGATATTTAGTAGTTTCATCCATTACTAAGGTAAAAAGGTAAGAATTCAAGGCTGAGTTTTGATGTAAACCTATTTTAACTGGAAAATATGAGTATCTCTACTAATGGTCCTTACAATTGTAATAACCCCCTCATACATATCTATAATAATATCAATGTATCTGTTATTAATTCATTTCTTTTTTATCACTTGTCATATTAACTTTATTGGTACTTGATCATATGCTTTTTCTAAATCAATAAAAATCATGTATAAGTTTTTTTTTCTTTTCCCTTTACTTTTCAAATAGTTGTTGAAGTAAGAAAATAACTTCAATGATTGATCTTCCTGGCATAAACCAAATTGATTTTCAGGTACATTAGTTTCCTGTCTTAGTCCATGTTCAATTACTCTTTCTCATAATTTCATAGTATGACTAATTAGTTTTATTCTACGATAATTTGTACAATTTTGAATGTCTCCCTTATTTTTATAAATTGGGACTATTATGCCTTTTCTTCATTCACTTGACATTAACTTTGTTTTTATAATTTTATTAAAGAAATTTGTTAACCATGTTGCAATTACATCTACCATGCACTTCCATTCCTTGATCGATATATTATCTGGGCCTAAGACTTTTCTTGTTTTATTTTCCTTAGAGCTTCCTTTATTTCAGATATTTGAATTTTTGAGAAATAACTGATATTTCTTTTTTTTCTATTTAAACTAACTTCTAACGTTAAATGTTCATGTGGGGTATCATTTAATAAATTATAAAAATAAGTTTTTCATGTTTCTTTAATATCAACAGCTTTGACTAGAACTCTTTAGTCTTCATTTTTAGTATATCTAACATGTGTTAAGTCGTTGCCTTTATTTTCTCTTAATTTAGTGAACTTAAAAATATCTTTTTCACCTTGTCTAGTTCTTAATCTGTCATATGAGTTGTCATAAGCTTTGTGTTTAGCATCGCTAATAATCCTTTTAATAGCTTTTTTGATAGTTTGTATTGTTGTAAGTTTGTATCATTTTTATTTCTCTTTCATGTTTTAAACTTTTCTTGTTTAGCATTTATAGTTTTTCGAATATCCTCATTCCACCACCAAGTTTCCCTATGTGAGGATCTACGATTTTTATACATTCTTACAATACTTTATCCTATTTCTTTTATGTTAATTGTCATTTTATTTCACATTGATTCTACTTCATTTTCTTGTATGTCAAATTTTCCTTCTTCTATCATTCTTTTACTAAAAAGTTCCATGTTTTTTCCCTTTAAATTTCACCATTTAATTTTTGGAATTATATTGCCTTTAGTTTTTATTGACTCTTTTTGTGTATATATATCCATCACTAATAATTTATGCTGCATAGCTTAACTCTTACCTGAGATAACCTTATAATTAATACAAAAAGATCTATCCAATTTTCTTATAAAGAAGAAATCTATTTGGCTAGAATTGGTCCTACTCTTGAAAGTTATCAAGTGTTCATCTCATTTTTGAAATAAAGTATTTGCTGTAATCAAATTATATGCTATGGCAAAGTCTAAAATGACATTCCCCATTTCATTCTTTATTTTAAAGCAGAAACCTTAATGACTTTTCTCATATCCTACATTCTCTTTTCCTACATGTCCATTTAAATCTTCACCTTTCACAACCTTTTCCTGGTTTGGTATCATTTGCATTACAATATCTAAGTCATCCCAAAATTGTTTTTTGATTCTGGGTGTGTTTGGGAAGTTGTAAAACTTTTGATGAAAAGTTTTTATATAAAACTTGTCAAATTAGGAGAAAATGATGCGATGTTGTAGGGGTAATAATGAGGAGTAAAGAGAATAAATTTAAAATAAATAGGTTAGTTGTATTGGTAGTTGTGTAGAAATAATTGAAAAGTAGGGTTGTTGTATAGAAAAATATGTAAAAAATAATTAAAAAAATTAGTTATGAAAAGTGACAAGTTTTAGATTGAAAAGTTTTAACTTGACAACTTTTCTAAATTGCCAAATACACCCTCTATCATCTAATCCTACTTGTGGTGCATAAGCACGAATCACATTTATGACCTCTACTTCTAATACAAGTTTTATTTGAATAATTCTATCATTTACTCTATTGACATCTACAACTTTATTTTTGAATTTTTCTAATATTATCCCCACACTAGTTCTATTACCATCCTTTTCTATATACTATAATTTGAATTTATTAATCTCTTTAGCCTTTTCTCCTTTCCACCTAGTCTCTTGAAGACACTATATTAATTTTTCTCTTTCTCATAACATCTACTACTTTCATACTTTTTCTTGAAAGAGTCCCAATATTCCATGAGGCAAAACGGACTTTGTGTTTTGGTATCACCTTCTTCTCTAAACCACGTCCATAGAGTTATGAAAACCTTTGTCGACTTCTTGCTACAACCAGGCATTGTTGTGGTGCGTCACTTTTGGAGAAACACCTTAGTAACCCTTGCCTATTTCTTACTACATCCGAGCTCTGATGTAGTAAGTTCCTTTTGGGGAAATGCTTTAGCAACCCTTGCTTATTTCTTACTATAGTCGGGCTCCGCTGCAGTGCTTTGCTTATAAGGGACGCCCTTGCATTAACGACTTTTAGCATATTTTTAGAATTCATAAGAGATGCGGTAGTGATTTTTATAGCATCGGTTGCTAGCTTGACATGCCAACCCTTGCTTTTTTTTCGGGCTTGGGACGAGCAGTGAGATAGAAACTCTTATTATCAAGGTTATTATGAATATCATGAATATGTTATGTAAATGAATTGACAGAAGCAGAGACATGAAAATTAGGTGGTAAAGTATCAAGAGCAATGAGAGCACGGGGAACATAACCTTGGAAAATCTCAAATGGGGACTTTCCTATAGATCTATTTATGACATTGTTATAGGTGAACTCAGCAATGGTGTTCACCTACCGAATACCTCCTAAACTTCGGTTAACAACCTCGGTTTGACCATTAGTTTGTAGATGAAATGCAGAAGAAAATTTCAGTTTAGTGTTTGAAAGTTTTCATGAAATTTTTTTCAAAAATAACTCATAAAACGGACATCACTATTTGACACAATGTTGGAAGGTAATCCATGAAATCTAACAATTTCCTTAAGGAATAATTTTGCCACATAAGAAACACCTACAATTTTGTGACTAGATAGAAAATGAGCCATTTTTTAAAATCAATCCACCATAACAAGAATAAAATCATACCTTCTAGGAGTTCTAGACGAAGTAAGAATGAAATCTATATTAATGTCTTTCCAAGGAGTATGTGACACTGATAAAGGTGTATCTAATCCTGTGTTCTGCTTTTTTTTCCTTTGCTAACTGACATGTCTGAAACAGACACAACCTTAACAACATCCCTATGCTTTGCTATGCCATCTGCATGTAATTCCCAAATTAAGAAAATCACGTAATGAGGTATAGAGAATACATAATTTATAACTTTAAATAGATAACCATCTTTAAGTACAAAATCAACAAAATCATGATCAATAGACTCACTTGTAGGGACTCTAGACTTAGACTTTTTGACTGACATCAATACAACACCAGATTCTTTACTTTCTTTTTCAAAATTTTTCTGAATTAAAAAGCGGAATGGTCTTTTTGGGGCTCAGCGGGAGTAATTTTCTTTTGCATTGTGTCGTTGTGTGATGGTTTAGCTAGTTTCAAAAGAATTGATTCCCATCTTGTCTAATAAGAGGCGTATTTGATTTTTCATAGTGTATGATATTCATATCAAATGGTTAAGGACGACCAAGTAAAACATGAGGTACATGCATTGGAAGAACATCACACCAAATCAGGTCCACATAGTTTGCAATCTTGATTGGGACTAGACATCTGCCACTGATAGGTGGTGAAGTTTTATGTACCTATGCAATTTTGTGAGGTTGTGGATAAGACTTAGTTTTTAATTTCATTCTAGCTATACCAGCTTTTGCGACCATATTCATAGAATTATTAATAACAACTTTGCGCACAACATTACCACATGTGAAAGTGCATGAAAAATGGTAGTTCACCTCCAATCTTTTTTAGGATCAAGCATGGACAAGATGCATCTCATGACAATGACATTTTCAAACTCATCTTGTATGTCTACTAATTCTAGACTAATATCTTCCGGTTCTTCTAATGAATCGACCATGTCATCAATGTCTCTTTTATTGTAATCTTTTGACACATTTGCATCTAATGCAAGAGTACGATTAGGACAACAAGATGCAGTATTACCATGGTAATTGTAACACTCAATCTTTGATAACCTATGACGTAAACTAGATAGACTATTGGAGTTGTCATTCCTACTAAAATTCTGGACATGGTTGTTACTACCTTCACTTTGTGCATTTGTCTGTGGAGAAGACACTTGTTTAGATGCATACTTAGTAGTCTAGTACTCCCCAACTTGGTAATTAGACCATCTAAAAGGTAGAGTTTAAGTTTCAAGGCCTTAAAAATTGCTTCGTCAAGGTTATATGGGGCATGTAAAACTAATTCTCTTTTTAGTTTAGGTTTAAGCCTATTGACAATTTGTTTTTTTTTTTGTCACCTGCTTGTCGTAGTTAATTTGACATTTGAGGAACAAATTGTCAAATTTTTAGTAATATTCACTGAGACATATTAACTTCCCTCAAATTCATCTATTGGTCCATCGACTGTTCTTTATGGTAGTGAGGTCTATATTACAATTTTTTATTTCGGCCCAAGTTGTGAATTTTGGCTCTTTATCTTTTTCAATGTCTCTTTCAAATCCCAACTAGTGATGTTGGGCTAATTTTGTCAGCTTCATTGTGCAAATCTTATGCACTGAGCATTTGTCATATTGTATCATTTGAAAAATCTTTGAATTCTGTCTTCCAATCTATGAAGTTGTCAGGATCAAATCTTCCATCAAAAGTAGGGACATCAACTTTAATGTTCGTAGAGATATCATCATCCCCAAGGATGACCATAGTTTCAAAGACCTGGTTTTTGTGGCAGACGAAAGAAGTCCTGTCCAAGAACCCTAGTTTGTTCCACAAATTCGTTTTGGTGTGTTTGTTAATTATGGAAACTTCATGAATTTTTAACTGATATTGTTCTACCCAAATTTAAAGGCTAATGATGTTCCAGTGTTGGAACAATACTCACGTGTTAGTGATGTGGACCTTTCGGACTTTGGTTTTATCCAATGTTACTAGTTCCTATATGAGATTTTGGTAT
The DNA here is from genome assembly GCA_035584095.1 of Annona squamosa. NCBI lineage: Eukaryota > Viridiplantae > Streptophyta > Magnoliopsida > Magnoliales > Annonaceae > Annona > Annona squamosa. Next base: position 37,284,299 of record JAXCLR010000092.1, read on the forward strand.
AAAAGATTCTTTGATGATTGCTTATCCATTCACTTTAAAATGACTTCAGTTTAGGCCGCTATCTGGAGTTGATATTGTTGGCTTAATTTTTGAATGTCATACTTTATATGGGACACTTTATCAAAATGATTTTCTTGTTTGTGTGACAAGGTCTCAAATTTCTCAGCCAAAAAATCATATTTTGATTTTTTTCATTTAAAAAGCTAACAATTTTCTTATAATCCTTTTATGGAGGTAGCAAATTACAAATTTGTAACCATGGTTGATGCAAAGAGAAGTGAATAGGAATGAAGTAAGAATGTAATTCAAAGCACAATAATGTATGCGACTATAATTTGAATTGTACACAAAATAATTAATCTATAGGAGACCATATGATAAACTTAAAAGAAGATACTCTTACTTGCCAAGGGATATAAGAAAATTTCAAATTCAATTAAGAATATACCTTTTAGAAGCCCTACAAGACCTTTTCCCAAATACTGGATGGGTTTTTCTGAAATTTCTGGAAGTGGGGACCTTTATGTTATTTCTGAAAATAGGGCAGATTTGAAATTTCAGAAAAGTCAGGGGGTGCTTTTGTAATTTCCGAAAGTCTGGGGCGTTTCTGTAATTTCTTGAACTGAAGAGCTGTTGTGCAATTTTCTTGGAAGATCTGGGCAGCTCTATAAATTTCTGCATGTCGGGGTTTTTTTGTAAGGTGACTTTCTTGCAAATTTCAGAAGCAGCAGGGGGTTACTTTTTGTGTGTGTGTGTGTGTGTGTGTGTGTGGTGTGTTCCAGCTGCTCCTGCAATTTTAAAAAATTTTAGACGTTGCCTACTTGGTTCTCTTTCTATAGTGCCACTCCAAAATTCTGCTACCATCTCAATCTCTTTTTGAAAACTTTACCAAGTTTTGCTCTGATACCGAGTTGATGTAGGACGAGTAGGAAAGAAGAAGGATACTTTCAAAGGGGATGAGGAGGGAAAAAAGAGAGAGGAGTTGGGAAAAATTAGGGAAGAGATAATTGGAAGAGAGTTGTAGAAAAGAATTTTTAGGGAATATCAAATCAATAAATATTATAAAAAGTTAAGCAATAAAAAAGCTAAAGCCTACTCAATTCGCAAATTTTCTCTACAAGTAAACCTGCATACAAAGAAATAACTAAAAAAATAAAAGATGCAAAATTCTAAACCATTCATAAAATAAATCTTAATTTCTATGGTTGCACTTCGAATAAGTACGGAGAAGGCATGTGTTAACATGATGTCTATTAGCGACTTTGTTGAATCATTACCCAAGATCTATGGCCACAAACGGTAAGTGATAATGGAACATTCTCTCCTGGTATATTCAGCTAAGAACTAGTTTGTGTAGCAAGCAGTTACAAATGTTTTTGCTTCTGCCATGCATTACCCAACATGGGTAACCATCATTATTTCATGCTATTCATTGATTTTGGATTTCTTCATCCAGTCAGCATATTTAAGTAGTAACTTCAGTATGCAAATCTGATCGCAAACTCAATGGCTTGTTATAACATACTTTCTTCTGTTGCTTATTTTGAATTATTCTGAGCCATTTTTTCAAAAATCTTGTATACTTGATAATTTGTTTGTTCGTTGTGCAAGCAGCTTAGGAGGCTCATACTGAATGAGGACGAACATGGCTTTCGGAAGCTCAGGCGGCCTATATACTTAGAATACGAAGAGAGTGGTTTAGAGGTGATTGCAAATTAGCACTATTCTTTTGATTCCATGCATGTTGTTTCTTTAATTTATTTGCTCCCTCTTGTTCTCACTGCATTTTTATTTCCACTTGGTGAGAAGCAGAAAACACGGCAGGTTTTGAATGATAAGATACGCCAACTGAACTCTGCAATTGACAGTGTTTCTAGTTCTGTGATGGACAATGTTTCTTCCCGGTTGAAGAAGGGTTGGAAACATGGACCTAAGGGTAAGGATGGTATAGAGATCGATTCTGAAGCAGAAGCTGCGATGTAGAAAACTACTTGTGGCCTGCCTGTGATAGCAGCTCACAAACCCACACAAGATTTTCTCCTTTTGGAAGATGAAATCCTATTACGCTTGAAAACGGCGTTTAAAACCATTACTCTAATGAATACTTTTTACTACCCTTTTTGGACAAATATGCTTGTCAGTAGAATGTTGAAATTGTTTTCGGCAATAACTGGTATATGGAAAGAGCAGGCTGAGCACTCAGAAATCTCTGCATTTTCGCACCTTATGAGAAAGCGCTTTGATTGTAATTTTTTCAATTAGGGAATCGTTTGGGACGATTTCACGTTTGCAATGTCTTTTTTGATTACTTTTGTTAGGAGAACGTGATTTAGATTGATACAGATCGTTATGGAAGTAAATCAGAATTAATAAACAAAACAAGATGAAATTCACAAAATGCTAAGATTTATGTTGAAAATTTTTCAATATAGAAGGAAAAAACCATGAGAGAATAATCTAGTATGATAAACAATTTAGGGGTACGAATTAAAATGATGCGCTCTAGATATTTTGAAAGAAAACGCTTCGACATCACCTCTCACGTTCCATCCACACCTCTATCGTTCCATCCGAACATCTTTTAGGTTTATACTAAGTCACTAGTTGATACCTATAAGATATAATCTTAGCAACTTGCAACCATTTCTAATATTTGAACGAGAGTCTGAATATATATAAGGTTTTGCCACTTCATGGGTGAACTTGTTGCTAGATTGGTTGCTTAGTCGGGTCTTGCGTAGTACTGCGCATCTTCGAGCTAGCTAAGACGAGGTTTCACGTACTCGTGCATGCTCAGGCCGAGTTGCCTACACTAGTGGGGGGGGGGGGGG
>JAXCLR010000092.1:37288549-37306466 GCA_035584095.1 Annona squamosa
TTTCTACCGACTCTTGCTACGTCAATTGCCTCTGGACGTTACATTAATTCATTTCACTTTTCATCGGCCATTTTTTTTCTTTTTTGGATGTAGCTGCCGTCCCAAAATATGTGTATATATATTGTTTCACATAATTCAAGAGTTGTTTCAAAATTTTCTAAAGTGTTATTTATAATCCATACCGTCTATATTATACAACACATTAATTTAACCGTTCGTATTAAGTTTCGTGTTAAAATGATTAAAATTGGTTAAAATATAAGTATTTTCAATTAATTAATTCATTCATTCAAATTTTAATATGTCTGCCCATTTGTAATTATATTTTGTATAATCTACTCATTTCATCAAGTAGGGTATATTAATTTAGGCTTACCCATGAAATTTCACTTGAAATGAAGTTGTATATACATAATAATTCAATTAGTAAAAAGTGAAACGTAAACTGAAAATAATACTCGTGTATGTTCCAAGGGTTCTGACGTACCCTTTGAATTTAAGCTATACAAAATTTCCAAGACAATAATTGGATTTTTATAAATGTTTTATTAAATTATTTTTCATAGTCTAATTCGTTCATATTATAGAACAGATTAATTTAACCGTCCATTTTAAGTTTCATATTAAAATAATTAATATATGTTAAGATATTAGTATTCAAAATTAATTCATGAAATCTCATCCAATTTTGGTTATTTAAAAATCTTCTAAACATAATTTTCATGATCTAAATCATTCACCATGCAGGATAGGTTAAAATAAGCTTAATCCTAAAGTTTCAGATAAAAATACCATATACACTTTAATATATTAATTAAATAATTTTTTTCATAAAAATAATAAAATGGCAGATGAAGTTGCTGGACGTACCTGCGGATGACTTATTTTTGGGCACATTTTTTAATGCAAGTTAAACATTTTAATCAATTATTTTTTATAATCTAATCCATTTAGATTAAACAACATACAATTTAATACTTTTTATTAAATTCTCTCGTAGATCTGAGTTATATATTTTAAGATATAATAAAAATAACATTGATAAATATAAACTCTTAATTAGGACCCCTAATTGGCCTAAATTTTTCTTTTTCTTTTTTTATTTTTTCATAAGGTTCGTGAATTTAAACAGTTTGAATTGGTATTACTCAGAATTTTGAAATTCCTTCTCGAAAACTTTATAAAAATCTATTTTTATATCTAATTTTTATAAAATTATTATTTACCCTTTTTTTAATTTGTAATTTAATCACACTTTTCTAAAATTGAAATACACGTCTTTCGATAATAATACACACACTATGCAAGCTTTCAGTATACCTCACATTCACTAAGTTTCAAATAATATGGTTTTCACAATAGAGAGGTAATAAAGTTTGAATTTTTAATATTTATGTGCATTAGGGGAAAAGAATGAGAGAGAAAGAAGAGAGAGGAGAAAAGAGTGGAAGAGAGAAGAATTAGAAATAGAAGGAAAAGAAAGAGAGGGTAGAGAAAGAAGATAAAGAAAGATGAGAGAACTTAGAGTTAGAATATAGAAAGAAAAGAGAAAAGAGAAAGAAAGAACCCTAAGAGAGAGAGAGAAGACCTCTGCATTGCAATGGTTGTGGAACTACCACGATTGGGAAGAACCAATGATCCATGGCTGCAGAGGTTACAATCATTTGGATATTGTCACCATTGCTGGATGCAAGTTTGCTAAAATCTATGGTTGGATTGAGAATCCATGTCTGTTGCTAGGAAGACAACCGGAGCTTGGCTATTATTTTTTAAGTAAGGCCAATCAGGATTGTGATTGTTGCTGCTTTGGGGGGCAGCTGTTTGGGGGTTTGTTTCCCAACAAGACGGAGATGAAGCTGCCAGACATATGGCCTTTGGAGTTTGCTGCTTGACGGGAGAAAAAAAGAATGGAACTGTTGATTTTGGTGCCGATCTTTTCTTATAAAAAGTTTCTAGCCATGATTGAAGCTCAGTGCAATTGCAAATTACTAGAAGATTGGGTTTTCCATGGTCGGCTATTTAAGGGTTTGCTTACCAATGAGATGGAGATGCTTGCTAGAATTTGGAAGTCACTGGGTTTTGCGATTGAAAGGGGCGGCTGTGAATTTCTAGCATATGTCTGTCATAATTATGCCAGATTTAAGCTTCGTTTGGTCGAGAGTTTAGGAAGTATAATCGTGCTTATTTAACATGAAATCTTTTATTATCTATTGTAATGTATAGTCATCGCATGAATTTAATAACATATATAATTGCTAAGTTAGTAATGAAAAATATCAAAAAAAATATAATTAATGATGAGATTAGAATGCCATAATCAAAAAATCATGTTAAAGTATTTGTATGCCTATTGTTAAAAATTATATTAAAATATCCATTAGCTAAAAAATTAGCACCATTAGTTTGCGCTCCTCAAAAAACTGATGTTAGATACTTAGGTTGTACTTTTAATAATTATATCAATAAAATATAATAGATTCATTATATATAAATATCCAAATGATTGTTAATAATATAATGTTTTCTCTTTAGCTAAATTAAGAAAAAATAGATAATATAAAATTTTCTACTTCTTTCAAATTTTAATAATTTTTAAATTAAGAATAATATGTGGGGCTTCGAGATTTTTCCGAGTAACCCATCCTTTTTATCAAATTTTTAATACAATACTTACATTATAACAATATAAAATGTGATATATGTTATTACATATATTTGTTATTATTTATTTTGTTAAAATAATATATTTTAGTAGAAAAATTTATGTATTTAGTAACTATAAAAAGTTATATTATAAAAATATAAATTTATTTTACATGTCTTTTAAAATTATTAAAGATTTAGAATTTATATATATATATGTAAAAGTAATAGTTCAAAGAAATAAATATTTACCTGCTCTTTTATAAAAATTAAAAATGATTTAAAAGTCTTTTCAAGGTTTCAATAATAATATTATTTTAATGATATGTAAGAAACATCTTTTATTAGTAAAATAATTCCTATGTAATAAAATAAAATATATTAGAAATACTTACTTTGTCCTTCTCGGTCATTTTAACATGTTTATAAGCACTTTTATCTTTTAGGCCAAATACAGTTGCTCCATTTGGCATTGTGTTTAAAGGATGCTTGTGCGCTTATCCATTCTTGCAGTTCCATAAATTGAATTCCTATTTGGATGACGTACGACTTGTGGATTTGCTTATTGCTATTTTTAGATAAAAATGCAACTCAAAAGAGCTTAATATGAAAGTTTCAAAATATCTCTTCTATTAAAAGTGCTCATCTATTTTCTCTTAAGCAAAAGTAAAATTGCTAATGCAATGCTAAATAAAGCTAAAATGTTACTAAAAGTACTTTTTAAATTGTAAAGCTAAACGCTTTTTAAATTTTTGCCCTCATATTTTTTATAATAGTTTTATTTCTAATCAAACTTTAAAAAAGTTAAAATTTAAAAGCTAGGCCGAACAAAGCATCAGAGAAGGATGGATTTTAGTTATTTTAGTTGGTAGCTATTTTGAGGTGAGTCAATGAGTTGTGGCATGTTGTGATTTGGAGAGAATTGCTTAAATTGTAGAAATGTGGAGAATTATTGAAATCATAGATAATTAGATTGACGCATAGGATTGCTTTTTCCAGCTTTAATGGTTGTCAAGATTAGAGGAATGGGTAGCAAGTCTTTCTCATTAGGCATGTTGAAAGGGAAGAGGTGGAAAAGGCTGTAAAGCAGATGAGCCTAACAAAAGCCCTGGATCTTGACGAATGTCCGAGGGCTTTTACAAAAAACATTGGGAGGTTGTGGGTGACGATGTTGTCCGGATGTGCAAGCATTACATGGAAGCCCTAGATCCCAGCCACCCACTTGACGAGATGTAGCAATTAAATGCAACCACTGTAGTACTCATTCCAAAGAAGAAGGGTGCTTGTAGATTAAGAGACTTCAGACCTATTGGCCTTTGCAATGTGCACTACAAGATCATAGCTAAAGTGTTGGGAAACAAGTTAAAGTGGTGTTTAAATAAGATTATCTCAATCTAGAAGAGTGCTTTCGTACCTGACAGACTTATCTTAGATAATATGACAATGACTCATAAGGTAATTCACTAGCTAAGAAAGAGGAGCCGAGGTGTGGCGCTCCAACCCGAGACGTCACATCCTTACTCCAAGACCTTCTCGATTGGTAAATGTAAATCAGGATTGTTACCTTGATCACGCGGCAGGTTCTTAATTGGATCTCATCCAATTTTTTTTTTGTTTCATCATCATTTCATGTCTTTGCATTCCACACCATTCATCTTACAAGCGATGATACACTTATAATAAATTACATATATCATTCATAATATCTTATCTTTCTCTTCTACAATAAGAGTCTTCTTGTCTTAATCATGACGTTTTTATACATATATACATATATCCAATCATCAGTTCACATAGCATCTAAAACTTTAAATAAATTCATATATATTCGCTTAAAACATTAAGGCATATCATCTCACACAACATGGCTAATCGTTTTTGCCCACATTTGTACATTATTTCTTACCTTTCCTTAGATGCTTAGGTCCTCTACCTCTTGAGCTTTCCGGTAGCTGTCTAAGGTTTGGGAAAAAAATGTAAGTGATAACTCAGTAAATAAGCATTTTGGGGTAAGACTTTCCTTTAAAACATTTCCATAAAAATCTTGAACACCTTTTTACCTAAGGACATTTGTATGTCTTAAAATATTATCATATAATCCTTTGTTCATTAGGACAATCCTATGTCCTAGAATATTTTCATAGACATCCATTTTTAAAACCATTTACAAGCCAGGTATGGGCTTGTTAACGTCCAAAATATTTTTCTCATCATAAATTCCTTTAGCTAAGGGACAATTGACGTACCAAAAGATATTTGACACAAACTTTCTTCGGCAATGGACATTTATATGTCCTAAAATATTTTTCTTTACAAATTCTTTTGGAAACGGATATTCATATGTCTTAAAATATTTTTCATATAAACTCTTTGACAATAGACATTCTCATGTCCAAAAACACTTTTCCACATAAACCTTATTGACAACGGACATTTATATGTCCTAAAACGGTTATCGCATAAGCATATCGACAATGGATATTTATATGTCAAAAAATATTTTTCACATAAACCCTTTGGCGAAGGACATTCTCATGTCCAATAATATTTTTCACATAAATTTTTTTCATAATCCCCGTCTTGAGGGTTGTTTAGAGCGAACAAGACATAAAACTTATTTCGTATTCCCCATTTTGGGGCTTGTTAAAGCAACAAAACACATAAAACATTTTTTTATATAAACCATATTTCATAATCCCCGTCTTGAGGCTTGTTTATGACAAACAATGCATAATATGCATAATCCATTTTCAAGAAAGCATTTACATAAAAAATATTTTATCTCACCTTGTTATTTACACCTTTTTGTGTACCTTATTATGCCTCATAAAATCCTGTTTAGGATAACTTTTCATATAAACGCTTTATGTCCCAATCTTTAGATTTTTCAAAAGTAAAATATATGCAAATGCATTTCTCTCCATCTAATAGTGATACTTAGCAAGTGATCATTCTACCTTTTGGAAGAGAATCCATCATTAACAGCACGTTAACCAGGCGGTAGTTCCTTCATCTTCTCCCTTCTCAAGGAGGGCGCCGCTGGCCTCCTACCATCCCTTAGTGACTAGGCCATATGTAAAGTGGGTCCCGGTCTATCTCCGACCGTGCTCTACAATCGACTTATTTCTTGTATTAGTGTACCATACATCATCATCATTAATGTTCACATGATAGTATGATCTCATAAAACATCACAGACCACAATTTATGTGGTTTAAAGTATCACAGACCATAGCTCGTGTCATTTTAAACCATCTTGAAAAAATCACAGATTAAAAAAGAACATCACGGACCACAGTCCGTGTCAACTTGTAAAGCGAGCGCACCCACTTTAAACAAGTTATCATTTGAAATCTAGTTTTAGGATGACCTTCCTTAAATTCTTTGAGAAACATTTTGAGTAAAATATTTTGATAAGCATTTGAGATATTTGAGAAAACAATAGATCTTAAAATCCTTATAATAAAGAAACTTTAAAACTTTTGGATTTTCAAGAATAAATCACGTATTTTCTTAGTTTTCATTTCGGGGTCTTTTGCTCACAAAGGTTATGTAATTGTACCATCCCTTTCTCAACCACCCTGATATCAAATCCGTATCCACATATCCATTTTGCTCTTTTTACATAAAGAGGGGCTTGCATAGCCTTTTGTATGTTATTCTAGCAACTCGAAATTAAACCATTTTATGAAATCAACTTATTGGGTTGGTTATTCTTAAACCCCTTTTTAATAATATCCATATAAATATTTTTTTCAAGACATTCTTAACATATTTTCTTATATAAGAAAATCAAAACTTTTCTAATATCATTTCCAATATGTGAACCATGTCCAAATTATCATTTATGATTAAATGTCTAGGCATCAAAATCAAATCCCTTTTGAAATCAACATCATAAAGAACTTGCTTGCATAAAATTCATTAGCGTAATGCATAAAATCCTTAATAAACAACGTCATGAAGAATTTGCCTACTTGTAAGCAAATTTTTAAATTCATCAACATAAAGCATTCCCAACCTTTGGCAATACTTGTGATAAAATAATTATCTTAATGTGAACCCAGTGTGAGACTTGTGCATGGGGATGTTTGAATACTTGAACCACCTATTCCTGTATTGTGAGAAGGTAAGAGACTAAAGAAGAATCTTAATTCCTGATAGCAGGATTTGGGTGCCAAGAAGGGCACTGAAAAGTGACGAGCTACGTATATGTCTATTAAATTGCTTGCTATTTACGCAAGTATACGTGTCATGTCAAGTAATAAAGTGTGAGTAGAGTATCATTCCCACGAGGATTGTGTTAAACGGATTAGCAATTTAAATCTAGATTGTCTAAGTGAATTGGTAAAAGGAATGAGATTTGGTTTTAAAGAATTGAATTAAACTAAACGAAGCAAAGCAGTAAATGACCGGAGTGGTGTGGATGTTACTGATATTGCCTTAAAATGATTAAGATAGGTGGGAATATGAGTTTATTGAATCATAGCTATGTTATTTGGTTTCAATTAAGTTACTTGTGCAGAGATTACTAATCTAGGTTCATTCATATTCATATATGTCTTTCAACACATACAAACCAAACCAAGTTTTAGTCATGTGCTATGTTCCCATGCATACAAATAAAACAAGGTTGATAACCATATAACCTAATCATGATTACACAAGGTTAATAGATATATTCCTATCCATATTAACATCTAACACAACATGAGTTACAATACCTGTGCCTTATATATGGATCTCATTCAAAGTTTACTTTTCCAAGTATGAATCTGAATATTATATCAATCCACAAGGTTACAAAGCTTGTAAATGCATTAAGCATAATATATAAAGGTAATCTCAAGCAACATATGTCACAACACAACTATATTATTAATTCAAGCATAAGAAAACCAAATATTATAAGCTATGAATTCAAATCCTACATATCTCCCACCATAGGAAGGTTCAACCCATAAACATGACTTCAATTCCCATTAAAATTGAGTTTACAATCATCCTAAGAAAGGAGAATAATAAATAGGTAGAGATAGATGAGAAGAGGAGATGAAACTCAATGAATTTTGTGGTGATGGCTTGGATCTCCACTTGCTCTTCTCTCCTTCCTTGAAGCTTTGGTTTCCTCATTTTCTCCACAGCAGTTATTCTCTATTTTGGTCTCTCCTCTATGGACTCTGGAACTCTTCTGCACGCAGCCCTAGGTTTCTATTTATAATGGGTAGATTGCGCAGCACATGTGCAGAAGTCCGCATACGTACGGATGCATATTGGCACCTAGGAGCCACTTGCCAGCACCTAGACGCCAACTCTCTGGAGCTACGTAACTTAGAAACCTTAAAAAAATGAAAACCCTAGGACTTCATGCCTTGGCCCCTAGAATCAATGTGACTTGTGACTTTGAAAACCTTTAGAACTTTGCTTACGTGTTGATGAAGTGACGCCTAGGCGCCAACTCTCTGGATGCAATGTGTTGTGTGAAGTGTTGGAGATTCTGGCAAAAGCCTGTAGAATTGCACCTGGGCACCACTGGGCGGCGCCTGGGCGCCAACCCCATGCTCCTTCACTTAGCTCTGTTCTGCATTCGACTCACTCGCATGCTTGTAATTCTCCGTCCTTCCTGTAAAAATTACGTAAACTAAATAAATGGACTAAAAATGCCTAATTTATACTAAAAACACATAAAAACTACATAATGCTCTTAAAATGCAAAGCGAGTGAAAAATTTAGCTAAATGGATGCAAACTAAACCTAATCTCTTGGACTAACACGCAAAAATAGTTTGAAATAGGGCATGATAACTCGTATTTTCAAAAAGCACAATCCAAATGCTTGTTGGGAAACAAAAGGAGGATCGTTTGTGTGTTTTTACTTTGTTCTGCTAGAGAATTTAGTACTTGAGAAATCAAATGAGGGAAAATGGAACACCTCTGGATTTGTTGAACATCTTGGATTGGTGCAGGAGTTATAAAGACCATCTTGATGAAGCAAATAGATTGGAGGGAGGGAAGGGGGGTGGCACTGGGAATCTAGCAGGTTAACCTTGTGAAGCGTTTGAATCCTAGTTTCCTCAAGATAAATGTGGATGCAAATTGTGGCGCCCCAATCCGAGCGCCACAACCTTACTCCAAGATCTATCGATTGATAAACGTGATCAGGATTATTGTCTTATCACATAACAGACTATTTGGATATTTATCCACTTTATCTTAACTCCTTAGGAGTTTATATCATTTTTATATAGTCCATGTGAAATATACACATATGATCTCAAAATTTTCATACGTAACCATTTCATGATAAATCATTCTTAATAATTGACTATAAATTTTTTTTCGTTATTTATAGTCAAAATATCACATAATCATAAACATAATATAATCCTTATACAACATTCAATCACAAATAATGTCATTAGACATACAAGCAAATAATTCATAGAGTTCAATCACAGGTAACTTGTAGAAATTCATTTTTTTCTTGAATCTCCACCTGTGCTCCTTGCATGGTTCTCCCCTTCACCTGTCTTTAGGATTTAAAAAATAAAATTGAGAGTCGAAACTCAATAAGCAAGCTATAAGGTTTTCAGGCAATACATTTTCATTGAAAATAACTTAGAAAGCCACATTATACCCACTCGAGGGTATATCTTAAAACATGCTTCTTATACCCGTCTAGGGTATGTCATAAACAATGCGATGCATTATTTAAAATCATGATATTCCTTTGGATAGAAGCTAGCTAGGCAACCATCCATTTTCATCCTCTCTCCCATTCCAAGGAGGCGCCGCTGGCCCAAGGCCACTTTTAGCGACTTGGCCAAACCAAAGGGGGACATTCGGTCTACTTACACCTTTGAGGTGGACCTTATGCTTTTATGCATATGCTTTTTTTTGTAAACATGAACTTTGACATGCTAGCATGATTTTTCAATCATAAACTCATAATTCATCATTTGACATAAGTACTTGAAAAGTAGTAAATAATTCATTTATTCAATTGAAATATCATTTCAATACACATTTAAATAAGGAATGACTATCCTTAAATAACTAAACCATTCCGGATAAACAATGAATAAATAATTAATAGTTATTGGGTCGAGTTTATTTTCTTATGAGTTGTGTATCCTTGCTTCTGCTTGACAACCTCAAATATGTGTATGTCTCAAAGTAGGTTTCTTTCTTGTTAATAACTCAGATGGAGTTTTAAGAATAGCCTTATTGGAAACCTTAATGAGGATATATATAACAGTTTTTAAGGCTTCACTCCACAAAATTAAGGGTAAGAATGTGTTGCTTATCATATTTCTCACCATATCCATAAGAATACGATTTTTTCTTTCAGCAACTTCATTTTGCTGGGGAGTTCCTAACATTGTATACTAAGGTCGAATATTATTATCTTCTAGAAATTGAGCACAAGGACCAAGAATTCAACCTAATTGGCTATGTTTACCATAATGTTCACTACCTCTATCAAATCTTAGGACTTGAATTTTCCTATCAAATTAATTTTTTACTAATCCTTTGAATGTTCTAAAAGCAATTAAGGAATCGAATTTTTCATGTAATAGAAAAATATAACCATAATGTGAGAAATCATCGATGAAGTTAATAACATATTTTTCACCTCCTATACAAGATGAAAATGAACTACGAATGTCAGTGAAAATCAATCCTAATAGTCTCTCACTTCTTATTACATTTATTTTTTGGATTTTAATAAGTTTTCCTTTAATACAGTCGATACATGTGCCAAAATTTATAAAATTTAGAGTAGGTAATACCTTATATTTTACCAATGTTAATATCCTTTCCTTCGATATGTGACCCAATCTATTATGTCATAACATAGAGGAATTTTCATTAATTATACTATATTTAACACAAATGGACACATTCAATGTAGATAAATATCAATAAATGAACAACCTGTATTTATTTAATATAAATCATTAACTAATGTTTCCAGTGTTGGTCCCAAGTTTATGGCAATAACCCAAGAGGGGATGGGTGAATTAAGTTTTTTTTAAAAAGTTTTTGCTTAAAACAAAAACTTTTTTCTTGTTTCGTTTAATCCTCTTTAATGAAATAAGCAAAGAATATGGAGAGATATAAATCAATAAAAGCAGATAAGCAAGCCACAGTAGTAAACACAGTTTTCATAGTGGTTTGAGCAACCTTTCCTACTCCATTATTCCAAGCTCACACCCATTGTGCCTTGGGTTCCATTAATATATTATCAAATACAACTAGAGCAGCAACTTTCTTCTAGATTCTAGCTCTAGGGAGCTTGCACAAAACATAATACAAGTAGGTGACGAGTCACACTCAAGTCACAATACTACTTTGCTTTTAATTGGTTCCAATCTCTAATATCAAACCAACTATCAAATACAAATAATGAATTCAAATAAAGAAACTACACTTTACAAGTTGTGTAGGCAGATTTCAGCATGTGGAAGAACTTGTTGAGAGAATGATTTGATCAGTGATGTAGCTTTCAACAGGTTGGAGCAAAGTTCTTCACTTGACGTTGGTGTAAATCACTTAATGCTTATAGATGGTGGAAGGTGAACAAAATGAATTCTTCTCTAACCTCTAACATGTCCTCTTGAATGCTTTTTTTTATAATTGTGGAGTAAATTTGAATGTTTGGTGGTAGGTGGCGTGTGTTTAATGTGCTAACGTTCGAATTTTTCCGACCGTTGCAAACCAAGTTGCATGTGGAGTCGATTTCGGATGCGACTTCACCCAAGTCGCAGACTGGAGTTGACTTCGGTTGCGACTTCGGTCTCCAGCCAGGCTTCAAGTTCCATTTAAGGTCGACTTGGTCTTCGACCTGACCCAAGTCGCAGGTGAAGTCGACTTCGGGTGCGACTTCACTTTTTGTATGCATATAATGGGACTTGAATTTCTTTGAAAGTGATCCTTGATGCTTATTGTTCTTCTCAAATCTCGTTCTTCCAATAATATTCTCTATCTTAAATGCTTCGTCTTGGAACTTGGCTTGTTCATCTTCTTTTTGAAAGCTTAGACTTCATAACCTTGATCTTAAAATGATTCGCCTTCCTTGAGTTTGCAGTCCAAAGATGTAATTAATAATCTTCCCTTTAATAATATACCGGCTTGAACAATTATGTCATGAATATTTGCTTGTCTGGATTATTTTGGTCTTCAGCTTGACTCAAGTCGGATGTTTGGATCGACTTGGGGTTCAACTTCACTCAAGTCGCACATGAAGTTGACTTGAGAATGTGACTTCACCCAAGTTGCATGTGGAGTCGACTTCAACTACGACTTCACCCATCTCCTACCCCAATTTCAACGCTGGAAGGAATTGATCACCCGAAGTCGATAATAGAGTCGACTTGGGTCTACGACTTCACCCAAGTCACAGGTGAAGTCAACTTCGACCGTGACTTCGCTTGTCTTGGTTTCCAAATTCAACGCTGGAATCTTTTGCCCACTTGAAGTCAATCTTAAGGTCGACTTGGGTATCGATTTTGCTCAAGTCAATGGCTAAGTTGACTTGGCCTTGAGACTTGGTCTGCTATGTTTTGAATTCTAAGTTTTTATCCTTTAACCAAGTTTAACAAACTACATTAGTACCCAAAATATTCTCAAATTGAGTTGTTAATCATCAAAATATGGATTGTGCTTAATTTACCTTTGATTCCAACATTTAGTACTAACTAAAATAGAATTTTTAAATAAAAAAATTTTGAGTTTTCAAAACTAAAGAATAACCTATTACATAAAGTTTTGGTAAAGAAATTAAATTTCTAAATTCTACTGGAACATAAAAAACATCATGTGGTTCAAGGAAATACTCTAAGATCCTATAAGCCAGGTGTGGAGCTCAAATAGCAAAGGGAAGCAATCCACTATAAAAGACGTTTGTCTAAGAATTATTAGATGTAGTAAGGAATTAAATAGTTAGCACAAGACGTCTAAGCAAGTTGTTGTCAAAGCCCTCAAAGACTATAAAGAGAAGCTGGAGATGTTACATACAGAAACATCTACAGAAGAAAGAGATGTAAGCATCAATGATGAGAGAAGAATCACCAACTCGCTGTTAGAAGATAAGGAGATTAGAAAGATTCATTGACTTTAGGTGGGAGACAAAAATATAGCTTTTTACAATTAAATGACCAACCAAAGAAGAAGGAAAAATGGGTTGAAAGGCTTGAATACGGGAACAACATAATGGTGGATAATTAGTAACAGATGATGAGGCTAACAAAAGAGTATCTTCAGGATATATACAACACCTCTAATGTGGATAACAAAGAAGTATGCCTCACCAAAATAATCTCAAATCAAATTTCTGGGGAGGAGAACAATATGTGGCTCACTAGGGAAATTTCAATGGATGAAGTGAAAGCAATTATGAAGGAAATGAGTCCTCTAAAATCCCCAGGGCCAGATAGGATGACCGTGGATTTATATCAAAGAATTGTGATGTGGTTAAAGATGAAATCTTCCAAGTTTGCGCAAAGATTTTCAATGACAACCAATTAAGTGTTCAATCATAGCTGCTAAAGAACATTAATCAAATAACCATACCGTTGATTTTAAAGAAGTAATGAGCTTACAAGTTAAGTGAATTCTGGCCCATAGCTCTATGGAACATCATATACAAGCTCATATCTAAAGTACTGGAAAACAAACTAAAGGCTTATCTTCCTAAGGTTTTGTTGCATAAATAGAGTGCCTTTGTGCTAAATAGGCTTATCACTGACAATATGTTATTGGCTTACGAGGTGGTCCACACTTTGAGGAGAAAGAGAAGGTGGAAAAGGGTAGGGATGACAGTGAAATTGGATATGGCCAAAGCTTATTATCAGGTTGAGTGGAGCTATATCGGGGAGGTGATGAGGAAAATGAACTTCTTAGAGAAATGAATTAATTGGATCATGGTTGCACCAAAATTATGGTATACATAGAGACTTTAAATGGAGAATTAACTAATACCATTGTACTTTTTAGAGGTTTAAGACAGGGGGACAACCTACCTCCTTACCTTTTCTACTCTATGCAAAAGGATTATCAGTTTTGATGAACAAGCCAATGAAGACAATAAGCTACAAGGAATAAGAGTAAGTAGAAGGTATCCCAAATTGATGCATCTTTTCATTATAGATGATGTGCTCATATTGATTCAAGCCAGTAAGAAGGATGTGAACCATATGAAGGCAATTCTAGAAAAATATGAGAATGGATCAAGCCAAAAGGTAAACATGGACAAAACATTAATCTTCTTTAGCAGGAAATGCCATGTCTCTCTTAGCTTCAAGAGGTAACCAATGTCCTCTCACACTTTTTATTACAATGAGTTGAAGGTGGTCCTTCTTTCAGGAATAAGCTATAGGTTCAAACTACCATGGGCTCTCCGAATGCTAACCCTTTGTGAAACTCAGACAATATACGCGTCATTTCAAGTTATAAATCCTAAATTCTTTTATAATTATTTTTATGATAAATAAAAATTCATGAATTATATTGATGGATATGTGTATTGGAGAATAAAATAATGCAATTAAGAATTTAACCTACGTGAATAGTGCATATGAATAGTAACTGGGGATTAGGACACGTGATTAAGAGTTAATCACTTGGATTAACCTAATCACAAAAAGATGAAAAAGGAATTTAATCACTACAAGACAAAATAGCATTACTTTTTGTTATTTTAATCCAAATTTGGATTTTAGTGGAAAAATAAAGAAAAATTCATAATTTGCAATTCGAGCATCGAATTTCGATGAAATTTTTTATGGATGGTTAAAAATTCATGATGAACATAATGAATGGGTTAAGACGTGATGAAAATCATAAATTAAGGGTCAAGATGAAACATCAAATGGTGATAAAAAAGTAACTTATCTTTTACATTAATGTTACTTTTGACTTTTTATTTAAATAAATAATTAAAAAATAAAAAATTAATTAAAACATAAGTTGCAGCAGTTGCATGGTAGGGGGTGGTTGGGAAAATTTGACCGAATCAATGGTCTATGATCATCATCCAAAATCAACGGTTAGGATTTATTTAGCTTAAATTAAATAATTTTAAAAATAAAAAAAATAAATAAATAATAGGGCTGCATGGGGTGGGCTAGAGCAGGCATAGGGTGGCTACTCTTGGCTCAATGCATGTTTTAAAATTATAAAAAATACATATAACCTCAAGCAAGGGGGTAAAATCCAATTTGATGAAAAATCAAAAAGTATAAATAGGGCAGCAGGGGGGACATCTAAGGCATCATTTCTTCCAGCTCCACTTGAGAAATTCCAGCACACAAACCCTCTCACACGTTTAAGGAAGAAGAGGAGAAAGTTAAAGAGAAAAATATGAGAAAAAGTAAGGTATCTCCACTTCGGGTAAGTGATTTCCACCTAAATTTCTTTTGGATGTTAAGTAGGGTAAAATTATGCTTAAAGAATGTCCAATCATGAGAAAATAAGTATATTTATAATGCTTAATCGGAATTATACCGAAACATCACAAATTTGAAGCAAAAATGGAGCATTAAGGAAGATAGCATATAATATGTGAAAATAATGCTCCAAAATTTATAAATGATGATTTAGGATGTATGAATATAGTAAATATGATGTATTTATTTTATAATTTTTTGAATTAATGATTATGCTTAAGTGAATTTATGTTGATTTTTAGTATATGGAGAAAGTGATTTATTTAGTCAAGAAATAATAATAAATTCAAAATGTATGAAATTTCTCATGATATACTAAGCATAAGCTATATCATGGTATTTTTTATTTTTGAAAAAAATGTCAATTTTTCGAACCCATGAACAATAACCTCGGATGAATAGTGATTTGCTACATTAATTGCTACAGTAAACAACATGGTTTTGGAAAAAATTGAGATTTATTTTTTATAAGGATGTATGGATGGATTTTTAAGGATTTGTGGATAAAAATCCATATAAGAAAATAATAACCAAGTATTTTTAAGGTTAATCTCTATAAGAAATTATGGAGGAAAATAAGGTCATAAATGAATATAACATATGTATGATAAAGTACGTATATCATTTTCATTTGTATAGGAAAAGGAGAGGAAAGGATAAAGGATTCAAACTGAAGCAAAACAGAGGTAAACAAACAAACTTTTTGAAAATAATTTTATATGTTTTATATTGCATCCATGGAATATGTCAGAATTGCTTTATCATAAGAAAATCCATATGGAAGTGAGGAGAAATGTTGAGTTATGTGAGAATTACTTTATCATAAGTAAATCCATATGGAAGTAAGGAGAAATGTTAAGTTATGTGGAAATTGTTTTATCATAAGTAAATCCTTATGAAAATAAGGAAAAATCTGGAAATGGTTGCATTATAATAGAAAAGGAAAATTTTGATTTCCAAATAATATTTGGTTTTATCAAATAAATTTAAAATGATTTATTAAAATGTTGTGAAGCGGATTTAAGGAAGCCCAACCAATAATCAATTTGAATGAAGATTTTTTTAAAAGTAATGATCAAAGGATTATACAAGCTTACTTTCATATAGAAGTAACTCATGTGTCATGTAGATAAAGAATATGATGCCATATAAAGAAAATGAACTATGCATTAGTATATCCTTTGTTCATAAAAAACCAAGAAATGAGAAGAAAAGAATTTGCAAAATCTTGTCTTTAGATAATAAAATGTCTTCAAAATTGTTTTACCGCTAAAAATTTATTTAAAAATATTTTAGCAAAATTTTGAAATTACTATTTCTCAAATATTTCCTTCAAATATTTTAAATGATTTAGAAATGTGTTATTTAAATATTTTTAAAATTATTTAAGGTTGGTCATTCTTACAAAATATTTTTATTAACTTGTTAACTTGGGTTGTACCAAGTTTTCAAGTTAGAAAAGAGAATACAGACCGAAGTCTGTACTATTTTAACATGACATGCTAGCATCAAGTTTTGAAAAGGAAAAGTCACAAACTAGGGTCTGTGGAGTTTTATAAAAAGCATGCTAGCATATGAATACGGAGAAAGAAATGTGCACATGAATTATGTACTAGGTCTATTGTAGAGGATATGTAGACCGGATGCGGTTGCAATATGGACCTCCTCTACATAGGCTAAGTCACTTCAAAAGGCAAAATGCCGGCAGCGCCCTTCCTGAAATGAGAGAAGGACACGGATAACTACCTAGCTCGCGAGTTATCAATTGAAATAGTTTTTCTCCTAAGGAGGAAAGAGTGATCACTTGGTAAGTGTCACCTACAGACAGCCAGAAATATAATGCATGATGCATATGCTTGTTTTGAAAAAGTTTTATGAAAAAAGTTTTAAGGATATGAGAATGTCCTTGGGAAAAAGAAGTTTTATGAAAAATATCTTAGGACATAAAATATGTCCATACAGGTAAAGTTTTATAAAAATATGTTTTTGGTATGAAATACGAAAGGTTTTATGAAAAGGTTTCCACTGATTGATAGTAGATCACTTGATAAGTGTCTACTATTAAACAAGAGAAATGCATTTAAATGAAAAAATGTTTGCTTACTGAGTTTCAACTCACGTTTTACTTTTCAAACTATAGATAGGTATAACACAGGCCAAGAAGGAAAGGAAAAAGAAAGTATGAAGAAAATTTTATGATAGGCTGATCTGTATATGGTATGAATGAACATATGGTAAGGAGTTTTCAAATTATGTATGAATGAAATGATCAGGTTAAAATAACTTGTATTGTACAAAAACAAGTATGAAAGTTATCAATGATAATTGATATTTGATGATAAGTATGTGTCTATATGTGATAAAAGAAAAAGAAAATTTTTTTTTTGGACAAGATCCAATTAAGTACCCGCCGTATGATCAGGGCAACAATCCTGATTCACACTTACCAATCGACAAGATCTTGGAATAAGGATAAATGTGACGCCTTGCTTTAGGGTGCCACGCCCTTGCATATTGTACGTTGGTGAGTCAATCATGGATTATCTAGATTAGTTCCTGTTGACACCCCACAAAAACGTAATATATATATATATATATAATAAAATAAAATAATAATAAATTTTCAAATGGGCATACTATTATTTGGTTTTGTGGATTCATTTTGGATTTTTAACCCGTATATTTGCAAGCCCAAAAATTGTGTAGAATCCATGGGCCTCTAATACTTTAAGCCCATTAAGGAGGTAACGACCACTAATCCATATGGCAGATCAAGGACAATTCACATTCAGGATAAAGTGAATGATACTTTCTCAAAATGGTTGA
>JAXCLR010000092.1:37316601-37343548 GCA_035584095.1 Annona squamosa
AAAAAAAGTTCTCATTACCACATGTGGATTTAAATAGAAATGGTTTGATTATCTCATCTTTTCACAGGTTATAGTTAAAAAAAAAAAAAAAAATTTCTGCCGCGTGACCAGGGCAACAATCCTATTCACATTTACCAATCAGAAAGCGATCCCGGAGTAAGGCTCTCCAGTGCCCCGGTCGGGGGCGCCACAAATATGACAGTAGGAAAGACATTGTGGGGTCGTAGATGGAGAGAAGAAAATAGAAAACAAAATAAGATAAATAGATTTAAGATTTACAAAAAATATATTTTCTCTTAAAGAGTTGTAAACAGGTAAACGAGTTACTAAATAGGTTGACAGTTTGTAAAATTTCAACCCTAATTTGTTTATTTATTTAAATATCTAAACTAGTTGACAAATCATAATCCATTTATTTAAAAATCTCTACCCAAACTCATCTATATATGTGTCAAATGAGTAGGTTGATAGGTTAACCATGATCATTAACAACCCTAGGTGCTAGACCCTAAAGAACTCCAAAGCAGCCAACCTAAATGAAGTTTTTTTGGTAAGTAATGGTGATGATATTAACGAAAATGATGGTAAAACTTCATCTATGCATTTTTTTCATTTATGAGTCTAATCCAATAAATTATAAAAGTGTTCTAAGTGATGAAAAAATTAGCGAAAGGCAATACAAGAAGAGATGAACTTAATAAAAAAAAGAATGATACATAGAAATTGATTGATCTTCTTGAAGGACATAAATCCATTAGTGTAAATGGGTTTACAGAATAAATTTCAATACAAGTTGAAAAGTATAAAACTAGACTTGTTATGAAGGGCTACAAATAAAAGGATGTAGTCTTTGCACTTGAAGTTTGGCAAGAAACAATTAGGTTAGTTCTCCCATGCAGCCTTAGAATTTATGATCAATTTTTTTGGTGGACGTAAAATCTGCTTTTCTGCATGGAAATTTGATTGAAAAAAGTATACGCTGAACAATCTACAAGTTTTGTAAAACCAAAAAGCAAAAAGAGGGTATATAGCTTAAAAAAGACTTTGTATGGTTTGACAAACACCCCTTAAGCATGATATAGCCACATTATTACTGTTTCAAAAAAAATAGATTTGTTAAATATCTACATGAACATACTCTTTATATGAAATATGGAAAAAATAAAGCACTTATTGTTTGCTTATATGTGGATGATTTGACATATACTAAAAATAATCAATAAATGATTGATGAATTCAAGCAGTTGATGAAAAAGGATGTTTGCATGAATGATTTGGCTTGATGAACTATTATCTTCAAATTGATGTTCATCAGTCAGAAAAAGCATCTTCATAACTCAAGGAGTATTTGAATGAAGTTTTGGAACGGTTTGAGATGGAAGCAAGTAAGCCCATAAGTACCTTAGTAACTATGCAGCTGAAATTGACCAAACATAATGGTGGAAGGAAAGTTGATAATACTTTGTAGAACCATAGTTTGGGCAATTTAATGTATTTGACAATTGGAAAGCCAGATATCATCTCTACAGTTAGCTTGATTAGCAAATACATGGAAAGTACAAAAGAAATGCATCTCTAAGTTGCAAATAGAATTTTGTGATACCTAAATGATACAAGGAATCTCAACATTTTATATGCTAACAAAAAGGTTTGTCTTATAATTTTTATTAAAAATAATTACATAGAAGATCTAGAATACAAAAAAGTACATATGGACATTTTTTAAAATGGAGATGGAGTGGTATTGTGATCATCAAAGAAGCAATAGATCGTAACGTTGTCCACTATAGAAGTAGAATATGTTGCACCAACAGCATGCGTATGTCAAGCCATCTGGATGAAGAACTTACACAAAAGATTGGAATATCAACACGAAACTCTCGCTCGCATATTTAAGTGATAATAATTCAGCAATTGCGCTTATTAGAAATTCATCATAGGAGATGCAAGCATATTAATTTGCAATATCATATCTTTCACTACCTAGTGTAAAAGATAGAAATTAAGCTCATGTATTACAAAACATCTGACCAAGTGGCAGACATATTCACCTAGCTTCTTAAGACTGATATATTTGTTGCATTAAGAAATATGTTTGGTCTTTATAATTTAGATGGTTTAGTTTATAACAAGTAGTGGCTAAGCACTTTGTAGATATAGTTTATAACAAGTAGTGGCTAAGCACTTTGTAGATATAAATATAAGCACTTTCTGTTAGTTCAATTGCATAGCAAAAGTTGATATGGGTTATAAGCTAAGGCAATTTTGGCTATGGATGCAACTTGATTTGAGTTCAACACAAACATAGCCCATTAAACCTGATTTCATCCATTGTCAAAAATTGTTATTATTTAACCGAAAACTTGAATTGAAATCAATTCAGTTTTGAGTTGATGTAAAACTACCCGACAAACCCAAACCAAATTTCTATACATTTATTATATTTTTATATATTTATACTCTTTAACATACAATGTAATATACATATAGTATTACAACTTCTAAACATCCATACTTCAAATAAATTATTATATATTAATAATGAAATGAATAGCCTCTAGACTTTCATACTCACCTATGTAATATTATTTTTGGACTTTTTCCCATTATACTTATTACGTTTGGCTCTCATTCTAAATATACCCACTACTTTTCAAAATATCAAATATTACCACTACGTTTGCATTGAATACCCAAAATGCCCATTTTGTCAAAAATCATCACTTTAATTCTTATAAATACCAAAAACATCTCTATTCTAAAATAATAATGATGAAATTAAATAGAAAGGAAATGAAATTAGGGCTTTCTAAATTTAGAACTCATGTGCAATTAGGGCATTAGTAAGTTATGATATTCAACCTTTCCTATTTAGTATTAAATTTAAATGACATATTAGTAATTTCACATAGTCACTAATAGCGTGAACTCATAGAATGAGCATTTTGGGGATTAAATGCAAACATAATGAGTATATTTAGGATTTTGAAAACATTACGAATATATTTGAAATTAAGGTTAAACGTAGTGAATATATTTTAAAAAATTCAATCATCATCAGCATCATTATCATAAGCCATTTCTCACCTAGGTAGGGTCGGCTGCATGGATTCTGTTGTGCAATTCTTGGCAATTTAATACTAAATTTTCTGTAATTTATAATATTTTAAAATCTTGTTTAATTACTTTCATTCATGTTTTTTTGTCTTCCTCTCATTCTCCTACCACATTCTACTTGGATAGACTCGGTTTTCCTAATCGATGCTACTTCAGGCCTCCTTTTAATATGACAAAATCATCTTAATCTATTTTCTCTCGTTTTATCACAAATTGATCTCACTTTTAAGTTTTCTCAAATTATTTCATTCATAATTTTATCTTTTTTAGTTTTACCACTCATCCACCTTAACATTCTCATTTCTGCTGCGCTCATTTTTTGTATATGATGTTCTTTAACTGCCCAACATTCTGCCTCATAAAACATAGCAGGTCTAATCGCAATTTTATAAAATTTTTCTTTTAATTTGATTGGAACTCGATGGTCATATAAAATTCCTGACTTACTTCTCTATTTCTTCCATCCTGCTTGAATTCTATGTGTTATATCTTTTTCAATTTTCCAGTTCTCTTGAACTATTGATCCGAGTATTTGAAACAATTCAATACTTTATATTAATTTTTGATAAAAGAAAATACTTCAAATTTGTTCACCTATCTTACATCTTCAAGAAAATAAAATATTTTATTATATCATCAACGGAAACAAAACCTTAATCGTCCACTCTTTATTTAAATATACTATTATATTACTTAGTATTAAACTATACACAACTTTGTAACTAATCTTACAATAATATGATATTTATTTATTAAGATTAACAGTCTAAACACATTAATATCTTTAATCATGCTTTTCGAGTACCACACACGTACTTGGATTACATTATAAAAGAAATAACACCATTTTATCACCTAAAATAGGACTACAAATTTACTTGATGCTAAAAGAAGATATAAATGATGCTTCCTTCGTTCAATTCTTAAGTTCTTTTTGGTTTTTTGCTTTAAGATAAAAATTATCTTAAAATTTTTCTTTAGTGATAAATTTGAAGTTGCATAAGATGAATAATAAATATACATGTTGAAAGAATGTAATCCAAATCAACCTAAAAGTCAACTCGAGCCTGAATTTCACAAACAATATTAAAAATTTGAAAAAGATACGGGTTCATAAATAAAGTTAAAATTGAGATTTTAACAATAAGATTGAAGTTACAATTGAGGCAAACTTAAGTTTCATAAATCCCAAGTTACACATTTAGTTTTGACTAGGCTAAATTTTTTTTAAAAAATTTAGTTATGAAGTGTATTTTTCAACTTTAGAGAATAAAGTTAATCTTCGTCTTCGGCATTATTCAAGTATGTTGTCAGTAAATATTTTGAAAATATTGTTCTCTTTAGGTTCTTATATATTGTAAATAATAGTATTATGTAGGATATTCCAAACAGTGAAGACATTGGATAAAAAGAGATTTTGCATATTAAGAAATAAGAAATTATATCGTTAATCAAAAAAGTAATATTAAAAATGTTACAATATAGTTATTATATATTACAAATAATATTTGCATCGAAAATGAAAAAAAAAATTTAGTGGGGGCGCTTGAATAGTGAGATTTTTTATTTCCAATATTGAGAAAATATTAAACAAATATTTACAAGTAACAAAATTTCATATCTGAGGTATGTATAGATAATTGGGCCCACGTTATTAGGACCAAAAAGTTTTTAAAAATTGAACGAAATGATCCATGCAGATTTTGCTTGCATTAGATCATTACCGTAGAAGTATTTCCCTATAAAAAATGTATATAAAATGAAATTTAGTATATGCAATATTAAGATGGGCAATATAATATTTTTTAAAAAAATATCGACATTAGGATTTCGTTTACCTGCAATATAGCCAAATTTATTGAAATTTCTTGGAATTTATTTGAATTAAAAGCTTCAGAAAAATTTTATATAGATTCGAAGTCATTTTCAAATATTTCAAATAATGGAAAGTAATCGAAAAAAATCAAAGCAATTTCAAATAGTTCGAAAATGACACATTGCAAACTCGAAATCATTCCCAATAATTCCCTAGTAGAAAGAAATACAATTAAAACCCTTTCTCATAAGGTGGGAAAATGCAGAGATCGATGGAGTGCGAACCCTGCTCTTTCCATGGTACAGTTATTGCCAAAAGATAGTTTCATCATTTTGCTGACAAACATATTTGTCCAAATGGGTAGTAAAAGGGGTTCAGAACTAATGTTTTCAAGCATAACAGGATCACATAACAGGCAGGTGACAACAAGTTTTCTACATAGCAGCTTCTGCTTCAGAATCGATCTCTACACCATCCTTAACCTTAGGTCCATGATTCCAACCCTTCAACCGGGAAGAAACATTGTCCATCACAGAACTAGAAACATTGTCGATCGCTGAATTCAGTTGGTGTATCTTATCATTCAAAACCTGTCGTGTTTTCTGCTTGTTGCCAAGTGGAAATATAAATGAAATGAGAACAAGAGTAAGCAAATAAAGCAAAAAATCAACATGAGTTGAATCAAAAGAATAGTGCTAAGTTGTAAGCACCTCTAAACCACTCTCTTCGTACTCTAAGTAGATAGGTCGCCTGAGCTTTTGAAATCCATGTTCGTTCTCATTCCGTATGAGTCTCCTGAGCTGCTTGAACAACAAAGAAAACATAGAGGATCAAGCAGACAACACTAAAAAATACTGCTTCAGAATAATTCCAAATGAGTAAGAAAAGAAAGTATGTTATAAAATGCCATTCCGATTGAAATCTGATTTGCATAGTGAAGTCACTACCCAAATATGTACATCAGTCTTCAAAATCAGATCAAATGTTTGCTAGAATTGGCATTGAGACCGGATGGAGCATCCCAAAGTCAATGAATACAATGAAACAACGTTATCCAGGTCAGATTGCAGCAAAGAATACAACGAGAAGAAAATACAAGCTAAAACTGTAATGAAGATTGCGGAAGCAAAAACATTTGTAACTGCTTGCTGCCAAACTAGTTCTTGGCTGAGTTAGGGGTGCAACTTGGTATCGGCTCGATCCAGATCTATCAACCCGACCTAGTTTCAAAACTAAGTTTGAGTTTTATTTTTGATTTTTTTTTTAAAGTAGACCCGGTTTCGATCTGACCCGAGAAAACCCGAAACCAATATCAGATTTGCATTAACCCCGTCTAAACCTGATATTCTTCACAATTTATTAAAATAATTATATTTGTTTATGCATTGAGTATTTCAATTATAATTGTGATAAAAATTATTCCATATAACCATAACCTAATTAAACTGTAAAATGTTTATTCTAAAAATCTAAATGTTATATGCATATGTTCATAAAAGTTGAATATATTACATCTATATTAACTTTATTTGCAAATAATTATAAATATATTAACTCTTTAAAATTATTGCACATATATATTAATTAACTATGAGATATATAAGTTTTACTTTTATTAAATTTTAGATAGTAATTTCATGTAATGTTATTTATTTTTCTTAGTTTGATTGTTTTTTTTATTGGTACTTACATCGATTGTTATGTGTAAATTCATTACGTTTATCATATTTAGAATAATCTTTTAATTAAATGACCAACTTTCATCAAAACTAAAGATATCATAGACCATATAAATATATTCACGTGTAAATTATTCATATGCCAATGCAATAATATTTTAAAAATTTGTTGTCTCTATTGATAATTTCCACTTCTATCGGTTCGACAATGACTTGAATTTCAACCCGAAACAAGACCGAAACCAATACCAACTTGGTCCAAATCCAACTTGAACTCAGATTCAAATATTAAGGTTTTGGTTTGGGTTTACATAAACCCGGTAGGCTTATCCCAGTACAACATGACCCAAGCTGCAATCTAAGCTGCATAAATCAACAAGATAAAAATGAGAGAAGATAAGGATCTAAGATATTAACAACTCTGTATACCATGTTTAACACCATTTGGTTTATCATGTTACCAAAAACTTCTTTTATTAGGAACTTATAATTTAAAAATAATCAACTAAAAAGTTATAGCATATGTATAGTGGGTGTGTTTGGGAAGTGATAAAACTTCTGATGAAAAGTATTTAAAATGAGAAAAAATTATGTGATATGATAGAAGTAATAATAATAATTAAAAAATAAAGTTAAAATAGATGTTAAAAAATAAGATAGTCGTGAAGAGTAAAAAGTTTTAAATTGAAAAAATTTTGTTTGAAAAGTTTTATAGGTAAACAAACAACCCCAATATATAAAACTTTTCAATGCCCATGATTTTTGGAATTGTAAAATAAATGCATAAAGATAAACTCATAAACATGATAAATGCTAAGATTTGGAAAAATTACATTTTACTTTATTATTATTTCTTTTTTTTTAAAAAAAAGGAAGGGGCTGCATGGAGGATTGTATTAACCACTGCCCAAAGATCTTCTGCAAATGAGAAACTTAACAGCTGTTAAGATTATCCAAAACAAATACAAACCAAAAGCTAGAGGCCAGGCCTTGGAGCAATACTATTTTGCCTTTGCAACCAAAGGTCACGGATTTCAGTCATGAGAAATCACCTCTTTATAAAATAAGGATAAGGCTGTATACATGGACACTCCTCCCCAGACCTAACAAAGGGTGGGAGCTGGAAACGGATGGATTTCCTCCATCCATGCTGATAGGCCACATTACATAGAAGTTGTCTCTGGTTGAAAGCTTGACTGAAATAATAAAAGAGCTACTATAGTGACGTTTGACTAAGCGCGCTCTGTATACGGGTATTAAAGATTGGTGACAAATAAGTCTAAAAATGTTCTATCTCTCTGAATTGATTTTTTGATCAAATCCTCGTCATTTTCATTCATCATTATTTTAAGAATGCATGGGCAGTGACCAGTTGGTCATCCAACAGCTTACAGCCGGACTGCAGCTACAATGACGCATGAACATAAGATAGAAGTCCAGCATGCTGTGTATGGAAATTCGTAGTTTCCAGTCAACAGAAAATAGAAGCCCCATGATGAAACCGAGCATGTCTCACCAGTAATAACTGTGGCAGTCATCTACAAAAGATGCTGATGACATGCTAAACTTCCATCTACCAGAAAGGGTTCTCAGAACATGGTGAAAAATCCATGCTGTTTTTCCATCCCATGCTTTCAGTCAAAACATAAATCAAATCCCATTTGTTGATGACTACAGACAGACAGAATTTTTTACTATAGTGAGTCCTAGAACCGCAGGGCAGTCAACACATCAACATCATATCAGCTGTTTCCCCATATGTGATGTCAGCTGCTTCCTTCCCCTCCTTTATGCAATAAGTAATATACTATTTATCTCCAGCATCGACAACACTACTTTTTTCCTTATCATTACTTACATTTTTTTTTATCGCTCTTCTTTTTATTAAAAATACCATATTTCATCTTATTCAGTTTATGACTGACATTGTTTTTTTCCATTCATGGCAGTCAAAACACCATGTGTTAAAAATACTATGCCATTTGTAATGATCGGAACAGTGAGAGTTTTACCATATTAAATTACAGAACCACAGGGCAGTGAACATCATCATCTCAGCTGTTTCCCACATGTGGGCCAGCTGCTCTCTCTTCTTTCATGGCTCTAGATATCAGTCTCAGAGGGTAAATTAATGAAGGATATGTAATGATTTTACATTTTGCATATGTAAATGACATCAGCCATTCCCTCCCTAAATAGCTACCAGCTGTCATATACAAACTATTCATTGGAATATTTAGCAAGAGGCTAATAATTGTATAAGAAAAATCATTCCACCTTATAAATCATAAGATATTTAGTTCATTCATCCATGTCTCAAGTAGAAATAAATAAATCCAAAAATGTCATGAAGATGTTTTAATATATTTTATAAGACTCTGTATGCATTATCATGTAGGCTAGTAGCATGCAATAGAAAAACTGAAAAAAATATATATTTATTTTTTATTTCTTTTAAATCTGAAATTTTCTAAAAAGTATAATATTTCATGAAATTTTTTGAGAAACATGGAAACCTAAAGAAAAATGTTGTAAACTACTTAACCCAACACTCCCAAAAAATCAGAATGTTTTTTCTTGAAGTTTAAATAAATAAATAAACCCGAAAACACAAATCTAGAATCACTTAGTTTATAAATCTAAAGTTTGAAGCAATTTGGAAGTTAAAATCTTACCTTTTTTATTTTTTCCAAAATTTTCTTCTTCATCGATCTTAGCTTCTGGGCC
This sequence comes from Annona squamosa, assembly GCA_035584095.1. Lineage (NCBI taxonomy): Eukaryota > Viridiplantae > Streptophyta > Magnoliopsida > Magnoliales > Annonaceae > Annona > Annona squamosa. Next base: position 37,325,941 of record JAXCLR010000092.1, read on the forward strand.
AAGAAATGTGTCTTTTACTAAATTTTCAACTCCCTAATATTTCAAATGGACCCAGGCTGCTCTGTACTTCAAATCTCCAGGGACAACAAAATAATAAAAACGAGAATTTTTTTTCTGTTAACTGCTGAAAATGAGAGTAGGATAAAGGAGAAGGGGTTTGGAAAAATATATGTATCTTTTTACATTTATATTTATCCGATCTATATACCCCCATATCAGACAATGCGGATAATATGCCACATACCAGACAAACCAACTGATACACAGTTTTTTGAAACTCTTGCCAAATATGTTATGGCTAATATGGGAGCATATCGGCCAATATTTGGATCTATACCCTTGTTTATGTAATATAATATTTATCTCCAGTTTTGACTACCTTACTCTTTCCTTATCGTTACCTATTTCTCAATTATCACTCTTATCTCATCATTAAAAATATTGTCTCAAGTTTATTCATTTTATGATTGACCGACATTTTTGATATTCTTCGTATTTACAATTCAACCCAAGTAAATATTCAATCCTAACTTCAAGGATGTAAATCTAACAATATTGCTAACAAAGTAGCTACAAAGACATTGCTCCAAGAAATGGGAAACAAAACTCCCCCTACCGGGACTCAAAGTCAGGACCTCCCCCACCCTAGGCGGGAGTCTTTGCTAGCCGCACTGATTGACTGACATTGCTTTCTCTTCCATTCACATAATTTCCTTCTATCTTGTTTGTCTCCTTATCCTCCAACAAATACATCCCAAGAAAGCACTGATCATGCTTGATCATATTTCTATTATAGCACGCAATTTGGTTGTCATTGAATCTAAATTTCCAAAGAAAAATTAAATTTATTCTACTTAATATGAATATATGATGTATGACTGCCATAATATCCCTACCCCCACACATCATTATCTATCTTTCCCACCAGAAAGTCCATCTATATTCTCTGTGTTCACTTTTATAGCTAACGTCAATTTTATGATGATGATATCATTTTATTACCATTTCCAAATAAATTACATTTTCTCCAACCAAACAGTCCTTTTGATCAACTTGAAAATTAGGCCTAATCTGAATAATTATTTCATTCACAGAGGGGAAAAACTTTTTTCCCTGGCTACAAAATGATCTAACTTGATGAACGCTTACGACTGCATACAGTAATAGCATAGCATCAAACAACGGTTTCATTCAATAATTTCCAGATCATGTGATTTTAGTTGAAATAAGGTCCAATCCAGTGAGAATATGTAAAAGACTAGAATCCAGTAATTAAGTCCAATCTAATCAAGTGATAAAGAAATGCTTTCTTTAAGTACACGTTTAGTGAGAAGTAACAGTTAGATCTGATAAAATTCAAGCAGGTTGGTTTTTATGATGAATTCAAGAAATAAGATGAAAAGCATTATGGTCTCTCCACAGATTTCAATGTTCAATCTTGTTAGTCATTTATACTTCCTATTTAACCATTAGATGTTGTCTTTTGAACTAACTTTTTGCTTTAAGTTTATATTTACATGTATCTTTATTTACCTTTAAGTTCTACTACAAATTTTAAATATTTTTCTTTTTTATTTGTTTATCCTAGAAATAAAAATTAAGAGATAAACAAAATATTATCAAAAAATAACAATAATCTTCTCTGATTAGCTTAGTAATACTCATAAAGTTGCACAGCCAAAAGCAGAGCACTTTTCTAGGCAAATACTACATGTTTCTGGTTCCTAAATACATTAAATAGCACAACGATGACACAACAAAACTTCAGCCGTGCATTAAAAGCTTCAGTCCAGTTACCCACTAGTGACAAACCACTGGAGAACTTTGACCAGACACCAATCAAAGAAGAAATTTGGTTAAAAGCTTCAGTCCAGTTACCCATTACTCAAGAGCTACCCATTTTTTGATTTACTAAATAAAGACAAACTACGTCTAATCATCACGTCAAATTTGATAAGTCACCTACAAATTAAGTTAATGACCATAATGTTGCAGCCAAAAATAGTAGAAGAGAAATTTGGAATTTTCCTTGGCAAGCGGAGAGAGAAACTGGTTGCTTTTTAGCTACCCAGATCAAATACAATCTTTCTTTTTTCTTTTGGGTTTTTTTTTTTTTTTTTGGGTAGATTTTTCTTTTAGATGCTTTCTTTCATCAATCATTATAACCTTAGTTTCACTTGAAAAAAGATTGTTTGACAAACTGATAAGGAATCAGAGATTTCATTAAAACAATCATTCCTAAATTAGCACAAGCTTCAGTTTATAAGTATTCCACACATTCATATTCTGCTACCATTATACATGGCGAAAAAAACAAACTTGAAACACTAGTCTCAACATGCAAATTACTTGAACATAATAAAATATTACATCAAAGATTCATCTAATTTTGCAGCCATAACATGTCATTGTAAGATTCAATGTTTGTGCAACTCCCGCCAATCATAACCAAATGAGTAATATCAAACCCTAGCAGGAAGAAGTAGATTGTGTATTATTAAATCAAGTTTAAATACCTCTCTAGAGTAGATATATGTTAGTGTACCAAAGACTGCTCCTCCTAGAATGAACCCAGCAAGAAAATCACCACCACGGCTATAATCCCTGTGAAGAAAAACCAAGGCACATGAAAATGGGATTAATAATATATCAGGCAAAACCAGCGTCTAAACTATCAGTGACAGGGAAAATCTCTCTTTCTTTGAAAAACAGATAGTGTCACTTCCGTTGCAGATAATAATGGCTTTCTGCTGAACTTCATTACTAATCAAAGTGATTGCAGTTCAATTCAACAATATGTCAAAATATACCCTGAAATGAGAATTCAATTGAAAAAAAAATTGAACATGTTATGAACTCCAATCCTGAACCAGTGATCCTGTTCATCATATTGATGACAGCACTCTTACCCCCTTAGGCTAAGTTTCTCATCAAATGATGAAAGTGTTTTGCGATATTAGGGATCTGGTAAAGCGAACTTGATAGACATGAAATTATAACCATCGAGGCATAGAGACAATAAACTTGATAGACATTGCCAATTTCAGAATATGAGAATCTCCTAATTCACAGTTTGTCAGAAGGAATGTAAGAATGTCATACTTGTACTGTGACCGAACAGCGAGATTAGGTCTTGACCGATTGGATTTCCTTTGCACAGAAAGTCTTGAAGGGCGCTGAAATGAATTCAGGTTATTTAACTGAACATCACGAGAGTTTACCTGAGAAGCTCCTGCAAAGAAACAAAAAAGAAAAAAAAAATCACCAAAATCAACACTCCGACAATCAAAAAGCTGTTTCATCAAAATAATAATAATAATAATCGAAAAGCCGTGAAAAGAATGGCAAACCGATAGGCTGGCTACTTCGAGATTCTCCAATATTTACTTATACAAGAGAATAAAAAAAATTGATAATCTTATAGAAATTTACCAAAACAAAGAAAGGTGGTGATCAGAACAGATCCCAAATGAGGAGTGTAATCTGTGAAGAGTTTTACGAACCTTAAAACCATCTTACATCACCAAGAACAATACACGCAACTTCAAACTTAACTAGACACCGCAAGCGGAGGAGCGGCAAAGATCGGATTTTGCTGATTTGGGTGTGGACAGTAGAGGAATTCTGGACTGGAAAGAAACGAGAGCTGGGCGAAAGCGTAAAAGGGAAAGAAGAGTGGATGCAGAAGAAAGCTTACCAGGGATGGAGACGGACAGCGATGCTGAAAGGGACGCCATGGAAATGCAGTGAGATGGATACTGGCGAGCTGATTAATACGAGCTCGGACTCGGAGCTTCCAACAAACAAGGCCGGCGAACTAACGGAGACCCCGAGGACCTTAAATATAAATAATATAGATATAAACAAATTTTAAAATTGAAATAGATGGAATCTTTTATTAGGGAAATTGAAATTATTAAAGGGACATTTTCATTTTTCGACCCAGTGCTTGATTAGTCGAATAAACAACACATGAATTTGGATGATGTTTGGCGCGGCCCACAAAATTTAATTGATAACAAGGTTGTTTTTGCAAATAAAATTCGCAGAATACAAAATCGATGGTTGTTGGTAAATTTTGAAAAATCTTAGAAAGATGGAAGGCAAATGTAAATAGTAGAAAAAATTTGTTTCTTAGTTCAAGTAGTTTGGTCCTTTGTATTAGTTGTTTCAAAGAGTAGTTTGGATTAGTTGGAAGCTGGGATCCACAATGAAATGACAATTTCCCAAAAAATCAATAGGTTTTCTTTGTGGTATTTAAATTTTGCCTTCGCTTATGGAAATTACGAGAAATACAGAGAGAGGTGATCGCATGCCCCGGCAGCCATGCGTTCAGCCAAAAATTTTTTAAAATTTTTTATAAAAATAAAAAATATTTAAAAATATCCAAAAAACGATAAAAATTGGTTTATAGGTTAAATATAACCAGCTTTACATATTTAAAAATTTAAAAAAAAAATTTTAGAGAGGTCCCATGGGGCTGTACACATATGATCACCCCTCATACATAAAATATGCACAGAAAATTAAATTGATGAGCTTATTGTAAAGGAGCAACGCGTTTAGTGCATCATCAGAGAGAGTTGGCTGAACCAAGAAAGAGATGCTTGAAACGAAATGAAAGAGAAATAAATATGAATTTCAACCCTTAATAAACTAACTAAATTATTTTTAATGATTAGAAGTGATAACTTAAAGAAATGAAAGAGAAGCAAATGTACATTTCATCTCTTACTATTGTAGGTGTCTTTCACACAACATGGACAATTTCTTCTTATTTTTTTACTTGTTTCCCTTTCAAACACGGTGATGGTGAAATGACAATGAAGGAGAATGAAGTAACTTCAGGAATTCATCAAAAGTTTTACTACGGTTTCCTTTATGAGGATGCATTTATAAAGGGGCAATCCTTCAATATTTCAATACATCATGATGCAAAATTCTATTTTTTAATCTTTTTATAAAACTGTTAATCTAAGTGTATTTAATTTATAAATAAAAATTTACTATTTTTGAATATATGTATATTTTTTATTTTTTAAAATAGTGAAGATTTTAGTCATTTTTAAATAAACAAAATACCCTTGTTTTTTAAAAAATTAAACTCTATATTTATACATTTCTAAAATAATAAAACATAATCCATAAGTTAAATATACCTAAGTTAACAGTTTTATAAAAAATTTTGAAAAAATATTTAGATTTCAAATTGCATTGAAACATTACTCTTTTTTTATTTGGAAACATTACTCTTTATAGAGCGTATGTTTTGAAATTAGGATGGCTAAAACTTTTCAATAACTATCTTATTTTTTAATTATTTCTTTACATTTTCTTATATAACTATCATATTTTTTCAATCATTTTTACATAACTATGCATGCAACTAACTTATTTATTTTAACTTTATTTTTTACTTCTTATCATTATTCTTACATATCACATCGTTTTCTCCTATTTAAAAATTTTTTACATAAAAAATTTTATTGTTTCCCAAACACATGTTAAAAATTGTTCAATTTCCACAACTACATTTTTTAATCAATTTTTTATATCTTTTTATATCAAAAATCTTACTTTTCAGTTTTTTCTACACAACTACCAATACAACTAATTTATATTTTTGAACCTTATTCCTTTTACTTCTCATTGTTACCCGTATCATATTACATCATTTTCTTTTATTTCAAAAACCTTTTCATCCAAAAATTTTATCCCTTCACAAATGCATCCAAAAATTACAAATATAACTATACATTTCACCATGTTTCCAAATATAACAATAGTAATATGTTTTTACTAAATTACCCGAGAGGGTGTTTGGTAATATCTAAATAGGGGGAATGGAATAGATATAATAACGGTAAAGTGAGAATAATAAAAATATTATATAAAATATGAAAAATCATTAAAATAAAGAGATAAAAAAAGTAGTAGTATAATTAAAATTATTTACTTTTGCTCTTCAATCTACTGTCATTTTACCAAACGACTTGTTAGTTACATTTTATATCTAGACAGAAAAATAAGTCATTAGTATAGTTATCAAAATACAAAGTTATATACTGATGTGTAGTCAAAATCTTTTTTATTATTTACTAAGGAAAGGAAAATGGATTTAGATATTAACTAAAGATAGTTTGGTTTAAAAAAGATGAAACTGACTACATAGTCATATTCGAACATACAGTTAAAATGCGTTTTCATATTTTTCACTTTACAAAATTTGTAGTTATATCTTATAAAAATAGTGAAAATTGTAATCATTTTTAAATTAACCCATAAAAATAGATAATTGAATATAAAATAATTGAAAATAACAATAATAATAATATTTGTCAAAAAAATAGTAATAATAATAAGTGAAACTTATTTTAAGAAATAGAGTACCTTATTATTTATCTTTTAATCATATTCTCGTTATTAATTTGCATTGATCACAAAGAAAAGGAAAAGTTTTTTTTAACTCTTCTCCACATAATTTTTCCCATATTATGAAAACTTTCATATGTTAACTACTCCATTAAAAATATCTTTTCATTATTATATATATTTCTAATCAATATTGAGTCCTACTTACCTCTAACTAGGTTACATAGAAGTAGTTTTATATAACTCCATTCATTTTTTCACTTACATGATTGACAAAAAATATATTTCATTTATTACATTTAACATCAATTGTTTCACTAAAGACCAAGTTCCATCTAAATTAAATACAAATTCAAGATTTAGAGTTAATAATAAATAATTTTATTATATTAATTTTATATATTTGTAAATACTGCTCATGCATAATAACACTAGACAAATGATGAGACCTCCATAACAATATAAATAATGTAAATACAATATATAGAATGAATTTTACACCAATTATAAACTAATGAAAATGGATAAGGTTACATACAAATAAAAGTTTCATCGAAACGTAACTAATCATTATATTTCTTTTGTTTTATAAAATTTAACTATTTTTTTTGTTTTTCATTTTTATTATCTTTATACCATTCATTAAATTTTTTTACTCACCTTTTTGCTTACTTTTTTTTCCACCTTTTCCTCACTCTTGACAAGGAATGATCATCTATGAAAAGTAATTTATACCAGTTAATATGTGCTTGGATAAAAACTATGAACTTTTGTAACATCTTTTTGATTGATTTTGAAGATAACAAAAGATATGATATATTTTGTACTATTGACTTTAATCTTCCGAAATTATGTTTTGGTATCTTAAACGAAATTTCGAAAAATGTGGCTTGTTTATGGAATTATCATTCTTAAGTTTATAACATAAAATTGTGATTAGTTTGAGATTGAGATTCATGGATAACTTGATAATAGAATATGCTTGAAATAATCTTGGAATTTACTTAATTGATAACTTCACTTGGAATAATCAAGGAATATGCTTTTTGAGATGTGTTTAATCTTATATTAAGATTAATTTATTTATTTTATGATTATCTTGAGTGGATTAACATAGTTAAAGTAAGATTTTTTCCAAGATTTCAAATTTTGCATAATAAGGGTACAAGGTCAACCTTTTCATGCTGAAAAATCTTTGTTTGGATTGGAGCACAAAGACCTTTTTGCTATAAAAGGTAATCCTTATCGTTTTCATCTAGAAAACACATTATCTCGTCTGGAGCAAACAAAAGATCAACCTTTTGTCTAGAAAAGGCCAAACTCTTTCTAAGCAATAGAAATTCAATATTCAAGAAGTTTAAGTATACATGGAGACCTCTTGAGCTATCATCTATAAGTCATGATTCAAGTGATCAATAGACTATAAAAGGAGGACTTAGGGGGCTAGAAAGCATCGAAGATAGCCTCATCAAGTACCCAAGAGTGAAGACTTCAAGTTTGTTCCTTTATGAAGAACACTGTTGAAGGAAAGTTATCATTTCTCAAGTAAAGATGCTGTGGTGATTCAAAGTTTTAAGTTGTCATTCAAGTGTTGATTATGCTGTTGTTATAGATGTGCTAAACTAGTTTTGATCTTAGTTTATTTATTATCTTGAACTTTGTACTACCTTGGTATTAATTGTGATCAAAGTAAACGATTGTCTTACGAGCCCACCTAGAGCTTAATACCAATCTAGAAGACAATCAGATTGACTGTATTATTGTAACTTGTATGTTAAAGTTGACTAGTGAAATCGAAATTGTTGTGCTTGAAGAATAGAGTAGGCATGTGGTTGATCGAACCACTCTACTTGCTTATTCCTTTTGAATTAATTTGTCCCGTGTGGTTTGAATTCTACGATTGTTTCTTATACTAGTGTTCTAATTCTTTAATTAGCCATTACATGAGACTATAAAAAAAATTCAAATATATTTGGTGGAAGATGTACAAGAAGCGCTAGGTTATATTTGAAATACAATCTTTGAATCGCACAACTTTTCAGCTTAATAATTAATTATTAAATAGTTATGAGACTTCTAACGAGGCATAACCTTCCATGTAATGTCATTGTTGTTTCCAACAGTGATTTTTGAATGTATCTTGGAAGTCAAAACAATAAAACTCATAATATTGAAGGTAAAAAAATTGGTTTCAAGACTACAACCTTAATTTTAAAACTAATATATGGACTATCAATATCTTATTAAATATGAATTAGTATTCTAAACTATGCATAATTGCCAATGTATCTTGCAAATATCCACAAATTCTAAAAAATTGTAAAATATATCATTTAACATTAATTTCAAGACTTAACTTTTATTATCGATGAAATAAAATGAAATTGGTTCGACCAACTGAGTCGTCACTGCAGGCATGATAAAGCAGGCACTGGGGTGTGCGGTGGGCGGTTCGAATCCCGCGTATGAGATTTTGGCCAGAAGTAAAAAATTGTTAGTAGGAGCTGTGGTCTTCTGTTCGATTGTTGGAAGTCGTATTTTTCTTATTTTTCGGGCAGAGCCATGTCTCCGGATTTCTTTGGGGGAGCTGTATGTCTTCATATTTGTAAGAATGTCTCAGAACTTCAGTGTAATATATGTTGAGATGAATGTAAAAATGCACCAATCAAAAAAAAAAATAAAATTGGTTCTTCAACGGGCTAAAAAAAATGCTATCTTATGACTCAAGATGGGTTCGGTTATTACGCTAGTCAACCCTACTCATATTGTATTTATAAAAATTTTATCCTGTCCTAGAGGTTGGTTTGGCCAGCATTGTACTACTAGCTCGGTTGACAGAATTTGTGCCTATGTCACAGGACATTCAGGCTTCGAAGCCTAATTTAGGGAGATTATTTTCCATTTTAGGAGCAGCGTTTCCTTTTTACACCTCTTGAGCAAGAATGGAAAATAAGTACTTAGGATACTCTGTAAATATAAGACATTAAAAACTATAAGTTGCTTCAGTTCCTACTAAATCTTACTTTGTTATTACGAAAACTGTGTTGGTTGCTTCTAGCTCCTAATCAATTATTCCAAAACACAATATTTGACATTTAAATAATCAAGTTGATTATTTACGGAAATAAAGTAAATGATACAATTGCAAATGGAGATGATGCAGTAAAAGGAAAATCATTTTTAAAATGAACGAAAATCAAAAATGAAAAATGGATTTGGCATTAAGGATGGGCATGCGGTCCATGCAGATGCTAATACACGCAAAAATACACTCTATATATATTGCGTGTCTTCCATGTAGACTTCAATACATGCAAAAATACACAAAACACATATTGCACCCGATACCAATTAGGTTGGTTGTAGGTACTTGTTGTTATTCGACATCTATCTTGCTTTTTTTAAACATGGGTAATTTTTTGTATCATTATCTTGCTGTCTCATATTTTGTTGGAACTGTCCTAATAGTGGATTCGTTTGATGGCCAAGTTGCACCTCCACGTAGAATACATTATATAATAATTAGATCTACTTTTTCCTTCACTAATCCTTTTTACTGAGTATGGAATATAATTTTTATAATATGATTTGAAAATCGCATCATAGACTACCTACTCTAATGATTCAATACAGTCTGGTTGCATGGAGTTTTCATATAGCCCTTCTTTATATTTTAAAATTTTTTTTCCCAATCTAAATCATTTCTCATGTTTATCTATAAGCATTTTTTATGATTTCAAAATCACATGTATTCGAATATATTAAAATTGATGAAGTCAAAAATGTCTAAGTCATGAAGGCAAGACCTAAGCAAAGTTGCTGAATCCCAAGGAAAGAGGAAAAGGAGAAATATAAATTTTTTACATAATAAATAAGGCTCAATGGTTCCAAGTCTCTCTTGAAAAAAATCATGAAAAAGAGAAGTGGTTGAGTGCAAGATATCCTCTAACTAAGACAAGAAGATGACCAAGATGAGAGAAATTGAAGATCAAAAGAAGAAGCTAAGAGAGAGAATGATTGTGATTTACTTTGCTAAATTCTCTTATGTGTCATTCTCTGGTGGATGGATAATCTATTAGATCTCCTGTAAGGTGACCTAATGTAATATAATCCTTAAGATTCTGTATAAAAGTAGTAACCCAGTATATTTTGGAATATAGCAATTTCATTTGATTCTTTTTTTATTTGAGCATGATGAGAAGACTTTTTTTAAGTAGGGAAGTCTAGGCCCCTCCTATACACAATTTATACTTGTGGTTGCTCATTGGTTGCTAGTATTATAGAGAGAAAGTGTTATAGGAGAAGACTCTTTAATCATTAAGATTATTCCCATTACTCTACATGAAATCTATGACATCAAAGGATTCAGGTATGCTTCCACATTACCTGAATCTAACATGTGGTATCACAAATCAAGTTATGATTTTTTTGGGCATCATAGATTCCATATTTTCTGTAAATTGATAATTACATATGTTAAGATCCGTATGTTTTGAATGGTAACAAAGTTAATGTTGATGGCATGTTTGAATATTATTATGCTGTGTGAATTTTTTTACTTGTTCGTGAAGTTCATACCTGATTCAGAGGATCAAGCATGTTTTGATTTTCAATACCGTAAATAGCATCTTTAATATAGAATTCCAATTCTAATTGGTATGGAATTAAATAATATTGTTATTTGAATTTCATAAATGGTTAATTAATTCCATGCCAATGTAATGGATTAAAAAATGATGAAAAATCATGCATATTAATGGATGCATGCTTTTGGATCGCAAATAAAAACCTGCTAGTCTTCGGTCAAGCATTGTTTTACCCAAGTATGGAAGATATTTTTTTTTTAAAAAAAAAAATGCATGTAATGGATTATCTGTTTGGAAGAATTGAAATAAATCTTATGGTGATTTACGGTGATTTAATTATTAATTGAAAATAAAATCATAAGTTGCGATTTTTTTGATATTATAATTACCACAAATTTAAAACATGCCAACATGCTATAAACGTTGTAAGTTGCTATGCACGTAAAGAGTTGCATGTTTAGACCAGGTAAAAAACTCTAACAGATTTTACGAGAAACAATAAGATGCAATAATATTGATTTTGGCCCCCAACGTGCATAGTTCAAATATTATTCGCATCTTTACATCCTGTGTTATCACGAAATAGTATCATACTTGAATATTTATGATGGATTCAAATAATTTTTTTGCCATAAGAATAATCATGAAGGTGCAACCATCAAAGGGCCTTCCAGATGGGTTTATTATTTCTACCCACTAGAACTAATAGCTATAGAATAAATAATAATAATAATAATAATCTCTTGAACATGCAACATATATGTAATTACATATGTTATGATCATATTTAAATTATTTTTTGTGGTGAGATTGTATTTTGTATATGACTGAAGGTTAGTGTCTATGCAAGAGGTCTTGAAATGGATCATGTAATTATTTAATTAGGTCCCTGCTATGGAGGAGGAACCTCCCACGCTCCACATTAATCACCTGGCTTATCAAAAGGAGTAATATAAGATTTGATCATATATAAAGAATTTAATAATTGTTATTATTAAATTACTCTCAATATTTTATGCTCCATAATTTGAGTGAGAGTTCATAAAAAGGTTAGTTTTATATTAAAAAGTTAATACATGAATAATTTAATACTTTCTATTAAATTGAAACTAATCTATTATATTGAAAATTTTATTAACATTCATAACTGAATATATATATTATTATTGTTGCTTCCAATTCATGCGTATAGAATGCTAATTTTATGCAACTATTTGGCAATTTATATTTAATAATTTTTGAATAATCTGCTATTGTCCATTACCTCAAAGGATTTAAGATACCTCATTTTCAAAATTATTCAATAGTAAATAAAATATTTTTGTTTATTTTCTCATGACAGAAATTGCATTAAAGTTAATTTAAGCAATTTGTGTTTAGTAAATATTGATTACCCGTATATTTTTAGTTACCTCAAAGGGTTTAAAATAATTAGTTAATCAAATTTATTAAACAATAGGAGAATATTATGATATATTTTCTCTCATAAAAGAAATTGTATTAAAGAATATTGGAATATCACTTTGCCCAAAGGAGGTTATAATTCAATATTTTGTCAATAACTAATTAGAATTACTTAAATGTAAAGAATTTCTGGCCCCAAAGTGGGAATATTTTTAACTTTATGTATTCTTAATTAATTATTAAATATTATTATTCTTCATGGAAAAATCGAAATTTTTTTTGACAAAAAAAACTAGTGTTACCCTCAATCCCAATTATCCAACAAACTCTAAATATTTTGGGAAGAAGAGAAATCACCAGTGAAATTCATTCTCCTCTTAAAATCAAGAGATACAACATTTGAAATACAAAATGTTGAGCATCAAGCCCACTCATATTCAAAAGTATACATTATTGATGCAAACTCAGCTAAACAATGAGTTGCATAACTCCTAGACCTGTACACATGTGAATTTATAAAAAAACAAAAGAATTCTACAACCTTTTGATCTTGTCGACTATTGTTCCAACTGGAGACCTATTGATCTCATCTTGTTTGAGAAAGTTTGTTAGCACTAATGAGTCCCTCTCCACATGAATTTTTGCTGAAATCCATATCTTTTAGCCAACATAGACCCTTCAGTAGTGCCACACCCTCCATTTGTAGGGGTTTAATTAATTGTACAACCTTCCAAGCTTTTGTTGCCTCCACATATACCTGCTAATCTCTAATAATTGCACCCATATAGTACATTGATTAATCACAAATAAACTTGCATCAATGTTGAGTTTGAGATTGTCATGCTTAAGAGGATACCACTTGGCGGGGCTTTCAAGTATCACATAGTTATGAATACATATCAACCTGCAAGAATTGATCATATGGACATAACCCATCACTCATTTAGTTATCTCAACCCATCTTACCCTTCTTCCTTCAAATAGTGCCTTATTCTAAGCTACTAAAACCTCCAGAGGAGCATAAGAAGAAAACAAGCGGGTTCATGCTCTTCATGTTGCATAAAAAATGGAAAAATTCCCTAATATCCCCATTCAGACAATCAGAGAGCAATTGAATTAGGCGGCCATCAATTACTGCTTTTGTTTCCTGAATAGGTGACCACCATGCTCCAAAGTATTCCTGCATATAAAATACCTCTCCTTATTAAGTTTGCCTTGGTAGGAAGAGAGTCAGTTATAAGTCCCTAGTTGAAGATTATAATCTTCTTTGGATTTTTTAATTTCCATATTCCTCTACACTTCCAAACCTATTGGAATACAATTGCACTGCAAGCTTGTAGGTCGATCCAAAGCCTAATATCTCCTATCCTGCTCCTCACCATCAAGAATTGGAGATTTGGATACAACCTTCCACCCTTCCTCCTCAACCGCCCTATTCATAGCATATTCCTTCCTTCTTCTATTCTGCCAGTCCACAAACTCTCCTACCTTGCTATTGTCATGGATTTCCATGGGTAATGGACCAACTCTTTCTCTAATGGTTGAGGTCCAATTATCCCAAAAAAACTAGATATTTCTACCATTGCCCAACCTCCACTTGCAGCCCAAGTTTAGAAGTTGTATTGCTTTGACTATGGTTTTCCATGTATATGATGCATTGGGTTTGATTTTATAATTCCATATTTCGCCATTCAAAAAGTATCTTGCCTTTAGGATCTTATATACTAGAGAATCATGGTTCATATGTAGCCCACGCTTGCTTGGCTTGCATTGCTAGATTAAAAAATTTTCCATTTCCTGAATCCCAAACCAACCTTATCCACTAGTTCACATAATTTATGCCAAACTACCCGACCTGTCTTCCTTCTAACTTCTTTTCCCCCCACTAGAATCGACTAATTTGTTAGTTGATTTCCAAGCCTTTTGGAATTTTAAAAAGACTCATAGCATAAACGGAGATGGCTTGAGCAATTGCCTTAGTCAAAATTTCTTTTCCACCTTAGGAAAGCTGCTTGCCTTTCCAACTCTGGGTCTTCTTTCACACTGTCTCCTTTATATATCTAAAAGTTCCAATCGTGGCCTTTTTCACCCATGCTGGTAGCCCAAGGTAGTTGTCTATAGTGTTGTCTCTTGAGCCCATGTTCAATTCAATTCTCTATTTGGTCCCCTGTTCGATACTCTTACTAAAGATCAAATTTGTTTTGCTTATGTTTACCTGCTGGCCAGATGCCTCTTCATACACTTTTAGTAGTTGCCTCAGATTTGATGCTTCACACCTCTGTGCTTGTAGAAAGAGTATGACATCATCTGTAATGTGTTAACTTTTGTCCATTATTGCTGAAACAAATACCATTTAATAATCCTCAACTATGGTAGCTATTTTGCAGAGCAAAAAACCTCTCAACACATAGGAGAAACAGATATGGTGACGGTGGTTTACCTTATTTGATTCAACGGATGACTGAAAAATGACCAGATTTGAAGCCATTGATATTGATCCTAAACATTGTAGTTGAGATGCAATAATCAATCCAGTTGATCCATTTCTCACAAAATCTCATCCTTCTCACTATTTGACATAAGTAGTCCCAATTTACTCGATCATATGCTTTCGTCATATCAAGTTTAATTGCCGTCTCATTTCTATGTCCTCCCGTTTTACTCCTCAGGACATGAATAATTTCATATGCGAGGATCATATATCGATGATCAACCTTCCTGATATAAAGGAGTTTTGATTCTCAAAAATTATCCTTTCTAAACATTTTTCAATATGTTTTCAAGGATCTTGTCTATAATCTTGTATATGACATTACAGAAACTTATCAGCTTGAAATTCGTTAATTGTATAACTCCTTATTTCTTTGGAATGAGGATTTGAGATAATTTATTTCCATCATCATACTATGCTACAGCTAAGAAGACTCTGCTTCCAGAAAGTTCTTCCATGCTTGGAATATATCTTTTCCAATTGCTTGCCAGTGGTGTTGGGAAAATCCCATAGACATTCCATCAGGCCTTGGTGCCTTAGTAGGATTCATGCCTTTTACTGCCATTTAGACTTCCTCTAAAGTTAGATGGGTTATGAGGAATTTGTTATTAGCTTCTGTTAAGCTTAATTGAATCAGCTTAGTCACCCCGTGGGATTCCACCAAATGTTTTATTGTGTACAAACTTTTGAAATATTTGAAAGACAACCTCTCCTTGCTCTTTTGATCACTTTTCACATTACCCAACTTATCCTCTAAATAGATTCTATTATTTCTTCTTTGTCTTTCTAAGCGCACTTATGAAAATAATTGATGTTTTGATCGCTGTAATTTAACCAATTCACCTTGGACCTCTACTTCCAGTATATTTCTTTGTTTACTAGTAGCCAATTAATAGCTTCTTCACATATTCTTAACCGCTTGTCTCTCTCATCTGATGGACTTTGGCACTTCAAGTTCCAAAGCTTCTCTCGCTGATCCTTTAAGTTGTTTTCAACACTACCTTTTTTTGTAATGGGCCCACCCTTCTAACTCTTTGATGCACTTGAGATTTTCCTTGTTATTGCACCAAATGTGACCCGTTTATCAAAATTAGCATTGTGCCAATAGTTCCTATTAATTTGTCCGGCTTCTTTATCTTTTCCCCATTGTGATTCATATTTAAAATCTAGTTTTGGTCTTCTACTCCTGGTATCACCCTGTAAGTTCATCAAGATAGGGCAGTGATCGAAGGTAGCTACTGATAAGTGGAGTACCCTTGTATGTGGAAATCTACTTAGCCATCATTCGATGCCAATGCCCTATTAAGTCTTGCTTTTACCCTTTTTGGCTGTTTGTCCATGTGAATTGAGCTCCAATATACCCCAAATCCTGCAAATAATAATTAATCACTGATAGCTTCACTAAAGGAGATCAATCTATATTCTGGCCTTTTTACCTTGTTGATATATTCTCTGCCACTTAGCACTTCATTGAAGTCATCGATGACCAGCCAAGGTAGGTTTCTTTGTAGGTTTAAACTTTCTCATTAGGTCCCATGACTCTTTTCTCCTATTTGTGTTAGGATTACTGTAGAAGCCAGTTAACCTCCACTGATTACTTCCCTGTTTTCTTACCTCCCCATCAATATGGTTTTTGTAGGAGGAAATGATAGTAATATCCTCCTCCTTATTCCAAAGCAATGCTAGTCCACCCCTTCTTTCATTGTGTAATAGCCCTAGAACCAAATCTCACATCGAAAAGGGAAGAAAGTTCCTAATAGTTTATAAGTAGGTCTCAAGTTTAATATGGTGCAACGCGTTTTAAAGTCATGCAGCTAAGCTGTCAAGCCAAAGCTGACAATATCACACTGTGAGGCCCATAGCCCATAGGCCCATTTGATGTTTTTTGGGTCTGTGTGCTCTGTGCGTTAGGCCCAATGGTTGCTTTTCTGAGTTTGTGTGTGATAAGTGGTATCAAAGCGGCTCCCTCTCCAGTAGATGTAGTTCAAAGAGTTGAACCAGTGAAAGTCAGGGCTGCAGGCAGAAGATCAAGGTTGGGTTATGGTTCAAGGATGAACCAAGTGGAAGCTAGTGGGCTTATAATAGCCTAGAACCGAATCTTACATTGAAAATGGGAGAAAGTTCCTGGTAGTTTATAAGTGGATCTCAAGTTTAATATGGTATGATGCGTTTTAAAGCCGTGCAACTAAGCTGTTAGGCCAAAGCGAACAATATTACACTATGAGGCCCATAGCCCACAGACCCATTAGACATTTTCTGGGTTTGTGTGCTCTGTGCGTTAGGCCCAATGATCGCTTTTCTGTGTCTATGCATGACACATTGCTTTCCACCACAAAATAGTAATGCATTTGAACCTTCACTATCAATTACTCCATTTCCCCCCTTTTCCTCTTCGTTTCAATCAAAAACAGTATTGTGGGAATTTGTTTCTTGATAATGTCAAGAAGGTTTCGAATTGCCTTCGGGTTCCATGCCCATAGAAATTCCAAACTAAAATCTTCGTTTTTGCAGTCGAAGCTAAGTGCGATGCTCAGGCTTCGCCTTTTGGTAGCCTGTTCAAAACCGCCCATAGATATTCTGCTTCTCTTTGTTTGTACCCTCTTTGACTTCTTCCTCTCCTTCAATTCATCATACTGTTAGAGTTATACTCCTATAAGGTGTCCTAATTAGATGATAAATCTTAGATGATAAGTCTTGGATTTAAAGATAGCCCAATCATATCTGGATTACGTACGCAATCTGAGTTCAGGTAGAA
>JAXCLR010000092.1:37364587-37374620 GCA_035584095.1 Annona squamosa
TAATTTGACTGATTAGCAATAGATTGAAGCATATAGTAATTAAATTTAATATAGATTTGTCTTTATACTTGATAGGTTCATAAATTTTTTAAACTTCTTACTTGACTTGCAGTTTTTATCAGACCGGTAGACCGATACAGACCCAAATTTTGTCCTGAGACTTAGTAGAAAAAAGTAAGGGTCAAACGAACATTTTCTTGACCCGGTGTAAAAATAATAGTCAAACAAGATTTTTAAAAAGTAGAGTCTAGGTTGGAGCACACCCTAACTCATCCTGACCCGCCCCGATTCCCACCCCTAAATCTCGTAATGGATTTGGATGAACAGATGAGACCAGTACAGCAGTAGTACCGGTGGTGTCTACACTTCAGGAATAGCAGCTAGAGTGAGTCTGTGAACTTTCGGTGCATACGAATCCAATGACATGAAAGTAAGATGCCTGAAATCTTATCTCCCAGTTTTAATATTCTGAAATTGTCTGACAAACATATCAGCAAACCAAAAGGCAATTCAAAACTTCAAACTAGATAGATGCCCTACGAGAAAATTAACATTTCTTCGGTATGATTTTCTCTTCTTGGTGCGAAAGATAATAGTTAGTGAAGTGATTCATGGTTGGATGATAAAAGTGCCGCAAATAATAACCTTTAGCTGCAGTGAAATTGGATAATATTTAGCAATAATTATTTGAAATCGTGGCTAAAATCACTTGCTCAGGTACAGCTTTTGGCTTCTCGCGACATTATTTACAGTATAAATTAGACATAATGCCACAATTTTAACCAACGAAAGTTGTCAGTTTTCTTGTAGTGATGTCTGCCTAGGAAAAAAATTAATATTCATTTGATCATTGATAAAACGAAAAAATTTACTTCATCTAGATCATTTATATTATCATAAAAATCCTTTTATTTGTCTAGTATTATTGTACATGGACCCTATCAACAAATATGTAAAATCAAATAATAAAATAATTTAACTCTAGATATCAATTTTTAAGCAGTATTTTCAGCATCTAAACTATCTAAATATTATTAATATATGGATAAATGATTCTATAAACTATTACTACATTCTAATACATATGTGAATAGATTTAAGTATTTTCTCTAATTTATACATAAACATACTTATTTTTAAGTAAATGCACTTATTGAGTTTGGATGAATCTTAGTCCTTTTATTAAATAAATAATATTAAATACAATAAATAGATTGAATTTTTCATTAATTATCAATATCTTAAAATGGAGAGACTATCAAAAAAATGGAGAGAGTTTCATGAAATCATTTTTATAAAACCCAATTTCATTAAAGTATTCTCCAACTAACGAGAAGGCGGTTAAATTGAGATATGTACATATATATATATATATAATATTTTTAAACACAATGGTATTGCAGCTATTTTTTTATGGATATATTTACATACATCTCGACACATATTACCACAATCGTATTGCGGCCATTTTTACCGCAATACCTTTGTGTTTAAAAATGTAAAAGAAACATATACAATATGCATATAGATTAAGATTTTTATTAAAAATTTTGCAAAAAAATTTAAAAATGGGTGCTTTGACCTTTCGTGGATGGCTGTCATCTACCACCGGTTGTAAATGATTGGCCATCTTGAATTAAGGGTTGTCGTTCGATTGAATGCATTCCGCACAAATGAATTCGTGGAATGTCTTCATTTGGGCTATGTTTGAGGATGAAATCAAAATCCAATCCATTTCTTGTATTTAATATAATTTAAGATTTATAATAGTAAAAATTACTTTTAATTAAAGACTTGTATAGGTTGCTTTATTCTAAAAGATATAAAATTATGCATAAAATATGACAATTACTTGGATTGATTTAGAAATCAAGTAAAATGTGATACTAATTTATCGAATCATTATTTTATATAAAAAGAACATATTGGAAGGTATAAAAGTTTTATTAACAATTTTAATTTGACATATAATCTAAATTAATTTCAATAAGTCGATTTAACTATTTAAGGTTAAAAATTGATATAAGGTACCATTATAGTTAACTATTACAGTAATACTGCAGTTTATAGTTGTATAAAGTTAATAAAAATAAATAAAAGCTAATCACTGGAAATTAATGTAAAGATAGAAAAAGTATGATTAATAATTTCGAATGGCAAATATACGGGTTAAATTATACCTCGGGAAATAAATTTTTTTTATCATTTTTGGAAAATATGTACTACCTAAATTTTTCTCCACCAAGCTAACATTATATGCTCACATAAGCAAGAAAATAAGGTCTGGAATCAAAAAAGGAAGACCCGTTCACTTACTATTGATTTCAAACCAGTTAACTATGTTTTGGGTGACAAAGTGAAATTAATCCTCTGTACAAATCGATGAGAAGTCATGACAACCTACTGTAAAATCAATCACTAGGACTAACTAGCAAATGTAGCAGAACATCACAAGCATCCATTGGCTTTTGGTGCACGATTGCCATGGCTATATTAAGAATATAGCTAGCTTTGGACGGTAGATTTCTCTAATGCGTAGCCTTGTTGATAATTGGCAATCCAACCAAAAAAGAAACTTTTTTTTTTTTTTTTTTATGAGTTGGAGCCACTGCTCACAACTTTTGGCTTTGCTGAGAGGAGATTCAAAACCCCGGTCTGGGCAATTATACCCCTATAAGTTACCAACTGACTTACGGCAGGTGCTAAAAAAAAACCTCTTAGGTGTGAAAATTACAATTGATTTCTCTCAATACCTTAAAGTCAAACCTGCGACAGTGGCAAGTTTGCAACCCTCGTGATGTGTTTGCTTTAATTTGTCTATTATCATCAACAACAGCCGGCCAAAATGGCGGCGAGATTGCATTTTTAGGACCGGCTTTTGCGTGATGGCTTTTGCAATCCTCGGTTCGTGTTCAACGCTTCTGTAATGTTATCTTCTTTGAATTAATCTAACTAGTTTAATTGACAAGTATGGTGAAAGTAAGAAATCGATGACAGCTTCCCAGCTATTTTAAAGCATTAAAAGGTTAAACCGATCAGGAAAAAGAGTCATTTGCATTTACCTCCCCGTCTTTTATACTTTTATCATTTTTAATTTAGAATAATTATTGATTCTGCAGAAATGCACTTATATCTTTCCCCAGAGACCACTTGCCTTGTTGGTTAGGATTTCTTGCGAGATGATGCACGGCATAAGAATACCATTCTAAGGATTAATTCGATTGCATTTTGTGAGCTCAAATCAAAGTTGATGGTCGAAGTGTCATAAGTTTTTTTTTTAAAAAAAAAAAATAAAGAAAAATAAAGAAAGAAAGAAAGTTGACGGTGTAACTTTTTTGCAAATTAAGTTCATGAACTGGCAGTTTTCACTACAGAAAAATTTCATGAAGGTAATATTTGGTATGAGATATAATAAATCAGGAATAAATTCGTTGGAAGTATAAATTGGTCCGTGTTTGCATTGAGTTGAGTTAGAATCCGTACAAGATTATTATTACGTTGAGTTGATACGCATCACAGTTTTGCGTATATGTTGCAGTTGCGTCACTGACTGTCTTAAAAAATAAAGGGCTCCAGCTCGTGCTAAGGGCTTCCCATGGGAGAAAAAAAGGACATAGGGGTTTTGTAATAATTTTACAGTGTGAATATAGTCAGTTTGAAAATATGAGTATTTTTGGTTTTTTACAAAATTTGAATTATATGTACACGAAATCTCAATATATTTGATTCATTTGATGGATTAACCATTAAAACATGTGGATATAATTTTTCATTTTGATATTTTAAAAAATATTTGCGTAGAAAATATTACTTTTTTTTATAAGATTTTATTATAATTGCTAAAGTTAAAAAATATATTTTATATAAGAAATTATGGTATATTATTTAAAGTTCATATAAATAAAGCACTCTCAACGATAACAATTTTAAGATTTATTTTTGAAATTTTGGAAATTTATTATTATTATTTTACTTTTCGAATATAATAAAATCTAATTGAATCTAACAAGATCTAAAGTTTAATATTATTATGTTAATCTTAATTTAACACCAATAATATGACCCTAAACTCCTTATAAGGTTATTTATATATTAATTATTGAAATTAAAATTCAGATAATAGGATTTAATGAAATCATCTAATTCTAACGGGATCTAACGATGTCTAACCAAATCGAATAACATCTAACCAGATCTAGCAGCCTCTAACTTTTGATATTTATAAATTAATCATAATTTAACACTCGTAATATGATTCTAGGCTCCATATAAGATCATTTATACATTCATTATAGAAATTAAAACTTAAATAATACAATTTAATCAAATCCACTTAAATCTAACGATATCTAATAACATCTATAACTATCTAATAGTATCTAACGCTATTTAACAACATCTAACCAGATTTAACTTTTGATATTAATAAGTTAATTCTAATTTAACACTCATAATACTATCTTAGGCTCATTATAAAGTCATTATACCTTAATTATATAAATTAAGACTCAAATAAGAGGATTTAGTAAAATCTATATAAATCTAACGACATCTAAAGTATCTAACAACATCTAACATCATCTAACTAGATCTAACAATATCTAACTGCTTTTAACTTTTAATATTAATGAATTAATCCTAATTTAATCCCCGTAATATGATCTTCGGCTCCTTATAAGGTCATTTATACTTTAATTATAGAAATTAAAATTTAGTTAATAGGATTTAATGAAATCTACATAAATCTAATGTCATTTACCAGAATCTAACGATATCTAACAAAATTTAACCGAATCTAACTTTTGATATTAATGACTCACTTATAATTTAACTCCTGTAATATAATCCTAGGCTCCTTATATGATGATCTATGCCTTAATTATGGAAATTAAATCTCTGATAATATGATTTAATGAAATTCACCTAAATTTAACGACATCTAACAACTTCTAACTAGATCTAACAGCATCTAACCTGCCCTAATGAAATCTAACCACATCTAACTTTTGATATTAATAAGTTAATCATAATTTAATATCCTTAATTTGATCTTGAGGTCCTTATAAGGAGATTTATATTAGGGGTGAGCATCGGGGCCAGCCATACTTGGTCAAAGTTTGCCTAACCTTGGCCCTAATTTTTAAAAATTGAGTTTGATCCTCTCTTTATACCGGGTCAGTACCAGATCAGTTTGACAATTACTTTTTTTAATAAATTTCTAGACAAACTTCAGATTGATGTTGGACTAGTTTTTGGATAGCGAATTAGTAAAAAATGCGGGTCCAATAAGATAATTTTAAGAATTTAGATCTATACTAAATTTAAATATTATATACTCCAATATTTCTCTAATTATTAAAAAACACATAATTAAGAAAATAAAATATTTAAAAATATAGTATAATTTTATTAAAATAGGTTAACACACAATTACATATAAGGGTTATATATACAAATTATTTTTATTGATTCTTATATTGCTTTTTGAATACATTAATTCTTCTATTGTTTATAGAGTTAATTATAAAAAAGTTAGAATTTTGAAAGAAAATAATAATAATATTTAGATATAAGCTTATAATTTTTAATAAATTAATATATGTGGGATAGGTTGGACTCTTCAGCTCAGGATTGTTGGTCCTGAGTTAATGGCGATTACCCAAGAGGTGAGGGATGAATTGGGTAATTAAAAATTTACAACTTAAATAGAAACTTTATCCCGGATTGATCTAATCCCCTTTATGAAGAAACAAAAAGAAAGCAATAGTGTAAAGAGTAGAAATAAAAATAAATACACAAGATTTTATAGTGGTTCAGGCAACCTCCCTACTCCACTCTTCTAAGCTCGCACCCCTTGTGACTTGGGTTCCACTATGTATTCCGCGAATACAACTAGAGTCTTCACTCTCTTCTAGATCCTAGCTCTAGGGGGCATATACAATCAGAGCCTCTGCTCTCTTCTAAATTCTAGCTCTATGGGGCATATACAACCAGAGCCTCTGCTCTCTTCTAGATTCTAGCTCTATAGGGCATCAATAATACACAGCACAAGTAGGTGACAAGTTCTACTTCAATCACACATTACTTTGCTTACACTTGATCTTAGCTACCCAAGCTAAAACAAGTTCAATACAATAATAAGAATAAAAGAAAGTTTCTACACGTTATTGTTATGTAGAGGCAGTTTTGGCGCAGAGAAGAAATTGTAATGTAGGCTTAAAGATTTAGCAAGCAGCTCTTAGCAATTTGAAGCAAGGTTCTTCTTCTAAAAATTGGCTTGATCACTTGTAGCTCTTAGAGATAGGAGTTATAATCAATCAATGAATTCGCAGCTACCCTCCTCGTTCATATTGATTTTCTTTTATAATTGTGGAGAGAATCCGAACGTTTGGAGGTAGGTGATGCGCATTTAATGTGCCAACGTTCGAAAATTTTTCGACTATTGCGACTCAAGTCGCAGGTGGAGTCGACTTCAGGTGCGACTTCGCCCAAGTCACAGATGGAGTCGACTTCGGATGCGACTTCGCCTGTTCATTACTTCTTCAAGTTCCAGTCTAGGTCGACTTGGTCCTCGACTTAACCTAAGTTGCAAGTGAAATCGACTTCGGGTGCGACTTTACCTCGGCAGCTTGCTTGATGAACTTGAAATTTTCAGAGATGACTTTGATTACTTGATTTTCTTCATATTGATTGTTCTCCCTTGATTTATATCTCTTTGGAACACAGTGTGATCATTTACATAGAGAACCTTTGGATTCCTTTTCTTGAGTTCTTCGAGTACTTGAATTTTGGAATCATTTTCTTGAGTTCTTGAGTACTTGAATTTTGGAATCATTTTCTTGCTTGAATTCCTTCATATTTGGTTGTTCTTCCTTTAAAACTCTTTATAATTCTTTTATCTTAAACACATTTGACTCAATGTCTTGAGTCTTGAGTCTTTGAGTATTGGAGTGCATAAAAGAAGTCCAAATGCATGATCTCGATTCTCCATGAGAAATATGCAGCTTTGGTTTGGTCTTCACTTGATCCTCATTTGATCTTCATTTGAGTGTTTGAATTGTCTTTGACCTTCATTTTCTTTTGAATCTCTTGAATCTATCATTGAGTTATCTTGATCTGCATCTTTCCGTATTGAAGTCGAAGTCGGAGTCGACTTGATCTGCGACTTCACCCAAGTTGCATGCGGAGTCGACTTGGGATGCAACTTCGGCAGCCCTTGTTTTCGGTTTCAACTCTGGATAGAAACGACGCCTTCAAGTCACTACCGGAGTCGACTTAGTCTGCGACTTCACCTCAAGTCGCAAGCGGAGTTGACTTGAGATGCGACTTCGGCACCTCTCATTCTTGATTTCAACTCTGGAAGAAAATGACAGGTTAAAGTTGCTGTTGGAGTCAACTTGGGGATTGACTTAGCCTAAGTCGATACCTGAGTCGACTTGGAAATCGACTTGACTTGCCATGCTTCATATTCTTTAAATTTATAACCTTAAGTCATTTTCACAAACATGTTAGTAACCAAAACTTACTCAAATTGATTTGTTAATCATCAAAACATAGACTTGACTTATTTTCCACATATTTTCAACAAGGACATGGTCAACCCACCTCGACCCTATTTTTGTATTTGGATCAACATTTCTGACTCATCCTTATACCGGGTCAAAAATTTATTGGTTTTATCTGGCCAAAAATGTGTCGGGTCAAACGGGATCATGGATCGACCTGCCCCAATTCCCAATTTATACCTCAACTAAAAAAAAAATTAAAACCAAACGATAGGATTTGTTGAAATTTACCTAGACTAACGATATCTAATAGCATATAATTAAATTTCACAGCATGTAATCAGATTTAAGTTTTGATATTAATAAGTTAATCATAATTTGACACACTTATCATCTCACGCTTCTTATAAGATGATTTATACCTTAATTACAAAAATTAAAAGTCAGATAATAAGATTTAATAAAATCTACCTCAATCAAGATTGAACGGCATTTAACATCATTTAATCAGTTCCAATAACATGTAACTGCATTAACAACTTCTCACTGCTTCTAACAATATCTAATCACATCTGACAATATATAACATAATTAAAATTAAAATAATTAAATAAAAATAAATGTTGAATTAAATTAAATTAAAAATCAATTAAATATAATATTTATACTAAATAAAAATTCATAAAAAATTCTTTAAAATTATCTTAGTTTTTTATGATTTTATTCGAGTTTGTACATTTTGCAAAAGTTTTAAACTTCCTAATTCATTTTACAAATATGAAACCATGAATTCAAATGGGTTATATTTTAAATTTAGTAATACAATAATATAATAATAATAATAAAATATCAATTCAAATAAAGAATAAAATAAATAATTTAATAAATAATTGTATTTAATAGAAATTTTATGAGAAAATTTATTAACATTAAAAAATATAACTTTTTTAAAAATGATCCACAAATCAACGATATAATATCATGTCTACTTAAATCTAATGATATCTAACCATATCTAACAACATCTAATAACATCTAATAGATTCTTAATTAAAATAATTACATAAAAATAAATATTATTTTAATTAATTTTTTGTAATATAAATATATCCGAATTATGTAAAACAGTATTGTTATAGTTTACATAAAATTTTCACACTTCATAACTTTTGATTTGTCATATAAAGATAAAATATAAATTTAATTTTAAGAAAGTAAATTAATTATAGATATTAATTTTAAGAAAGTAAATTAATTAAAGAGATATATTAAAAATAGGTTATTCTAGTAGAAAAAGTATTAAAATATCAATGTTATCTAAAATAATATTCTTATATTTTATATAAAAAATTAAAATATAACAACTCTTCAATTTCAAAGTATAACTAAATATAGATTTTACTTGAAAAAGCAAAATAGAGATAGATATTATAAATCATTTTATGTCTTAAATTATTTAAATATCAGTTGTTTCGTTGTATATATCCCAATAAAAAGATATATTAAATAATTAATTTAAGAATGAGATGGATATTTCCCACGCATACCATTGTTCCCCACAAATAGATGTTACCAACAAGGGTTAAGAAGGAAAGACCATGTGCGCATACTTGCTAACATAGGAAGCATTTGCTATAGTTCAACAATGGGGATATTTTTTTACCGTGGTAAAACCCATCCAATTGCCAATTTTTTATTTTTTATTTTAAAAATTATTAAGCTAAATATATTATTCATAAAAAAGATTTATCATTTTGGAATATGCATATTTTTTTGAAGTTTAAACATAGGAATATTATTACCATAATACACATGTCTTTAAAATTCAAATATATATACACAAATTGATAAGTCTTTGTTTATAAAAAAATATATTCTACAAAATTTTCATAATTTCAAGATTAAATTGATGCTCCAAACTATATGCCCCCTCGCTCACAATGCTCCAACCCGCCTGCCCCTGCATGCACATTACTATATTAATAAGTATAGCTTGAAAATAAATATGACATTTATGTATTAGTGAATAGTATTTTAACTTTTATTATCAGGTTTTTACATATAATAGATCTATAAATTTGTAAATTTGCATTTGTTAAACATAATTATTTTGAAAATAAACAACATAAGTTTATTTATTTTGCAAAATATAAACTTGCTGATTTATTTCAAAATACGCCAACCGTGATTTTGAAATGGTCTATATTTTAAATTTAGTAATACAATATTATAATAATATAATTTCAATTCAAATAAATATTAAAATAATTGATTTAGTAAATAATTGTATTTAATAGAAATTTTATAAGAAAATTTATTTAAATTAAAAAATAACATTCTTGTGGTTTATATTATAGAATTTAACTTGTATTATTAATATGTTAATTATGATTTATCTTTACCAAAGTTATTAAGCTTAAAAAAACGAATAGTTATTTACATCAAATTTAATCAATATAAAATTATCCCTTTAGTAAATATTTATACTAAACTTAAAAATTAAAATTTTTAAAAATTTCCCCATTTTC
>JAXCLR010000092.1:37380312-37408894 GCA_035584095.1 Annona squamosa
AAAGCAATTAAAGCTATGAAATTTAATTATTAAAACAGGAAAGAGAATTATATTAAATTTAATCTAACAATTATAAGTGCAGAAAATAAAACAGTAAATCTAATCTAAAAATTAAAACTACAAATCAAAGATTGCCAACTACGAAGTGCTACAAACCATAAAGCAAAAAATAAAATTTACATCACCCAAATTGAAGAAAAAAGCTCCATGTAATAAAAATTTTATTGCTTGGCCTCACCTCCTTGATAGGGGTCCCACTAAATGGGTCCCACCCGAGGGAAAGGATTGCTTACTTGTGTGTGTAGAGTCCCTTTTCTTGGGATGAGTGGAGGCCCTTTTATAGATGCTGGACAACCCTCTCTCCATTTTTGTTTCCGATGTGGGATTCTCATTCCTATCATTACTGTAGCTGCCTTTTGCGTTAGGCAATGCCATTTTCTGCTGGGAGTAGGGAAGCTACCATGAAGAGCTTGCAGAGTTCGTAGCTTGGATGTGTTTTGGGTAGATGGCGATGTGCGGCTGTGTGCGAGGACGGAGATAAACGGCGATCGTGGCTGCCTGCTTCTCTGGGTTGCAGGTTGATTGGGTGAAGATGCGGTGGCATTTTTGTTGCCGTGATTTGCTTGCAGAGACGGAGCCGAAGATGGTGATAGGAATTGGGGCGAGTGCGCAAAGCCTGTGGAGAGCAAGGGCCTTGGAAGTGGAAAAGGTATAGCTTTCTACTGCAGAGCTGGAGGATGCCTGAGCAGACGTCTAACACGCGGTTCCCAGTTCCCACCGACTTGCTTGCACAGGCATCTTGCTGCTCCTGGTGTTGTGGGATGTCGATAATATGGGGATTTCGTGGTTGGAGTGGATTGGGCTGTCGAACTTGCGATCGTGCTGGACACGAATGGTTGATTAGTTAACTCGCTGGTTGGTATTGCCTGAAACGAATAGGTTCTGTTTTCATTGTTGCGTGAATGACATATCAGTCAGATGGGTTTGCCATGGATGCTTGAAATCGACCAAGTGCAGGGGCGATTGAAGGCGATGAGTAGCAAGAGCTGAAATGGGCTCGGGTCTGCTTGGTTCGGCTGCTTGGATGTGGCGCAAGTGCTGCTGCTTCCATAGTGATGATGGTTGCAACGGCAGATCTGGGGCATGAGCATGGCTGCTTGCACGATGGTGGATTCCGGTGGAGTGGATTGTTGTCGGCAATTTCGGTGATGGGTTTTTGCTGCCATGACTGGATGCAATCGCTGGCGGTGATTGGTTGGAGAAGATGACACCGATTATTGCAATTAGCTATTGGTCAAAAAAATGGGTTTCCATCTTGGAGAAGATGAGCTGCTCGCTGCTTAATTTAGATTTCTGTTCCTGCAATGTCGTGGCTAAATGCTTGGACGGCGAGTTGCAGTGGAAATGGGTGTTGCCGAATTTTGTTTTTGGATAGCTACTTAATTCGTTGCTTGATGGCTAACATTAATAGCTTGGTCGATTTCAATGGTGCTTGACCGGCTTGGAGAAGATGTGATGCCTGCTGCCGAATTTGGGGAAGATGGAGCACTAGAATATGGTGCTCCGGCAGTGCTCCAGTAACCGTGCACATGCAGAAAACGAAAATATGGATTTAACATTTAATTTAATTTAATTTAATTATTATTATTATTTTTTTTGTCAAAATAATTTTAATAAGCTCGCAAAGATGTTTAATTTACATTTTCTTTTTAAGCCCCTATTTATTTTATCTTAAGGTTTCATAATGGTTTACTTTATACCCATATTTTAATGTGAGCCTATTTAATCCCTTTTAGCATGTGTAGTTATTTTTATAATTTTATATTTTCAAAATATTGCAAAATGACTCATTTTATAGAAAAATTAAGAATTTTATGAAAAAAATAATTTTTATGAAATTTCACTTAAAACATGTATTTTATTTATTTAACATTTTAATGTCTAACAGCGTGAATTTAATATGAAATTAAATGAAAATTTTTAGAATTATCAGATGGTCATCATGATCATATAAACTTAGGTCATGTTTGTTTTTAACAAAAAACTTTTCAAACTAAAACTTTTTACTCTCTATAATTACCATATTTTAAAATTAGTTCTCTACATTTTCATATATAACTACCCTATTTTTTAATATTTCTACACAAATACTCATACAACTAATTTATCTATTTTAACTTTATTCTCTTTATCTCATCATTACCCCAATCATATCACATCATTTTTTATCAATTTAACAACTTTTACACCAAAAATTTTTCATTCAAAAATTTTATCACTTCTCAAACACACCCTTAGTTCAATAGTTTAGATCATGTAAAGGATTAGTTGGCCCTACAAATTAAAAGAGAAGATGGATAGCTTGTTTGCCAATATAGCTCACATAGGCCATGAAATAATCTGGTGGTCCCACATGTTCTATGTATCTACACAAAGTGACACAGTTACAAAACCTGCAACCATCAACTACACATGGTTTGAATCAATCTAAACAATAATACAAGATTATTGAAATAATCCATCAAATCAAAATAATCTAAATAAAGAAAACAAGAAAAGAAAGCTTATTAGTGTGGTCTTCAATGGTGTCTTGAATATTTCTCACCAATTCACGTCTTTCTTCTTCTCTCCTTGGCTATTCCCATTTCTCCAAACCCTAGCCACTAATCTTAGCTATAAAAGTACATCGAAAGATGCCCTAGTTCAATCTTAACAAGTGTTTACATAGAGATCTCTCAAAAATTATGTAAAATGGATGCAGAACAAGTTACTTATGTTACAACCAACCTGAACACGACCTAGGCCATATTTCTAGCTGGTCACGGACAACTTGCTTCAAATTTTCATTAATTTACTACCCGACACTTCTCGAATTGTTCCGAACTTCTCGTACACATCCTTGCTCATTTTAATCATTGATTTGATGCCTTTTTAGCTCTCTAATTCATTCAATTAAGCATGTCTTGATTCTCAAAGTTTGATTCTTCATAATTTGCCCATATTTAATCTCAAAATAGCATGAATTCGTGCACATCTACCAAATATGAGTATCTTATACAAAACGAAGAAAATATTATCATTTAAGTTCACAAAGTCATGTTTAAACCAATAATTTGATTATTAAATTATCCAAATTATGAGAAATAATCTTAACACAATAGATAGGAACTTATATAGTGTTTTTGAAGGCTTAGAATTTGATAAGGAATAGCAATGAGCTGGGGGCCTTTGTGCTAGGGTGTTGGTGCATTTGGCACCTTAGGAATAAACTAATAATAAAAGGGAACCAACAAGTTTTTGAAGAGATGAATGTTTGAAACTCTAAGACTTGAAACTTACCTCGACGAGTGTTAACCCTAGATATGTGAGGTGTAGAAGACCAAGAGAGAGAAGATGAAGCTGAATGTTAGCACTTGTCAAAAATTAAATTCCTCAATGATGGGATTGGTACTATATCGAGGGATGGGGATAGAAGTGTTGTCGTGACTAAGCGTTAGTGTAAAAGGAGATTTTCTATGTGGTGAGAATGCAAGTTAAGGAAGCGATTTTAGGCTTAAGTTGTTAATCAAGTTAGGGTTTTAGTAATGATTGTTGAGAGTAACTCACTAGTTTTGCCAATCCTCATACAAAGGGGTCCATTGTTGTAAACATATGACAAATTAAGTACAATCCATATTTTGATGATTAACAACTCAATTTGAGAATTATTTTAGTACTAATATGTTGATAAGTGTTGTCAAGGTTTAAACACTCAAAGGTCAAAAGATTGGCAGACCAAGTCGCATACGAAGTTGACTCAGGCATCGACTTAGGTGAAGTCGATACTGAAGTCGACTTCAATATTGACTTCAAGGCTCAAAAATTCGACAGTGTTGAAATTTGGACTGCTAGACTAACAAAGTTGCAACCAAAGTCGATTTCGCTACGACTTAGGTGAAGTCACAACACCAAGTCGACTCCAATTGTCACTCGGGAGAACTTCAGTGATAGGAGTTGAAGCTGACAAAATTAAGTCGCATATCAAGTCGAATTCATCACGCGACTTGGATAAAGTCGCACCTGAAGTCTACTCAAACTCATGACTTGATTGAAATAAAGACCAAAATGGTTATAAACTCTTCTTTTAGAAAGGTAAAGTCAAATTTAAGAGACAATGACAAGCTTTAATCAAAACCACTTAGAAAGTTTGTATCAAGTGATCAAGGAATATTGAACAAGCTTCAATGTCATGAAAAATTGGAAGGATTAAAGCTCAAATGAAGATTTGTACACATGAAATATGAAGAACAAGGAAAGGCTAACACACAAAGAAGATCAAAACAAGTTAAAAGTTCCAAGGAGTCAGATGGCTGGTGAAGTCGCATCCAAAGTCGACTCCACCTGTGACTTGGGTCAAGTCTGAAGAGCAAGTCGACTTAAGTATGAAACTTGATTGGGAAGCAGAAGGCGAAGTGGCATTCGAAGTTGACTCCAATATGTGACTTCAGTAAAGTCACATCCAAATTCGAATCCACCCTGTGACTTGAATGAAGTTGCATCCTAGGTCAAATCCAAGTGTGACTTGAATCGTAATGGTCCAAAAATTCAAACGTTGACACATTAAATGCGCGCCACCTACCTCTAAATGTTCAAATTTACTCTCCTCTATTTAAGACACTTCAAATGAATGAGAAAAGATAGATAAGAGAGTATTGATTAAGTTCAACTTTTTCATTCTATAGCATTTTAGTGATCTACAAGAAAGTTTTCAAGAAGAACAATTCGTCACATTGCTAAATGTTGAATTGCTCAATCTTCAACTTCTTCTACAAGTTCTACTCTGTGCTTGAATCTGCCTACACAACTATAAAGTGTAGTATCTTTCTTTATTCATTAATCATTTGTATTTCACTTAGTTTAGTATTGGAGACTAAGATTAAGTGAAGGCAAAGTAGCATGTGATTGGAGTGAAATTCGTCACCTACTTGTGCCAAGTTTGTCTAAGGCCCCCTAGAGCTAAAATCTAGAAGAGAGCAAGAGCTCTGCTGTATTGAAATCCTATTTTAGTGGAACTCAAGACACTAAGGAGTGTTCTTGGAGAAATGGAGTAGGGAGGGTTGTCCTGAACCACTATAACTTCTTAAGTTATATTATTTACTGTTTTTATATTTTATGTTTTTCATTCAAGGGGGACAAAACTCTCAAGGGGTTAAGTTTTCCAGATACAAAAGTATTTTTTTAAAAGACCCAATTCACCCTTCCCCTCTTGGTCTTAGCCATAAATTCGGGACCAACAAGTGATATTAAAGTAGGACTTTGAGTTCCTACCAAGAAGATTTTTTTTAATAGCATCCCAATTAACATTCACCCCTACATTTGCCGGAGGCCAGTCATTTACTAGGTCACTATTTTTTGATGGGAGTAACTTCGGTTATTGAAAGTCGAGAATGAAATAACTCATTATGATCATTGATATGACTCTTGGATTGTTATCCAAGACGGAGTAACTCTACCAATTATTGAAAGAGCCTTCAAATGGACTGAAGAAGAAGTCAGGATTGTAAAGAGCAATGCCAAGGTCATGAACTCTCTCTTTTGTGCTCTAACAGCTGCAGAGTATGATAGGATATCCTCTTGTCAAATAGCAAAAGAAATATGGGATACACTAACATCAACATATAAGAAAACTTCTCAAGTCCAAGGGATGAGAAGAAATATATTGATTGAAGAGCTAGAAAACTTTAAAATGTTAGACACTGAAAATATATATGAAATATTTGCAAGATTTTTCAAGATTACTAATACATTAAAAGGTCTTGGAAAAGCAATCTCTGAATCCGAACAAGTCATGAAGATCTTGAGAGCTCTACTTGAGTCATGGACTCCAAAGATCACAATTATTGAAGAGGCAAAGGATTTGAATACATTGAGATTGGAAGATCTTATCAATTCTCTTATGTCACATGAACTGATAAAGAGAAGGAATAAGGAACAACATAAAGAAAAAAGAGCTATTGCTTTGAGGGCTACACAGAACTTAGATGAAAATGCACATCATCCTCTTAGAATGATGATGAAGAGATTGCTCTACTCACCCGGAGATTCAGAAAGTTCGTAAGAAAAGGGAAAAACTTTAAAGGATTCAAGGAGAGAAATAGAAAGAAGAAAAAGAAGAAAATAACTAAATGTTATTGGTGTGGTGGAATTGAACATATACAAGCTAGTGTCTTGCACCAAAAGATAGCAAAACAAAAGAACAACAAGAAAAGAAGGACAAAAATGAAAATAGAAAATTTTAAAAATTAAAAGAAGAGGAATGTATGTAAATGAGGAGACATCTACAACAAGCAGCTCATAAAATGAAGATAATGAAGCAGTAAATTGTGCTCAAATATGCTGCATGACAAGGATTGACTAAGAAAACAACACGATCTTCTTCGCTGCAACTAAAATTATAGATGGATAAATTGCTTTAACAAATTGCACAAGAAGTGAAGAGGTAACCTCCAAACTCAACCACTCAAATACTAAGTCTTTCTACTCCTCTACACGTGATTGTCTCAAATATGCTGAATTAGATGAACTACAACAAGCGTATGATTCATTATATTATGAAATCAAAAAATTGGGAAGTAAATTCACATTAAAGAAATGACAGTGTGACTCAGTTATTATTGTGAATGAAAAACTAGCAGAAAGAGTCAACCACTTAACAAATGAAAACAATGCTTTAACTGACAAGGTGGAAAGACTGAGGAAGGAAAATGAGTCATTGAATGAATCATTAGAAAAGTTTTCCAACCTAGGGAAAAGTATGTAAATTTTTTTAAATATGACCAATCAAATAACAAAAGAGGACTTGAGCATTCCACATTTGAGCAAGGTAAAAGTAGTAAATCAAGTGTTTCAAAATTTTGGTAAGAACCAAGCCAAGCCAACATCTTTTAAACTAAAAACGAATCATGTTACTTGGACAAAAAGGCCAACTTGGGAACCACATACTACGTGGATTCCCACTCCAAGACTTCCAAGGGCATGCAATTTCTGCAACAAATTGGGTTACAAAATCTATCAATGCAGAATAAAGAAATTACATGACAATGGTGCAAAATTAGTTTGGGTACCAAAAAGCATTGAATTTATGCCTTCCAAAGTAGAGCAACGTAGACTCCAATCGCTTATTAACCTAAATAGACCCATAAAATAGGTACCAAAGAGATAAACATTATATTATTTTATTTTACAAGTTTATCTTAAAGCAAAGGCTAGCAGCACATGGTTCATGGACAATGGTTGCTCAAGAAATATAATAGGAGAAATAAGATTGTTCCACAAACTCAAATCATGTAGTGAAGGAACTGTTGCATTTGGAAATAATGAAAAAGGTATAATAAAAGGAGGATGAACTAAGTGATGCAGATGACATGTCAAAGATTCCTAAAAAGCCACGAATGGAACAACAAGGAGAATTGGAAATAAAGCAAGAGAAATTCTCAGACAAAAAGGTAAGTGAAGGTAATAATTCTTATGAATCTCCAAAGGATTTGAAATTAAAAAATAACCATTCGATTGAGCAAGTAATTGGTAACATATATGGAGTAAGAATAAGAGGATCCAGACTTAATATATATGGAGATTTTGCCTTTGTATCTAAAATAGAGACAAATTCAATTGATAAAGCTTTTAATGACAAGAATTGGATTTTGACAATGCGAGAAGAGCTAAACCAGTTTGAGAGGAATCAAGTATGACACCTAGTTTCTAGTCTCAAAGATTGCACGACTATTGATACCAAATTGGTTTTCAAGAACAAACTAGACGAAAGTGGACTTGTGGTGAGAAAGAAAGAGAGGCTTGTAGCCAAAGGGCATTCCCAAGAAGAAGGAATTAATTTTGAGGAGTCATATGCTCCAGTAGCTAGATTGGAAGCCATACGTATTCTACTAGACTTTACATTTTACATGGATTTCAAACTATTTCAAATGTATGTAAAAAGTGCATTTTTGACAGGATACCTAAACAATGAGGTATATGTTGAACAACCTCTTGGTTTTGAAAAAAAAAGATCAATCCAAATTTATTTTTAAGTTAACCAAAGATTTGTATGGATTAAAACCAACTCCAAAAGTACTATATGAAAGGTTAAGCAAATTCTTGATTGATTATGATTTTCAAAGAGGAAAGGTGATACCACATTATTTATCAAATACAAAGGAAAAGATATATTAATTGTTCAATTTTATGTGGATGATATTATATTTGGTGCTACTAATGAAACTCTATGTCAAGAATTTTATGAGATTATGTAGAATGA
This sequence comes from Annona squamosa, assembly GCA_035584095.1. NCBI lineage: Eukaryota > Viridiplantae > Streptophyta > Magnoliopsida > Magnoliales > Annonaceae > Annona > Annona squamosa. The sequence continues at coordinate 37,388,606 of JAXCLR010000092.1, forward strand.
ATTTAAAATGAGCATGATGGGCAAACTAAATTTCTTTCTTGGGCTACAAATTAAGCAACAAAGTAAAGACATCTTTATAAATCAGTCCGAATATGTTAAAGAAATGCTCAAGAAGTTTGGAATGCAAAACAACAAAGGAAAAATACACCTATGAGCTCAACCATCAAAATTGACAAGTAAAAAGGTAAATTAGTTAAACAAAAGTTGTGTAGAAGCATGATAGGATCTTTGTTATATTTGTTCACATCTAGACTAGATATTTTGTTCAGTATTTGCATGTGTTCTAGATTTTAATCATGTCCCAAAGAATCACATTTAATAGCTGTAAAAAGAATTTTTAGGTATTTAATTAATACTACTAATCTTGGACTATGGTATCCTAAGGGTTCAACATTTGATCTAATTGGCTACTCAGATGCAGATTTTACCGATTACAAGGTAGATAGAAAAAACATTAGTGGGACATGTCAATTTATTAGAAACATGATGGTTTCATGGTTTTCAAAAAAACAAACAAGTATTGTTTTACCTACTGCGGAAGCTGAATATATTACTGCTGGGAGCTATTATGCCAAACTACTTTGGATAAAACAACAACTTGAAGACTATGAGATTGAATACAAAGATATGACAATTAGATGTGACAATATTAGTGCAATATGCTTAACAAAAAATCCCATACTGTACTCTAGAACCAAATATATGATGTGAAACATTATTTTATTAGAGAACATATTAAAAACCATGATATTTATCTAGAATATGTTAAAACAGAGGATCAAATTTTTGATATTTTTACAAAACCATTAGCAAAGGAATCATTTTATAAAATCAGAAATTATATGGATATGATTGATATTGATTTATAAATTAGAAATATCTCTGTGAAATCTATGCAATTAAAAGAGGGTAGAAAATAGAATGCATATTTTGAACTTGGGTCAAGGAGCTAAGTTAACTCCACTCATCCTGAGTTGACTTCACCGAAGTTTTGAACCCAATGTAGGGAGTTTACGATTCGGCTTCCTACAAGAGGCGGGAACCGGCCTTCTCTCCCTCATTTCCTCTTTCATTTTACTTAATTTTTTCTCTTATTTCTCTCAAGAACTCCTCTTCTTCTTCATCCTAAATCTACATACCCATTTACACTTCCTAAGTTCCATCAATCCTAGAACCCATGACACCTAAGGTTGTGTCGAAACCAAACAAAGTTCCGATATCCAGACCTTCTAAATCACATACTGGGGAGGGCGTGCCTCGTCGGCAATGAATGCCGTCCAAGCGAGCCCGGGAAGAGGTTATAACCTCCACAGGTTGTTGGGTTTGGTTTCACGAAGGTAGTCCCTCTATCATAGCACCCAGAGGAGAAGAGAATCTCGAATCCAGTGATAGCTCAGACATGAGTGGAAAGCAAAAGGGTACCCCTACTCAAAGGAGATAGTTTCTTAAAATGCCAAGTGACTATTTTAGAACTAAACGTCAGCATAGTCAGTTCTATAGATGTTTTTATGAGAGGAAAATATTTTTATTCAAAATCATAGATTTCAAATTCTTTCATGAATATGAGTTTGGAATTGATGAGCTATTGGATTATCAAGGTTGGACCGAGTTATTGAAAGAAGACGACAAGATATACCTTGATTTGACTAGACTGTTCTATTATCTATAGGATCAGGAATATTTGAACACCTACGTGAAAGGGGTGGAAATAAACCTGAGTCTCCGACATGGAATAAGTAAAAGAATTGCAATTGATCATGGGGCAAATATTCTAGGAGTGCCAATAGATGACGAACCCCTTCCAGATGGCTTGAATTTTACCCAGATGTACAATCAATTGACAAACAACAACAAATACCATCTGGGTATCAAGTTTCTACATTATGTGGATCTATCTCCATGACTAAAGGTCCTATGGCTACTCATCGCCCACTGTATCTATCCTAAAGAAGGAGGTTGAAATCAACTCAACCGTCAAGAGGCCGAAATCCTATGGAAAGTGACCAACCGGGTCAAAGTCAGTCTTCCACTACTATTTTTGGAGGCTCGGAATTGAAAAAGGAGAACCCACAAGGTGTTTTACCATATTGCACATGGATTACAAAGATTTTGGCATATTATTATGTTGATTTAGATGGCGAGCCCTATGAGGTACTAAAACCCACTAATGCCATCAAACGTACCTTATTGACCTGATTGAAGATCAACTTGGAGGTGTTTCGAGCTGATCAATTATGGGAACGAATAGGCAATGAGTTCCAAGATGCACTCACTCAACCAGAATCAGAGGAAGCAAATCTTGAGGTGGAGATTTTGCCCCGTGATGATCCCATTCCATCTCCACCTCCCACTCCTCCAGCTCCCGCCTCGTCTGCATCCCATAGATCTTATTCACCTCATGGATTGCGAGCAACTGATCATTTTTCTTGCTCTCCGAATCAACCATCCACCTCCCAGGCAATTTTGGAGTACTTACAAGCCATGGAGAGCCTCATTTCTTAGGAGTTTGGAGCTATCAACATTTCCTTGATGGAAATGCATGGATGGCAAGACAAGTTGGATCAGGAATTGATGGCTATTAAATATAAATTTGCCTCGGATGGTCGTCAAGTCCAACCCATTTCCAGCTTACCCGATTTTGATCCTTACTGGGATAAATCCGTTCGAGCTGAACCAACCGTTCTGGCTCCATCGTCCCCATTTTCTTCTGCTTATACTCGTCCTATACCTCCACCTCATCATATTTCCTATCCCATGTCTAATCTTTGTCTTTCACAAGTCTTGCTTTCCATACTTTCCTTTTTGATGTTTGACAAAAAAAGGGGGGGAGAGAGAGAGAGATAGGGCATAGATACATGGGTAGTTTTTGGTTTGGATAGTATGTATAAACTGAAATTATTGAATGAATATTTTACCTTATGATTAAAATAATATGTCACATTGACGAAATCAATCATTTTTAAACCAATATGACTTGACAATAGAATCCAACGTAAAGTGATTAAATGATAAAAATGAAAGATTTATCTCAAATAAGTTTTTTCACTCATCAAAAAGGGAGAAATTGTTGTAAACATATGACAAATTAAGCACAATCCATATTTTTGATGATTAACAACTCAATTTGAAAATCATTTTAGTACTAATGTGTTGATTAAGTGTTGTCAAGGTATAAACACTCAAAGGTCAAAAGAATGGCAAGCCAAGTCACATACCAAGTTGACTCAAGCATCGACATAGGTGAAGTCGATACCGAAGTCGACTTCAATATCAACTTCAAGGCTTAAAAATTCGACAGTGCTGAAATCTGGACTAATAAACAAACGAAGTCGCAACCGAAGTCGACTTCACCTACGACTTAGGTGAAGTTGCAACACCAAGTCGACTCCAATTGCGAATGGGGAGAACTTCAATAATAGGAGTTGAAGTTGACAGAGTCAAGTCGCAATCAAGTCGACCTCATCATGCGACTTGGGTAAAGTTGCACCTAAAGTCGACTCAAACTCACGACTTGAGTGAAAACAAAGACCAAGATGGTTCTAAACTCCTCTTTCAGAAAAGTGAAGTCAAATTTAAGAGGCAATGACAAGCTTAAACCAAAAACACTTAGAAAGTCTATATCAAGTAATCAAGGAATATTGAACAAGCTTGAATGTCATGAAAAATGTAAATGATTAAAGCTCAAATGAAGATCTGTACACATGAAATAAGAAGAACAAGGAAAGGCTAACACAAAAAGAAGATCACAACAAGTCAAAAGTTTCAAGAAGTCAGATGGCTGGTGAAGCTGCATCCAAAGTCGACTCCACCTGTGACTTGGGTCAAGTTTGAAGACAACTTGACTGGGAAGCAGAAGGCGAAGTTGCATCCAAAGTCGACTCCACCCGCGACTTGGGGTCAAGTCTGAAGACCAAGTCGACTTAAGTATGGAATTCGACTAGGAAGCAGAAGACGAAGTCGCATCCGAAGTCGACTCCACCCTGTGACTTTAATGAAGTCACATCCCAAGTCGACTCAAGTTTGACTTGAATCGCAACGGTAAAAAAAATTCAAACATTTGTGCATTAAATGTGCACCACCTACCTTCAAACATTCGAATTTATTTTTCTCTATTTAAGACACTTCAAATGAACGAAAAAGGTAGATAATAGAGTATTGACTGAGTTCAATTTCTCATTCTATAGCATTTAAGTGATCTATAAGAAAGTTTTCAAGAAGAACATTGCGTCAAACTACTGAGTGCTAAATTGCTCAATCTTTAACTTCTTCTACAAGCTATACTCTGTGCATGAATCTGCCTACGCAATTGTAAAGTATTGTATCTTTCTTTATTCATTAATCATTTGTATTCGACTTGGTTTACTATTGGAGACTAAGACCAAATGAAGGTAAACTAGCATGTGATTGGAGTGGAACTCTTCACCTACTTGTGCTGAGTTTGTATAAAACCCCTTAGAGCTGAAATCTAGAAGAGAGCAAGGGCTCTATTGTATTGAAATCCTATTTTAGTGAAACTCAAGATACTAAGAAGTGATCTCGGAGGAGTAAAGTAGGGAGGATTGTCCCAAACTACTATAACTTCTTGAGTTATATTATTTACTGTTTTTATATTTTACATTTTTCATTCAAGGGGGACAAAATTCTTAAGGGATTGAGGTTCCCATATACGAAAGTATTTTCTTAAAAGACCCAATTTACCCCTCCCCTCTTGGGCTTTGCTATAAACTTGGGACCAACATCCATCTCATAAAGCTAACATAATATGAACAATTGAGATTTTAAAAAATTTTCTTAATAAAATTGTGGCATACCTATTTTTCTCTTTGTGAAATCCAATAATTTTTGAATTTATTTAAAATTTTTTGAATTTTATATAAAAATGCAAAATTTTCAAATAAATTCAAAGTTTGCTAAGGTTGTGTTTGTTTAATAACAAAACTTTTGAATATAAAACTTTTTACTCTGTACAATTATTTTATTTTTAATTATTTATTTACATCTTCTTATACAAATATCTTACTTTTCAATCTATCTATTTTATCTTTGTTTTCTTTACTCTTCATCATTGCATTTATTATATCACCTTATTTTTTCAATTTAAAAACTTTTACACCAAAAGTATTTTATCAAAATTTTTTATCATTTTCCAAACACACCATAAATTTAATAAAGAAAAAGTCTAGTTAGGATTCACAAATTTATATAAAAGATAAAAAATTTAAAAATGTTTTTAAGCTACTAGTATTATGCATAGGTACATAATGCCTTAACGCTACCTTTTTGGAGATTTGCATACTTATGATTTTAAACTCATGTCTTCAATATTTTCGAATATAACTCTTTAACTTTTAATGTTGTGCAAAAAATTAATCTTGTGTGCGTGCAGTCTTCAGATCAAATAGATTTATATCTCGTGGATCAAATAATTGGTGGTGTATATAATAAAACCAAAACAAAATGATTAATGCAATATTTCATCATGCATTGTACATTTATTTCTCCCATTGAACCATGAAATATAATTAATTCCATGAATAATGAAAATTGGATAATTACAATGTAAGATGAACTTCAGTAGTTTAAAAGAAATGTGAAGACGCTATTACTCAAACCTGAAGGATAATCTACAATTGATATTAAATAGATTTTTAGAAATAAATTAGATAAATTAAACATCATTATGCGAAGTAATACATATTTAGTAGTATAAGGATACTCTTTAAAAGAAGGTATAGATTTTAATGAAACTTTTGCATATGTTGTTAGAATTGAGGCCATTAGAATGCTATCAAATTTTGCATACTATAAAAATTCTAAACTATATCAAATGGATTTGAAAATGGCATTCTTAAGCGGATATATTAATAAAGAAATTTATGTTAAGCAACATGTAAGATTTAAGAATCATGATCATCCTATCATGCATTTAAGTTATCAATAGCATTTTATGGCTTAAGATAAACACTTAGATCCTAGTATAATAGACTGAGTAATCATTTTGACAAAGATCAATGTAATCAGAAGAAGATCACGACCAAATTAAGCCTTAAATCAATTTCATTCAAAAAAATTAACTTGTTTACATAGGGTTTTACATAAAAAAGATGGCCCTCAAAATGTTGGGTCAATTGTAAAAAGTCACGGAAAGGGGGTTAGTGCGTTTGCAAAATATTCTTTTTTATTCCTTTTATTTTTACAAGATAAGAGTGTCTTCATGTATTCAATAAACCTTCTACTACTCTAATGTGGAATTTTGATCTATGATGTTCCTAACTAATGGAAAATAACGCAGAACTTGACTCCAAGTTCTTCTCTAAGTAGTGAAACTTATGAACTAATGAATGAAACTATAAGGTTAGCTTTGTGGAAGCAAAATTACACTTAGTGAGCTTAAAATGGTCCAATTTTTTTGCTTAACTTGCGCCCTTCATTTTTAGTAAAAATTAAGCAACAAGCCATTTGTAATTGGATGGTTTGGGATATATATTTAGCTATTTTTAAGGAGTAGCTCTCTTGAAAGACCTAATGAACATGTTTATATCATCGAAAATCAATGTAAGGTGTGTTTGAGGATGAAAAGTTTTTCATATCAAAATTTTTTAAAATAAAGAAAACGATATGATATAATATAAAAAATGATAAAGAGTAATGAGAATAAAGTTAAAATAGATAGATTAGTTGCATAGGTAGTTGTGTAGAAATGATTAAAAAGTATGATAGTTATGTAAAAAGATTGAAGAAATAATTAAAAAATAGAATAGTTATGAAAAATGAAAATTTTTAAATTGAAAAGTTTTAGTTTAAAAGTTTTATTATTAAACAAACATACCCATAATGCATCTAAATTCATTCTGGATTAATTTGATTGATAGCTATGTTCAACCTAGACAATCTAAGTTCATAAATCCATTATAAGCATTCCCAACCACTTTAAATACATATAATTCTTCAAATAAATCTTTCACATTCTCAAAAGAAATTAATTATGATATGAACAAATCATAAACTTCAATGAAACTATGTAACATGTCCTCACTGCAACATTAGTATTGAAGAACCTCTATTCTAGTTTGCCACATCTACAATCACTGATGATTTTAAACTGCAATGAGTATGTAACACTAAGTAAGAAAACCTTTTATAAACACAAAAAAAATCCAACATAGTGGTGCCTATATAATCATGTTATGAATGCTCATACATGTAATGCTCATTTGATTTGTAAATTATAGTAAATGATACTTAACCAGTAATCATCTCCACCAAATTTAAAGAATAGGCAATCGTCAAGGAATGATGATGGCCCTTATTAACAATCTTAACAATGCCTCCTTTTAAATGCATTGTGAATCTTTGATTCTCACGAATGACCAATTTTATTTGCTAAGGATGCTGTGAACCTTTCAGTTTCATGACTCAACAACATCAGGGAAGTGAAATAGCCTTATGTAGCAACCTTGATAGAAGCTTATATGAATTTCTACCATGATAGACATGATAAGCATGCATCTTTCATTCTATTAACATATGAGTGTCATGGTATAAAATGATTTCATCATCTTTATCTTGATAATAAGTCTTATTTACACAAATGACATTACAAATAATCATTTCAAACATCCTTGATCAACTTGAAAATGTTAATTCATAATCATTGTAGATTGTCTAGTACATTTAAAGTAAAGTATTTCGAAATTACATCATTGGATGCATTTAAGTAGAGAACATCTCATGAAACATTATCTAATATTTGATAAAATATACTTCGTGAATTTAAAACTCTTCAAATATAGGTTTACCTCATGAATCTTATCAAAAGAAAAAATTGTAGGGCTTACTTTTTTGCTTTACTCTTTTATACCTTCTACTTTTCTTTACCTATCATAAAGAATGGTACATATTTTTAAGCATATACTAATTCATCGTGCAAGCTCATTAAGCAATGCTACTTATGCCTTAGCTACATGACTGTGTAAAGTAGTTTTTCGAATATAAAAATTTTAAACCTTTTTAAAATTGAAAAGTTAGATTTTAAAACCATTTTTAAATTGAAAACTTCTTTTATGAGATCCTAATTTTCCTTTTTTTATGAGGATAATCATTCTCTCTTACTTGAGATCGTGTAGTATGAGCATCAAGCTATTTACACTTTAGAAATAGAGTAATCTTGAAGCCAAGAGTTAACTGACATTAGGTACATGCTGAATTGAGGTTCCACCTAAATTCAAGACTTAGACTTTTAGATTGGAATCTTTTTATATAACAACCTTGAATAAGTGGTCAATCATTCACAATCAAAGTTTTTCTCCTTTTTCCATGTTAATAACTTAACACTTGTTAGTTCCATTTAACATGCTCAACATAATTCAAATTTTGTGATCTTCATAATTAATATCAATCTTAATGTTTTCTATAACATGGCTAAATTTCATTTACACTTAGAAAGTCTAAATTAACCATTGAAGCATTCTAATCAACCGCATGTCTATGCCTAAATTACATTAAACCACTCATTGAGTACATTAGAGCTTTTGTAAATTTAGCTGTTGGGAATTAATCATCACATTCTCATTTGTATTCATAAATAAATCATAATGATCATTTATATACTTAAGAATCAAAACAACCTTTGTTTACACATTTACACCATCTGTTTACATGTTATATCAGTTCACTTTCCTTATTTGCCTGTATGTATTATTCAATAGTAATGATTTAAGCTTTTTCTATTATTGCAAGTTCTACTATATTCCTTCTGTCTATGGCTTTGTAATTTTGAAAAAAAAAAGCACTACCTTGTTGCTATATAAATCTATTTACAAATGTACGAGACTTAATTCTTTAATTATTTTGTTATTTTCCATTTCATTCATTCTCATTGATAATTCTTATAAATAACACATATGTTTATCTAAAAATATAACAAGATTTGTAACATGTCATTATTTGTGGTTGCGATTATTATGTTTTTAATTTTAGGCTTCATTTTCATGCCTCATCTAACAGACTAACTTATATATAATAAAAATTTGACATTTTGTCATTATAGTCATAGAATATAAGAAATTCCCTCATTTACAAGGTTGTTTGCATATGTCCCTACATTATGCTTAACTTTTAACTTCTCATCTATATTTATAAAGGGTGTTGTTGGTAATGAGAAAAAAATTGAAGCTAAAACTAATCACTCTCTATAAATACTTTATTTTTAATAATTTTTCATATGTTCTTATATAACTACCTTACTCTTAATATTTCTACACAACTATCGATATAACTAACCTATCTATTTTAACTTTATTCTATTTATTTCTCATCATTACTCTTGTTATATAACATCATTTTCTTTAAATTTAAATATTTTTATAATAAAATTTTTCATCTAAAGTTTTATTACTTCTCAAAAGCATCCAAAATATACTTTTTATTTGCTTATGGGGTAATTTAATCAACATAAAAATTGCATTTTAATGACAACATCATTACATACTCGAACTTTATCATCCGTATTACACTTTTGGTTTTTCAGTTGCATAGATTTGAGTGTTAACTTACCCATCGAATGAAAAGAAAATTATTTACAATAACCTACATTATTTAAGGTTTTATTATATCTAGATCAAAAGGGAAAACATTTAAAATGATCATCTTTCAGAATGATATTCTACTTTTGAAAGCATGAAACATTTTCGAGTTAATTAAATTTTATTCCATTATTTATTAAACCATACAATAGAACATGAATTTTCATGAGTAGTCCTTATATTTATCAGTACCCAACTTTTAGCTTTTAATTTACATTTGGATCAATTCCTCTTCTACATAAATCTATTGTCACTTCACCAATAAAAAATCTATTATCACTTCTAAACAAAAGAATACATGAATTAAGATCAATCAAAAATGTATTACATGAAATTAATGTCACATACTTATCTATCACACACGTATCATTTGAATAGAGATAAAATAATAAAAATGAGAATTAAAGGTCAAAAATAAATTTCAAGATCAAAAGGGTGAACAATAGTAATGTTCTCAAAGATAGGCTTATCAAACAAAAGAATGCCTTAATCATATTCTTCAAACAAGTCAAGTTGAGTATTATCTTTGAAAATCTTTTAGCCAAAATGAAATTTTCATGTATATGAGAGAAACTACCTTTTTAGTTAACAAGTTATGCATATTAGAACAACCTTGATAAATTAGAGAGAATTACTCTAAATTTGAAAGAAAACAGAATTTGTGCCTTAGTATATCAGTTTCATCAAGTACTTTAGGATAAAATATGAGTGTTTTTAACAAGTACATAGTTAAAAACAAATTTAATATCTCACTAGAGTTCAATTATTTTCCTAACTGAAAATGTTTGAAATTCTACTCAAAGTGTTTAAAATTCTATGTATGATATACTTAAAGGAATTACAAGAGTTCAAAGTAGGGTCTCGATCAATTTAGTGTCAACAATCATGCGTATTTTCAACAAAATTTAGTAAAATATGAAAAATTAGCACAATATTCATTCAGCATAGTATTTTTTCAATCAAAGGCATAATCAAAGAAATAATGCAACGTATTCATCCCACACTTAAAATTAAAATTTTTCTCAATGTCAATGACCAAGAAAACTATGCTAGCCTGTAAATACCAAAAAAAATGTCATAATGAAAGTGAGTTTGCATAGTTTAATGAGTTTTGCAAATTTCTGATAACCATAAAAATTATTCAAGGCAAACATTAGATGCATTCAATTCAATGGTGAGTTCAGAGTTTATCAATGGATCCTTCAATGTAATCCAAAAGCCCTTCAATGTCATCCAGATGTCCTTCAATGCAATCCAAGCATGTCATCACATCAGTCCTCAATGACCTGATCTCACAAATGATAGTATCAATGCTATGTTGAGACGCATAAGAAGTGGATGGATGGAATATAGGCAATGGAACATGTGGATTTAGAATTTTAATGGAGGCACCAGCTTGGTTGAGCTCAATAGGAGAAGGCAATTCATCAAACACTTGGCGGATACGAAAAAAAGATATGGAAAGGTTATAGTTATGAGATGTGAGTTTTGATGGCAAGAGGTAGAAAAAGGTGCAGACAATGGTTTTAAGGGGATTGGTAATGGTTAGAATGAGTTTGGAGAGAGGATGGAGGTAGAGTATTCATTAGGGCAAGTTATTGAACATATAATGGGCAAGGTTGAAAGAGAAGAGTAAGGAATAGATTTAGGTTGATTTTGAGTGGTTCAAAGTGGGTTTGAGTGGTTTTAAGAAGGTTTGTGAAAAGGATGAGAGAGAAGGGAGTTTGGAGCTTAAAAGAGGGAGGAGGCATTTGAATTTTTGAGTCATACTTGAAGTTTAAGAGGAGTCTAGAGTAGAACATGGCCTAGGCCATGTTAGGCTTTCCAATTAAAATTTTTTTTTGAATGGCTTTGCTTGTTGCTTGGATTTGCTAACTTGAAAGTGTCAAAATTAATATTTCTTGGAAGATCTCGCATTGGTAATGTGCTTGAATTTTTGACTCCCTTGCTTTTCACCCATTTTGTTTGATTTTTGATTCTAATCCGAATGTTCCATTCTCCCACAATTGACACACATGCTTTGAATGCCATGAATGCTATGAGTGTAAAAAAATAATAAGGATGAGAGTGTCGGTCCCGAGTTTGTGGCAAAACCCCAAGCGGGAAGGGATGAATTGGATTTTTTTTAAAATTCTTTTGTTATATTAACTTAACCCCTTGTGATGTGAGTCCCCTTGAATGAAAACATGGAGAATAGAAGAACAACCAAAGTAATAATAGTAGACACAAGATAGTATAGTGCTTAGGGACAATCTTCCCTACTTCACTTTTCCAAGAGCACACTATTGTGTCTTGGGTTCCACTATATCAACAAAAAATATAATTGGAGTCCTTGCTCTCTTTTAGATTCTACTTCTAGGGGGCCTTTACTATCACACTATAAGTAGATGGTGAGTCACACTCCAATAACGCACTACTTTACTTAGCTTTAGTTTCCAACACCAAGATAAGTAGAATTACAACAGAAAGAATTTAAAAAAGAATTCTACACTTTACATATTGCATAGGTACGATTTTAGCACACGAAAGAACTTGTAAAACTTGAGATTGATAGAAAGCTATAAACATGCAATGGATAACAAAGTTCTTCTTCTAGAGCACATAATGATCTCTTCATCACTTGTAAGTGAGAAGGTGAAGGCATAGTGAATACTCTAGCTAATCTCCTACACATCATTTGTGGCCCCAGGGGCATGTGGGGAATAGAATTCATGAGAGGCAGGTTAAGCTGGGGCTAGTTGAATAGGTGATGGTTGGGATTGAAAATTATGGGGCTCATAAGGAGCGAGGATTTCCCCCTCAAATGGTGCAACTGTAGGCTCTAGTTCGATTGGAATGCCTTCCCCCATTCTTGCATGAGGTTGAGTCACTCAGAAAGCTTCAATATCAATCTTCATTTGAGTCAATAAGGCTTTGCTGATAGCATTTGTGGACTTTAGTACTTCAAAAGGCACACCCTCAAGATCAACATGGTATTTCTCAAGAATTTTGGTGATCCATGTTCCATTCCGAGTCCTCTTTAATATCAACAGAAGAGGATCCTTGATGCTACTTTGGATTGCGGTAGTCAATTGCTCCACTGTCTTTTGTATATTCTTGTTAAACTCCAGTTGGCTCTTCATGAATTGCATGAATGCCCTTTAAAGATGACTTACTTTCAGGTGATGATAGCTCTCCTACTTGCTATACTTTAAAATCCTATCGGCATCATATTTTTTAGTGGTGGGTTCCCATGGTTGTCTCATGCCATATTTAAATGATCAAGATAGCTCACAAATGATGAGTAATACACGCATTGGATTGACAAATGTCCCTCTCCCCCTTACATTTGATAAATCATAATAAGTTGAATAAGAATTGTCCTTTCCTGCATTTGATTTTCAAAACCTGTAAATTAACCTAGAGGTGCCCAAGTATTATTAAACTCATGGAACCCAACGTGCTTGATGTTGAACACATTGTATTTGGCCAATGGTGTGCATTTGAAGCCATTGAAAATTGTAAGTAGAAGACCCTAAAATAAAATTTTATTAAAAGCAAAGAAGGAAGAATAAAGACTATGTATAATATGTACAAATTCATAAAAAACAAATGAAATTGTTGGGTACTATGTTTAAAGCACGAATCCCCATCAATGAACCCAAAAACTTGACTAGCAACATATAGTTTAATTAATTTGATTGTTTCAATGTAAGCATACATGCCCGATTAATTAATAAAGTGCGAGTAGAGTATCGTTCAATGAGGATTGTGTAAAACGCGATATACCCTCGAAATTTAAATGTCTAAATTGAATGAAATTCGTATTTAAAGAAATGAATTAACCTGAATTGAACTAAACCAAAATGGAGTGATTGTAGGAGAGTTTATCACGAGATGATTATAAGGGATGTGAGTATAAATTTTTTGACTTATAGATATGTTAAGTTGGATCCTTTTTAAGTTATTTGTGCAGAGATTACTAATCTAGGTTCATTTATATTCATATATGTGATAACTCTATAAAAGTTGAGTTGTCGTGGCTCATTCTATGCTCATTTTGAATACTAGTTTAAGAGAATTGTGTGAATTTGTATGGTTTTTGCATTAGTTTTTATTATTCCTAAATTTTATGGCCTATATATGCATAACATGCATTTTGAGTTTAATTTGATGCAAATCATGTCATTTTAGGTGTTACTGATTTCGTTATATCATTTAGGAGTGCATTTCGTTTACTTGTTTTAGCTTTTTGTTGTAGGCAAGAAGAGGTGGCTTCACTCTTAGATTACATGATCAAGTTATGGGATGGAAAGAAGAACTTTTCATTTTGGGCAAACATTGATTTTCAAATAAAAAATGATGGCGCCCCAGCCTCATTTCTAGCATCTCAGCCTCACTCCACTACCACAAGAATTTTCCAAAAAGCTCTTCACATTGCCACTTGTGAAACCCCACTTATTTTGAGCTTGGGAAATATAAAATGTAGTTTGTATGAGATACAAATGATAAATGAATTTTTGAAAATATTTTGGAAAGGAATTTCCAAATTATGAGATACACAGATTCGAATGGTTTGAAATTGTAGAGCTTATGGGAAAATAAAAATAAATGAAAATTTTGGACCCCTGATTGGTTCCAAATGTAGAGTTTATATCCATCAATGACTAATTCCAATAGATCTGAGCATGTTTAACTCCGACTAAGATGAAATTTTGATGAGAGGTGTAAAACTACATGCTCTATGATCTAGGTAGATGAGATTAAGCAAAGTGCTTAATGTTAATCACTTTGATAAGCACTAAAAGAAAAAACTCACTAAAAGATAAAGAAATGAGTTGTCTCACTAAATGACAAAATATAAGATCTCCACTACAAGACAAAAGAGTGGTAGAGAATGTGAGATGGATTATGCACTAATGGCCCACTTTACATGTCATTTTGGCTAATTAAGTGATTAAGCTCATATCTTGAGATGTGTAAGGCAAGTTGATGTCAAATTCTTAGGGTAAACATAAGTTAGGGTACCCTACAAGTTGAAGAGAGTGGTTTATGAGTATTTTGATTAGAAAGTTGTTAAACAACTTGAAATTTCATAAAAGGCCTTTAACCATGGTTTAAAGGTAGCAAACCTAGGGCAAAAGTTAATAAAGGGGAAAGAGGCAGCCGTTGGACTTTTTTCCAGTGCAACCAAGAGAGAAAAAATTTAGTAAGAAGGGGGCAGCATTGACGTCCAATAGGTGCCAATTTAGGATTTAATTTTGTTAGATTGTACTATGCTTAAGTAACTTCTAAAATAGGTTATTATATGTGTATTTTGTCATGGTTTTTGGCTTAAGTTATGCTCAAAGTGACGTCCAACGGTAGGTTGAATTGCATGTTGATTTTGATAATTAACTTATTCTATGCTTAGTAGACGTCCAAGCATGGTGATTGGAAAAGGAAATTTCTATTTAAGTTATTTCTAATTATCATATGATAAATAGCTTTGCAAAGGTTGTAATTAAGGGTGTTGAAAGTAAGTACAATTGTTGAGCAACTATATTGCATGATTATTGAGTTAATATCCAAGTATAGGTATAAAACTCAACTAAAATAAGGATATATATGGTTGTTTTGGAATGACGAATTAATCTAGAAATTTTGAGCTAAGTATAGCTTGTTACGTGTTACAAACAAGCCTTGAAAGAGATTACCAAAGTTGTTAAGTAGTAGCTATACATGTATCAGGGATTAACATGCAATTGTATAATCAATATGTGATGAATTCATGCATATAGAGGGTTGTTTTGATAAATGGAAATAAATTCCAGAAATTTAATGAAGGAATCATTTGATATAAGTTGTGAATTATTACCTTGAATAACTACAAAGGTGTAGTATTCAAAGCAATCAATTATTAGACTATATGGGTGTGAAAAAGTGAATATTAGAAGGGTATTTGTGAAATTAAGAAACCTTTCTTGAACTTGGTTGTTAAAGTTTCAAGTAAGTGTTACACGAATGATCGAAAATAAATTAAATGCCCTTGATTAGGGTATTGAGTCAAGTGAATGACTCATCATTGGAAAATGAGAAAATATATATGAATTAAGAGATGAAAGTGTTCATCTCAAAGAAAGAATTGAGTAAAATTGAATTACTCAGGGGTCACATATAGATTGAGATCATGGAAGGATTGAGAACAAGTGATAAATGCATAAAAGGCAAGACATGAAAGCATAAAGTATGATGTAAGTATGAAAGATTACCTTTTCATTTTTATTAGAAAGGGTAAAGATAAAGAGAAAGGTTCAAGTTAAGCCACAGGTAAGCAAGCAAGACTTTGAAAATATTGTTTTCGTCAAGTATTAGAAGATTGTTGCAAATTGCTTTACTTGAATGTTTCTACAATTGTTTAACAGTGGCCATCGCTACATCTCCATATGTTTACATTCTCACAAATAAATTTGAATAATTGCTTTGTGAAAATGGTATTTGAAATGATTATGCAAAATGTTATCCTTGGAAAAAGCATGATAACATGAATGATGAATGAGGTGGATGATCACTTGATAAGTGTCATCTGCTACTGCATGAAGCATGAGGATTAGGTCCACTATAGACATGTAAGTGGACCAGTTGTCCCCTTCTAATGTGACTAAGTTGCTGATATAGGCCAGAGGCCAGCAATGTCCGAATGATGAATGGGGTGGATGATCATATAGGTTAGAGACCAGTGTTGTCCTCCCTGTAATGGGAGCAGGATCAAGGGGGTCGTTGCCTAGCTTACGTATCACCCAATCATGAAGGGAAGTAGTGCATTACACGTGCATTTTATGAATTTTCCAAGAATGGGACATGAAAATGTTTGATAGGGAAAATGGCTTCATGAAAATGTTTTGCTTGAAAATGGAAAATGCTTGCTTATTAAGTATTAGTACTTATGTTTTGTTTTTTCAAACCCTACACAGGTACAAGGAGGTTCAGGAATATAGAACAGGTTTATTTGAGAGAAAAACTATGTTCTTGTATTCCTTTGTATGCATCTGAATGAATGATGCGACTTATAAACATGATCTTATAGGGTTAACATGACCTTTGATGTAAATGAATCAATTATGGTGTTATGAATGCCATTTGAAATGGATTACAAGTGACAACTACTTATAAAATTGGAATATGATTAAATGTAAAAATCTTGCCGTGTAACCAGGGTGATAATCCTAACTCACATTTACCAATCGATAACGGTCCTAGACTAAGGATCTGGCGCCTCGGGATGGGGGCACCATAAAGCATGGTATCAAAGCATGGATTGGTAAATAGGAATAGAAAAAAGCGAGAAAAAGAGATTGATGAAAAGAAATAGATTGAAAGCATGATATTATATGCCATGTATTATTTCTATGATATATAGAACTGTGATGCAATGCCATGATTAGTTGAAAGTTATAGCTGATTTTCTATGCAATGATATGTAGATGCCATATAAAGGAAAGGAGGTAATGGGGGCAGATGAGATAAGGAGGGAGATGGAGGAAGCCAAGAGGAGGTTGAGAGCTGAGGAGAGCCTAAACAAATGGTGGCCCACATAATAGAACCTCACATTTAGGCCACAAGTTCCTGGAGAGTACCTCCACTCACATTCCAACCCACCAGTGCGATAGGAAGACACCATAGGCCCACACCATCATTTTGCACAAATGACACTTGGTCAGGGAGGATTCACTAGTGAAGCCCCTAGACGAGAAGTCACTCCACCCCCACAAGCACCCCCACGACCATTCCCTCCTGTGATTATCAACAGGGTTCACGTATCGGAGAGATAAATGTTTTGGAACTGGATTCCTACAGCTATCTTGCCTGAGCAGGGACCGTGGTATCGATTTGCGATTGGATTCATTCGTTTCTACCATGGGGTGAGCTGGCATGTTATTGATGAAGAGGAAAAGGATTTTGCTAGGAGGGAGGAAGCTTGCGCTCAAGATGAGTGTGTGGTGGAGGAACCCCCTCCACGCATACTTTATGAACGTATTCCAAGGGTAGTATATAGAGATGGTGAATCCATCGAAGAGGCAAGTGAGAATGATGATGAGGACCCCAGCAAAGGGTTTGTAGAAGATGAAGGAGAAAATAAAAATGATGAGGACAATGAAAACCTACCCGACTAGTCTAGTACCAGCACTCTCACCGAGGAGCCTAGAATGGTACAACCTGTATATAGTAACCGTGAAGTGAGGTTGGGTAGATAGAGGTAGTAGAAGCCTCTTTTTATTTTGATGAAAAAGGCATGTATTATATACTGACATGAATGTATGTGTTTTTGATAAATAAGTTAAGCTTGTTTGTACATGTATAATATGAATGTATGAAAAGAAGATAGTTGTGACTAACTTTCCTTTTGTTATGAATGATTATTTACGTTATACCTTGATCTTGTGATAAATGAAAAAATTGCGCTAATATGGTTTCCTATGTATAAAAGCCATCATGCCTACCATAAGATCAAGGACTAGATTGAATAAGGGAAAGGCAGTTGCCAATGAGGAACCTGTGAGCCAACAGGAGATAGGAGAAACTAGCAATAGGGCTAAGCGACCCACACAAGGGGAGTAACCAAACCCAAGGACTCATCAAATACGAGGAGATGGAAATCCTAAACCTAATATTGAAGATGATACTGACATGAGGCATGCCAGGAGGATAGAAGAATGGGTAGCTGCAGCAGTGAAAGAGCTATGCGGCAAGCCACCCAAGAATGGGTGACCTAAACAACAAATATAATTCAAGGCCTTTGGAAAAGAACACAGCAGGCCCAATTAAGAGGAAGTGAAGGGGAAAGACCAACTCAAGTAGCTATCCCCAACCCAGCATAAAGACCATTGGGAGCTGAGGACAATATTTTAGAGGTTCATTGAAAGGTGATCAATGCCTTTCTAGCTCAGCGTCCTCCCAAGTTCTCAGGGGAACTCGATCCCATCCAAGCTGACGAGTGGATGATTGAGATTAAGAAACTATTTAGGATCTCACCCTGCAATGAGAACCAGAAGGTCTAATGTGCTACCCACATATTGCTCAAGGATGCCTATGAATGGTGGGAAACTTTATTGATGACCGGGCCCTAGCCAGAGCACGTAACCTGGTAAACCTTCTTGGAGGAGTTCAATAAGGAATACCTTCCCGTAGGACTTCAAAGCCAGAAGGTCATTAAGTTTGAACAGTTATTTCAAGGCAGAATGACCGTGATAGAGTATATGATCAAGTTTAACGCCTTGGTCAGGTATGTGTCGTGGATCGCCAATGTGCCTAAGAATAAGGTATGAAGATTTCAACAAAGGTTAAGGTCATACCTTTGAGAGAGCCTTGCACCTGTGTTAATGAGAGACCATACATCTAGCATTGAGAAGACAAGAGCTTTAGAAATAGAATCTTTGAGAACCTTAGAATGGAGGCAAGGACAAAAATAAAATCCACTTAGCATGAAAAAAAATGATGCAAGGAAGGAAATAGGCATGAAGGCATTGGTTGAAAAAAGAAAACCCAATGTCAAAACCAAGTGTGCACCTTTTGTGTAAAAGGTGTCGAAGGTGCCATTATGGCGATTACTTGAGAGATGTCGACAAGTGCTTTAGATGTGGCCAAGCTGGACACATTTCAAGGGATTATGGAAGTGCTGAGGCTAGAATGATAAAATGTTTCACTTGTGGCTAGACAGGACACATTGCTCCCAACTGTCCAAGAAAATTGCCAGGAGCATAAGGACGTTGTTGACTAGCCCTATAAAAGCAGCTACAATTACCACTCGATAAGAAACTTTTTCAAACCTAATGCATGTGCAGGCCTTGACTCTCACTGAGTCGCAGGATTAGGAGGAGAAAGTGGTTACAGGTATGGTTTATATTTTAGAAAATTATGTAGTAATGTCATTCAATTCCAATGCTACGCATTCTTTCATAGCCTACTAATATGTAACCAAGCATGCAGTGATTGTAGAAGAAATAAGTAATACTATCTATGTGCAATCTCCTATCTAGAGGTTGACAAGTATTAATTAGATATGGACGTCATGCTCGGTAAGGATAGGTTTAATGATTTTAGAGGCACACCTAATCCTATTACCCGTAATTGAGTTTGATGTAATACTAAAAATGAACTGGTTGAGCCGGCGGGGGGCCATAATATATTGTAAATGAAAAAGGATACAATTTGGGGTGGCCCCAAAAAAGGAAGTGGTTATTGGCAAATTAAAATAGCCAAATAATTCCACTATATTAGTGTCGGCAATGAAGGTGGTGAAGATGATTCGTTAACAGTGTGAAGCCTACCTTATCTCACTTAGTGCCATAGAGGGAAAATAAGTATCAATCGAGCAAATTGTAGTGGTAAAGGAGTTTCCCAATGTATTCCCAAAGGAACTATCTAGCTTACCACCGGAAAGGAAAATGGACATGATGATTGATATCATGTTGGGTACGACTTCGATATCCAAAGCTCCGTACCTCATGACTCGGCAAAAATGGTTGAGCGAAAAACTCAAATTCAGGATTTACCGAACAAGGGTTTCATTAGACCTAGCATGTTGCCTTGGGGAGCCCCGGTATTATTTATGAAGAAGAAAGTGTTGATCCCGAATTGATGGTAAAACCCAAGAGGGGAGGGGTGAATTAGGTTCTTAAAAATTTCTTTGATAACTTAAAAGCTTAACCCCTTGTAAGTTCAATCCCCTTGAATGAAGAAACACAAT
>JAXCLR010000092.1:37424282-37436655 GCA_035584095.1 Annona squamosa
TGATGGGTACAAGATTTCATGTTTTCAAGATATACCTTTGGATAAGGTATAAGATGCTTTCCAAGTTGGTTTTAAATGAAAAATGTTCCCTAAAATGAATTGCCTGAAAAATGCAAATAGCTTTCTTATTAAGTTTCGACTCACATTTTCATTTTCCAAACCCAAAGACAGGTGATGGACAGGATATGGCGACGGAGCAAGCACCGGCTTAAGGAGTTCATGGAAAAATTTATGGAACTTTGATTATGAAGTTGATGTGGAATGATGGTAAAATTATATGCCGTACTTTATAATGAAAAGTTGTGAACTACTTGAATGTTTTATATGAAAGAATGTGATATGTACATGTAGTGACATCTGATTTA
Organism: Annona squamosa; assembly: GCA_035584095.1. Taxonomy (NCBI): domain Eukaryota; kingdom Viridiplantae; phylum Streptophyta; class Magnoliopsida; order Magnoliales; family Annonaceae; genus Annona; species Annona squamosa. The sequence goes on from JAXCLR010000092.1 coordinate 37,424,648, forward strand.
GGCAAAAGTTGAAATGTCACTGAACAACATGTTTGTATGAAATGAATGTTTCAAAATGACTTAGAAATGTATGAAAATGAATTTATGAGAATATGAAGTGTTTTATGAACTCTATATTACCACAATTAATAGGATAAACATCCGATAAATCCCACCGTATAACAGGGCAATAATTTTGATCACGTTTACTAATCAATCCGATCTGGAGGTAAGAGCTAGGATGTGACGCTCGGTTTGAGGCGCCACAAAGGAAGAAGCTCAATATGGTAAAATATGATAACAATGAAAGAAAGAATCAATATCTAGAGTTGTTGTCAGACCTCAATAGTTGATTTTTGTATCTAAAGGATGCATGTTAGACTGTGTATAAAAGATACATTTAGTGTGATTAGACATGAAGTTTGATGATGCATGAGGTAACACATTTTAAGCCAAGCATTAGAAAGGAGGAGCCAGTCTTGTTTAGTTGAAAAGGTGGTCATGATAAGGGTGATGAATGGTATTGAACTAGCAAAATTCGCATAGATTGACCAAAGTTGAGCCTATGGCTATAGTGTGACTAGATTAATGGTCATAGATCAATTATCGAGGTAAGATAAGGGTTGGAAAGCATGATAAGAAGGATGGAGATAGATCGTTATCATGTTAGTGTAATCAATAAGTGTAAAGAATTTAAAGAAATGCCTTAAAATTAATAGTAACAAAATAATGGAAGCAAAAGTTTTCATGATACATAAAGAGAGAATTAATTAAAGAATAAGATGACGTTATAGGGATTACAAATGTGAGGGAAAATGTGCAATGTGGAGATATTCCTTAACATTCCCATTTCTCTAGCATCCCAAGGAAGCAGGAAGGTGATGGTTGATAAAAAAAAAGCTAGTAAGCATTTTTATGAACTCAAATATGAAAATTACAAATCTTTATTAGTTTTAATGATTAGCAATTCAATTGAAATCAAAAGAAGCTACTAATAATGTTTTCGGATTAAGTTTGTGTAAGATAAAACTCTAAAACTTACAATATATAAATACAAAACAGTGAAGTTGCACTCAAAGTCAACTTCATCCGCTATTTGGGTAAAGTTGCATGCCAAGTTAGCTCCAATAATGACTTCAAATGGGTTTTTGAATGCAATGCTAAAAATGAAAAATTCAAGTGAAAATGAAGTTGCATCTTAAGTTGACTTCATTATGCGACTTGAGTGAAGTCTTTACCCAAGTCGAATCCAAAAGCAACTTCAAAAGGAATTTTAGAAATAGAAATAAAAGGAAGAAACCAGATACAGGTGAAGTTGCACCTGAAGTCGATCCCATCTGCAACTTAAGTGAAGTCAAAGTCGATCTCACTTACAACTTAGGAAGGAACTTATAAGGAAAGAAATTTTTAGAAGAAAAATAAATTTGAAGTCACACTTGAATTTAACTCCTTTGTGACTTGCAAGATTACTGGAAGGAAAAACTGAGTTGAAGTCGATAGCCAAATTGAACTCAGCTGCGACTTGAGTGAAGTTTCAAGCCAAGTCGACCTCATTAACAATTTCAATTGTAAAGGTAGCAAAAATTTTGGCTATTGTGAAACCTCGATTATTTTAGGCCTAAGAACTTGGAATTTGTACAAGAGAAATTTGGAAAATTTCAAGAGATAGAGGGTTTAAGTTATCCTACATTGACATGAGAGGTATTAAATTTCATGCCCTTTAATTTAGATGGATGAGATTAGGGTAACTAATTAACCAAAGTGATTAATTTAATCAACTTTGATTATCTTGAAAAATGGGCATAAAAGAATAAAAGATGAGGTGGCATTAAAAGACAAAATATGGTGTAGAGATAAGATAAGATGACATGCCCATTAATTACCATTTTCCATTTTATTTTTTTGAGGAATTATTTAAGAAATTGATATCTTGAGATGCATAAGGTGAATTAACATGAAATTTTTAGGGTAAACCTAAGTTAGGGTACCCTTCATGATGAATGGAGTGGATTATGAGAATTATGATTAGAAAGCTGTAAAACAAGTAGGAATTTCATGAAATGTCATGAATTCATGTTAAGTGCTCATATCTTAGCTCATACCAAGCATTTGAAGATGAAAATTTTTATGGAGAAGTAAGGGCACATTCCCTACGTTATAAGTGGATTGATTTGGTCAAATCCTATTATAAACACCTAATTAGCAAGGTGATTATCAAAAAGTGCATTTGCATTAATGAACCTTATCTCAAGAGTAACAAATGGAAGAGATAAAAAGGGTAAAAAGAAATCATTAAAGCCTAGCTGCTAAGTGGTAAGATAAGGTGATATCGAGGTGATTTCTAGTGAATGACAAATGCAAAATTTGCATAAAAAATTCAAAAATAAAAAAGAAGCACCAAAACAGCCCTTGGACCCGCCCTCTTTGCCACCTTGGATACCCTCATGTAGCTTCATCATTTCATGCATTAAATGGATGAATAATTCTCATATTTATACTTTTCAAGTAAATACATAAAATACCCAAGGAATGGCCTGAAATTTTCCACCTCAAATTCCCTTATCATCAAGCATTTATGTATGGTACTGTAGCATTAATGCCTTAGTACTTTTGTGGAGCATAAGTCAAACTTGTTCACCTTTTTCAATGCTGGCATTTTCCAATATTCCATGTTTAATCCAATTCATTCAAAATAAATATCTCACCATTTCATTCAATCGTTATAAATTTCAACTTAGTCCGAGTTTTCTAGCTCCCAATGTAGTCGTTTGAAGTTAACGGTTGAAATGAATATATGCTTAAAAATTCATAATTCTCATTTCATCAATAACTTTCATAACCCATTTATTCCATAATACTAAGCTCAACATTAACAATTTTCATTTCAAATTTCACTAGAATCCGTCTTTTAGGCATTGAGTTATGAATTTTTCAATATTTTCCATCAAACTTGTCAATTTCCATATTAACTTCTATAATTCATTTTAAATAATGGAAAATGATTTCTCATGATATTTTTGCATAATTAAATCACAAATAATTCATTCTAAACTCATTGTCTCATTTAGGCTCAAAATACTTAATCATATCGTTAATGCTAAGTCATAACCCTAATTGCCATAATTAGCAAAAATCAAATAATGTCTTCATAATTCCATAATTCACAAATAATCATCATATACATGTTCAATACATACATATTGGTCCTAAATGGGTTAGGATTTCACATGTTTATAACCAAATCCTTTCAAATTAAAAATTTTCATTCTTCATAATTATCATATTTTTAATTATTTCGTTACTTCTTTCTATCTAACTACCCTAATTTTTAATTATTTTTACACAACTCTTATATATCTGACCTATCTATTTTAATTTTATTTTTTGTACTCATTATTATTATCTATATCATATCACATCAGTTTTTCTCATTTTAAAAACTTTTACACAAAAACTTTTCACGAAAAATTTTATCACTTCCTAAACACAATCTTATATGCAAAATGTCTAATAGCAGTTGATAATGATCCATGGGTGTGACATAAGAGACTTGAACATATTAACATGTCAAATATAAAAACATTACCAAAAGAGATTTGTTGAAGGGCTACTATGACTCAAATATGACAAAGATAAGATATGCAAATTGTGTCGAATGTTTAAACAATCAAAAATCACATTTTCACCCATAATGAAGTTTTCACTTTGAGGCCATTGGAACTACTACATATGAATCTTTTTGGACTATTTGAGATTCATTTGGATAATATTTTTAACTAGTAAAGATGAAACCTTTTCGATGTTTTCTAGTTTCTTTAAATTGGTGAATAGTGAAAAATAATCTTTAATTATGTCAATTAGAATTGACCATAGTGGTTAATTTGAGACTAAGAGATTTATTGAATTTTGCAATGAGAAAGGCATTGACCAGACATTCTCTGCACCAAGAACTATACTATAAAATGGAGTAGTTCAAATAAATAATAGAATAATATCATAAATGGCTAAAACTATATTAAATAAAAAAACGTTTTATAAGAAATTTTGGAGTGAGGTAGTTACCACAGCGTGTCGTGTGCTTTATCTGTTGTAATAAGAGCAATATTAAAAAGACCCCTATGAACTTTGGAAAGGTAGAAAATCAAATATTGCACATTTTCATATCTTTTAGTAAACAATGAAAAGATAACCTAAGAAAATTTATTGCAAAGACCAATGTAACTATTTTTTTCTTGGTTACTCCTCCCATAGCAAAATATTAAGAATATTTAATAAGAGAACTCAAGTGGTAGAGGATGAACTTAGTGATGAAAAAATTTGACAAATGGTTTTGAGAAGCTACAAGTGAAAAAGAAATGGGGAGAAGAAATCAAACAAGATCAGGATATACAAATCAAATCAAGAGATAAGTGAAGGTAAATTATTTATAAAGCATACATTGATCTTAAATTTAGGCAAGACCATTCAATTGAATAATTTTTTGAAAATATATATGTTAGAGGGGCAAAACAAAATTATGATGCCATTTTGCTTTTGTTTTAAAAATTGAACATAATATAATTAATCAAACTCTTAGTGATGAGTATTAGATAATAGTCATGCAACAAGAGCTAAATAATTTGAAAGAAACAAAGTATGATAATTTTTCCTAGACTCAAGAACCATTTAGTAATTAGAAAATGGTTAAGAACAATTAGACAAAAGTGGACTTATCATGAGAAAAAAAGCAAGACTAGTGGCTAAAGGGTACTCATAAGATGAAAGAATTGATTTGGAAGAATCATATATCCCTGTAGCTAGATTAGAAGCAATACATATATTACTTGCTTTTGCATCTCATATGAGTTTCAAACGTTTACAAATGGATGTCAAAAGTATATTTTAAATGGATATCTTAGTTAAGAATTGTATGTTGAAGAACCCCCCGATTTTGAAGAGAATGATCAATTAAAGTATGTACACAGGCTACTTAAGAATGATCAATTCAAATATGTATATAAGCTAGCTAAGAATAATCAATTCGAATATGTATATAAGCTAACTAAGGCACTATATGTACTAAAACAAGCTCCTAGAGGTTTAGCAAATTATTGATTGATCATGACTTTAAAAGAGGAGAAGTAGACGCAATTTTGTTTATTAAAATTCAAAATCAAAATATTCTAATAGTCTATTTTATGTTGATGATATTGTATTGGTGCTACTAATAAATTCTTTTGCAAAGAATTTTCTAAGTTGATGCACAATGAATTTAAAATGAGCATGACAGGTGAACTCAACTTCTTCTTCGATTGCAAATAAGGTAACTAAAGGAAGGAATCTTTATCTGCCAATCAAAATATATCAAAGAAATGTTCAAAAAATTTGGAATGCATAATTACAAAAGAGCTACTATACCAATGAGTTCATCAATCTAAATGGATAATGATGAAAATGGTAAACCTATATACCAACATCTTTATGAAAGCATGATTGACTCATTATTATACTTAACTACTTCTAGACCTGATATCCTATTTAGTGTATGTATGTAATCTAGATTTCAATCTAATTTTGAAGAATTTCACATGCTATCAATTAAAAGAATTTTTTAATATTTAATTGACATAACAAATTTAAGTTATGGTATACCAAAGGTTTAACTTTTGACTTACTAGGATACTCTACAAAATTACAAAAGAGCAACTACACCAATCAGTTTATCAATCAAAATGGATACGGATGAAAATGGAAAACCTATAGACCAATATCTTTGTGGAAACATGATTGTCTGATTATTGTATTTAACTACTTCTTGACATGATATCCTATTTAGTGTATGCATGTATTCAAGATTTTAATCTAATTCTAAAGAATTTTCACATGCTATCAATGAAAAGAATTTTCAAATTTTTAATTGACATTATAGGTCATGGTATTCCAAAGGTTTAACTTTTGATATAATAGGATACTCAGATGTAAATTTTGCTGAATATAAAGTAGATAGCAAAGCACTAGTGATATTTGTCAATTTCTTGGTAGTATATTGGTATCATAGTTCTTAAGAAAACAAACTAGTATTACTCTATTTACTGCAAAAGATGAATATATACCAATAAAAAGTTATTGTGCACAACTGCTATGGATGAAGCAACAATTAAAAGATTTTGCACCAGATTCTGAAGGCATTTCAATTAGATGTGATAATAGAAGTACAATTTGCCTATCTAAAACTTCAATTTTATATTCTAAGGTTAAACACAGATATTAAACATCACTTTATAAGAGAGTACATAGAAAATCATGATATATGTTTGAAATATATAAAAAACAAAAAATCAACTTGCAGATATATTTATCAAACCGTTATAAATTGAATTACCTTATAAAATTAGAGAAGAAATGGGTATGATGGATTAAATGGATGAAAGACAAGTTGATAAATTTTTAGAATATATTGAATGTGACTAACGGTATGTATTTGATATGATATATTTGATGCATAAATATGTTTGATGTATGAGAATGAAATTATTGATGAGACTAATGTCAAAATTGTTGGATAGAAGACACATTGAGATAAGGATTAAAACTAAGTCTAGACAGGTAGGTCAAGCTGACCTCACATAGCCCAAGCTTGGGCGAAGTTAACTTCAAACCCAACTTAGGGTTCAGAGTCGACTTCATTGCGTGCTGTTTTGATTGACTTGGGCTTAAAAACCAATCACACCCCTTCTCTCTCATTTCTCTCAGTCAAGTTTTGACGAGCTTTATATATGTCTAATTAAAATACTCATTTTAACGCAAGTATATGTGTCGATCAAGCAATAAAGAGTGAGTAGAGTATCATTCCCATAAGGATATGATTTAACTAGGATTATTAACCATTTTAGTTGCTTTCTATGAGTAGAAAATTGGGATTTTAAATTTGAAACTAAGCTATCAAATGCTATAAGAAAATGAAAAGGAGTTCATGGGACAACTAGAATACTAAAAGGAAATTATTGATTGGGGATGACGGATGGATAGTTGAGAATCCTTGAATCTAAACTATATCGCATTCTTTTCTTTAGATTATGGAGAGATTTACTAGTCCAAGTTTAATAGTCCTTATATATGTCTTCCAACACATATAAAGCTAATTACACCTACTTAATTGCTATGTTCTCGTGTCATTAAATAAGTGGAATTAATAAATTCTTAACTTGTTCATGACTACATAGGGTTTAATAGTATATACATATCCATTAAACAACTCCCCTTAACAAAGAGGAAACCTATGCCCTACACATGTATCTAGCAGAGATTTTCCTTTTTCAAGGATTAATCATGCAATTAAATCATCTTACAAGGTAGCAAAGCTTGTAAAAAGCATTAAACATCATATGCAAGGGTAAATTCACAATGCATAATCATATAGAAATCAAATATTCATTCCTGAAACTTGAAAAACAAAGACAATATAGTTTAGGGTTAAATTCATCATCACTATCCATCTAATGAAAGTTTAGCTCAAAGACATAGCATAAAAATCCTTTACATCAATTGTGAAAGTATCCAGAAAAATAGAGAAAAGGAAATAGAAAGATAAAGGGAAAACTGAATTTCCGGAGTTTCCACCAACAGGTTTGGATCTTCTCTTTAATCTACGCTTGAAACAGGTTCTATTCCTTCTCTATGTGTCTATTCTGTTGGCTCTCTCCTCTCGCGCACAACTCTCTAGGTTTCTATTTAAATTGGTTAGCCTACGCAGCACTCGTGCAGAAACCCATGCATACGGATGCGTAGTGGCGCCTAGGCGCCAACTCTCTGTGTGCTGTGAAACTTGAAAACCTTTATGAATGCCCTGGAAACTCATGCCTTAGCACCTAGGCACCAACTCCTTGGAAGCGTCATGATCTGGAAACTCTTCTTGAATTCATCTGTGTGCTAGTGAAGTGGCACCTAAGTGCCCCACTCCGGCACTTGGGCGCTAATTCACTGGGAGCTTCTTGTAGTATAAGGTGTTGGATCTTTAGGCTAAGGCATGTAGGGTGGCACCGAGGCGCCAGCCTACCTGCTTCTTTGCTTTGCTTAGTTCTACTTTCGACTAACCTACATGCCTGTGAATTTCTATCCTTCCTGCAAAAATGAATGAAACTAAATAAATGAACTAAAAAAATGCCTAATTTATACTAAAAATGCATCAAAACTACATAATACTCCTAAAATGCAAAGCGAGTGGAACTTTAGCTAAATGAATGCAAACTAAACCTAATCTCTTAGACTAATATGCAAAAATAGTCTAAAATGGGTCATGATAACTCGCATTTTTACGCGTTATCAACTTTAATCACTTAAAGGCTCTAAATCTTCAGATTCTTCATTTTTCACTCCCTAGTCATCCAAAATAACTTTCATTTTCATTACCATAATCTCATTTCCTTGTAACACCCACAAAGGTTGTGAGAAAATCCATAAAACTCTCGATTTCCCATCATCCCTTGCAAAAACCAAAAGAAATGTCCCAATGAGGCAAAGGGCTCCCCAAAAAGGCCACAATAGGAGGTCATTTCATCTCCACAATCTGCCAGGCGGAGATTTCACTTTCAAGAAGGCAACCCTTCTTTCTCTCAACCTCAAGTGGAGGAACATACATCTAGTGAAGAAGAGAAAATAAAAATCGACACTGATAAGAGAAATGAGTATCGATTCAAAGAGAAAAAGTTATTGAAATGTCCTTTAAGTATTTTAGGACCCCAACTCAACATAGAAGGTATAATAATTATTTTTATAAAAGAAAGTTGTTCTTTCCAAAGATTATTGATTTTGAATTTTAAAGGGAATATGAATTTGGGATAGAAGAGTTGTTGGATTATTAAGGATGGACTCGTCTTCTGAAGGAAGATGATACAATTTACCCTAATTTAATTTGATAGTTCTACTATGCATGGAGTGTAGATGATTTAAATACATATGTCAAAGGTGCAGAAATCAATGTTGGTCAAAACCAAGGTTTGTTAAGAAGATTTACAATAAAAACATTTACAAAAACATCAAGAATACCATGTTATGAAGAGTCCATACCAGAAGGACTAACTCAAGTTGAGATGTACAATCAACTGACTAGAAGCAATAAATATATTGAGGGTCTGAAATTCTTACAGTACATGGTTCTACCTCATCAGCTTTGAGTATTGAGATTACTAGTTGTTCATTGCATTTTTCCGAAAGAAGACGAAAGGAACCAACTCAACCCACAAGAAGTAAAAATACTATGAAAACTAGCATTCAAAGAAAGAACAATTTGCCAAGGTAAAAGATGGAAGCTCTTGAGCTCAAAAAGGATAATCCAAGAGGAGTTATCTCACATGGCATGTGGATAACTAAAGTCCTTAACTATTATGGAGTAGACCTAGAAGGAGAACCATTTTAAGTACTCAAGCTAACAAATGTCATCAACAAAGCCCCATTGATAAGAATAAAAATCGACATAGAAAGATTCAGAGTAAGACAAATTATAGAAAGACTTGGAGGCCACAATCAAGAAAAAGTTCAAGCAAAGACTCCAATGAAAGAGATAAAAACACTATTTCAGGAGCTACCATATCATCATGTATTTGCATCTCATGAATCTCATTCTCCATAAGCATCCCATGCATCTCCTAAACCTTCACATACCTCAACCCATGCATCTATTCACTTGTATTACTAGATTACCTCCAAGCCATGAAGGATAGGTTAAGCTAAGAATTAGGTAATATTAGCGCATCTTTCATAACCATGCATGATAGGCAAGATAAGCTTGAGCAAGATTTCAAAAATCTTACTTATTCTTTTGTCTTGGGCAACTAACATCCTCCAATACCTATCCTAGACCCATTCATTGAGAAGTCTAAGGCCTTCTCATCCTTAGTTGAAAACTTCCCTCTATTTTTCGCAACATACCATTCTGCATCTCCACTCAATTCTCTTAGGGCTAGTGTTCTATGCATTCCTACTTCATTTCACTGCATTAAGATCTCTATTACATTCCTGTGACCTTTTCTTGATGATTATCAAAAGGGGGGCAAAAGAAGAGAAATTTTTTTATAATTTTTGGAGGGTAGCTTGTATTCCGGATGAATTTAAAAACTTTTGTAAGTTTCTTGATGAACTAAATGGAATTTTTCATACTCGCATTGTTGCTCTGAATAATATGATTTGAATGAATATATGTTTTAAATAAATGTAAGATAGGGCTTCAATGATCAAGAATATATTAAAATAATTTGAATACATGATAAATAAGTGTGTTGGTTGAATTGAAATTTGTTAAAACCTTAATGTCTATCAATCAAATGTAAATCAAAATGAATACATTGAGCTTGAATATTCTCTTCAAAGATTGCATCACAAAAAAGAAATTTCAAAAGAGAGCTATAATACTCAAATTTGTTTTGTTAATCATCAAAAATGAGAAGATTATAAACTCAACTAATATACATTGCAAATTAAGATTTAAGTTTTGATAATTGTCAATACATTTGAGAAGTTAAAAGCTATTAATGGATCTTTAGTTTGTGTTTAGAACTAGGAATTTTCATATTTCAAATTCAAGCTATGTGGTGCTCCCAACCCAAGGCGTCACACAAAGCCTTCTTCCAAGATTGTTTTTGATTGGTAATGTTAGTCAAGATTGCTGCCCTAATCATGCAGCGGGTTATTAAATTGGAGCTCGTCTAAAATTTTTTTCGTTTCATTCTTTTTCCCTTCATCATTTCATTTCTTTGCATTTCACTCCATTCATCTTACAAGCAACGATACACTTATAATTCATTGCACTTAGCACTTTAAAATACCACTTGGTTCCCCTTCCGTACATATATTTTCATAATTTCACCTCCTGATACTTTTCATCAACTACACAGATTATTTATAAACTTTCATCATGTTCCCTTACATCATTGGTTTTATCAACCTGATCATGCCATAATAATATAAAATACATTCATAGTCACGTGTTCGACATAAATACTTGTGTACACACATTCAACCATCAATTCGCATCAAATTTATAATGATTAGTAAATTCACATGCCTTAGCATTCCTTAGAAATTTCGATCATACCACTTCATTTGTTGTAACTAATCATCTTAGCACACACATGCATACTATCTCATACGTTTCCTTAAATGCACAGGTTCTTTACCTCTTGAGCTTCCCTGCACCTGTCTAAGGTTTGGAAAAGCAAACCATAAGTGGGAACTCAATAAAAAAGCATTTTATCATTAGGCAAGCATTTTCCTATAAAATATTTTCATAAACATATTTTCATATGAACCTTTTATATGTCACGTTTGGGCTTTTCAAAGGCTATGCATACGTGCATAAACCCTTTTATGTAACTCCATTTGTTCTTAAATGGAAGTTTTTATATCCCAAGATGCTTTTCACATAAACCCATGTTATCAATGGATATTTTTATGTCCTAGAAATATTTTCCACATAAACCCTATTTGACAATGGACAATTTTATGTCTTAAAACTCTTTCCATATAAACCCTTATTGGCAATGGATATTTTTTATCTCTTAAGATATTTTTCTTGTAAATCATTTTTCATAACCCCATTTTGGGGCTTGTTTAAAGCAAACAAGGCACACGCATGTACACCTTTGTCATGAATGCATTTGTATAGGAATCTTTTCATCTTAACCTTGATGTTTACACTTTTTGTGTAAAATACCCAGTTTTTAGGGAAAAGTTTTTTGTATAAGTTCAAATAACCCCATTTAGGGTAATCTTTTTGCATAAATAATTTCACATCCTAGTTTTTGGGTTTTTCAAAAAAAAAAAACATATGCAAATGCATTTCTCCCCATTCGGTAGTGACACTTACCAAATGATCATGCAACTTTTTGAAAGAGAATCCATCATACAACATCATGCTAGCTAGGTACCCTTCCTTGAACCTACTCTAATCTCAGGAAGGGTGTCATTGGCCTTCTACCTTTGTGAAACCCCGATCTTAGACACGTGTATAAAACCCTAGGGTTGTAAACCTTAGGAAATATATTTGAAAAATATAC
>JAXCLR010000092.1:37438039-37456442 GCA_035584095.1 Annona squamosa
CTCCATTTGCATTAAAAAGGGGATTAATTTTGCAAGGGGTTAAGTTTTCTTTGATTTACCAAAGATTTTTAAAGAACTCAATTCATCCCTCCCCTCTTGGGTTTAGCCATCAACTCGGGACCAACATAAATATCATCCGAGTATTAAGTTCTTGCATTACATGGATTTGTCTCCACAATTGAGAGTATTGAGATCGCTTATAGCACATTGCATTTATCCTAAAGGTGGAGGAAGAAATCAGCTTAATCACCAAGAGGCTGAAAGTTTATGAAAAGTAGCCAACAGGGTAAAGGTTAGCCTACCCAGACTATTTTTAAAGGGACTGGAGTTGAAAAATGAAAATCCTCGAGGAGTACTACCATACGGCACATGGATAATAAAGATACTTGATCATTATCATGTTGATCTAGATGGAGAATTATAAGAGGTCTTAAAGCCCACGAATGTTATAAATCGAGCACTTTTGACCAGTATGAAAATTGATCTTGAGGCATTTAGAGCCAATCAATTACAAGCTAGAATGGGAGGAGACTTTCAAGAAGCCCAAGATCGACAAGAACCTCAAGCCGAGGTAGCTCCACTTGAGGGGGAGGATCAGCCTCATCATGATTTCCACCCATCTCCATCTCCTACTCCTAAAGCTCCAGTATCCCTTGCTTCCCATGCTTCCTGTTCCCATTCTTCCACTCAACTGTCTACCTCCAATGCTATTCTAGAATATTTGCAAGCTATGGAGAGTAGAATTTCTCAAAAACTTGGGGCTATTAACATTTCACTCATGGAAATGTATAGTCGGCAAGATAAATTGGACCAAGAGCTTACCGCCATCAAAATCATCTTGCCCTTGGTAGTAGACATTGCAAACCAATTCCTAGCCTGCCTGATTTTGATCCTTACTGGGGCAAAGTAATTCAGACATATCCAACTATTTAGGCTCCATCGTCATCTTTTTCTTCTGCCTCCCCAGGTCGTATGTCTCCCACTCCACAGCTATCTTATCCCATATCATCCTTTATTTTTCACAAATCTCGATTCCTCCATTCCAATACTTTTCGATGATTAACAAAATAGGTTTTGAAAAGAAGTTTGAGTAAACTGTATTTAGGAATACATGTGAATGGTTTTGTAGAAATGATATGTTTTGATTGTTTTGTGAAACATTTCCCTGAATTGTGTTTTGAGTATATGTTATGATTTAAATGTAAATTTTATGATTGGTGAATTGAATGAAATTGGTAAATTGACTTGAATTTTTATTTTATTATCAACATGACAAAATACTTATTTGATAAATGAAAGGTCATCTCAAATTGGTTTTGTCAATCATCAAAAAGAGGAGATTGTTGACAACATGTAGCAAAATTAAGCATAATCTATATTTTGATTATTAACAATTCAATTTGAGTAATGTCAAAGTACTAACGTATGTCTTGAGTTATTTTAAGGTATACAAATTTCAAGAATCAAAGCTTGGCAGGTCAAGTCGTATGCTAAGTCAACTTAGGCATCGATTTTGACAGTGCTGAAATGTGGACGCTTGGGCAAATGAAGTCGCAATCAAAGTTGACTTCGTATGCGACTTGGGTGAAGTCGCAACCCAAGTTGACTCTATCAGCTACTTGGGATATCTTCAAGGTCTAGAGTTGAAATTGACAAAGTAAAGTCACAATCCAAGGCCACCCCGACATGCGACTTGAGTGAAATCACACATGAAGTCGACTCAAACATGCGACTTGAGTGGAGTTGTAAATCAAGTTGACTCCAACACCAAATTCAGATAGATGAAGTTCAAGTCATGGAATTTTAAGCTCAAGAATAACAAATTTAAACTAAATATACATTAAGCTATCATCAAATGTTCGAAAGAATTTGACAAAGTTCAATTTTTAAGAAGATTGAAAAGCCCTCCAATACAAATGAAGATTTATAAAGATGAATCATGAGAAAACAAGGAAAATTATACAAACGAACCAAGTCAACTTCACCTGCGACTTGGGTCAAGTCTGAGACCAAGTCGACTCAAGAATGGAACTTTATTAAATAACTAAAGATCAAAGTCGCAACCAAAGTCGACTCCAATCTATGACTTGGGCGAAGTCATATCCGAGGTTGACTGTAAATCTGACTTGAATCACAACGGTTGAAAAATTTTTGAACATTGGTGCATTAAATGTGCACCAACTACCACCAAACATTCGAATTTACTCCTCTCCTATTTAATACACTTCAAATGAAAGGGAGAGGAAGAGAAAAGCATTAATTGAGATCAACCTTCTCTTTCTCAAGCATTTAAGTGATCATTAAAGAAAGCTTCTAAGAAGAACTGAGTGATAAATTATAAGTGTTAAACTACTCCATCAACAACTCATTCCACATGTTCTTCTCTGTGCAAAAATTTGTTCTCTACACACCTGTAAGCTGTAGCATCACTTTTCTTTATTTTCCATTTGTGTTTCCACTTGGTCAGGTATTGGAGACCAAGACCAAGTGAAGGTAAAATAGTGTGTAACTGGAGTGTGACTCATCACCTACTTGTGCAGAGTTTGTAAAGACCCTCTAGAATTGGAATCTAGAAATGAGCAAGTGCTCTAACTGTATTACCATTTTGCTTAGTGGAACCCAATGCACAAGGGTGTGCTCTTGGAGGAGTAGAGTAGGAAAGATTGTCCCGAACCACTATAATATCTTGAGTTTATTTCTGCTTATCCTACTTGTTTTTATATTGTTCATGTTTTTCATTCAAGGAGATTAAATGTTGGTCCCGAGTTAACGGCAATTACCCAAGAGAGGATGAGTGAATTGGGTATTTAAAATTTTTTGCTTTAAACAGAAACTTTACCCCAGACTAATTCAATCCCCTTTAATGAAACAAATGAAAAATAATAAGAGCAGAAATATAAATCAATAGATAGGGTTTTATAGTGGTTCAGGCAACCATCCCTACTCCACTCTTCGAAGCTCACACCCCATGCGACTTGGATTCCACTATGTATTTCACAAATACAACTAGAGCATCGGCTCTCTTCTAAATTCCAGCTCTAGGATGCATAAACAACACAGTACAAGTAGGTGATAAGTTCCACTCCAGTCACACACTACTTTGCTTACACTTGATCTTAGTCACCAACACTAAATCAAGTTCAATACAATAGGAAAAATAATAAAGAGAATTTCTACAAGTTACTGTTGTGTAGAGGCAGATTTAGTGCAGAAAAGAACTTGTGAAGAAGACTGAATGGTTCAGCAAGTAGCTCTTGGCAAATTGAGTGCAAAGTTCTTTTGTTGAATGTTCGCTTGAACACTTAATGCTCTTAGAGATGGGAGTTGTGCTCAATTAATGAAGTTTCCAACTACCCTGCACGTCCATCTTGAATGACTTATATATATGGCGAGGGAATTCGAATGTTTGGAAGTAGTTGACGTGCATTTAATGCGCCAATATTTGAAAAATTTTCGACCATTGCGACCCAAGTCGCAAGTGGAGTCGACTTTGGTGCGCTTCGCCAAGTCGCATGCTGGAGTCGACTTTGGGTGCAACTTCATCCTTCAGCGAATATTTCAAGTTCCATTCTAGGTCGACTTGGTCCTGGACTTAACCCAAGTCGCAGGTGAAGTGGACTTCGAGGTTCGACTTCACTTCCTTAGCTTGCTAGTTGAACTTGAAATTTTTTGGAATGACTTTGCTTGCTTGAATCTCTTCATGTTAATTGTTCTTCCACTATTTTATATTACTTGAAATTCTTTATAATTATTCTATCTTGAAAAACATTTGACTCCATGTCTTGAAATCTTAGATTCTTGGATACTTGAGTCTTGGAGTACATAAAGATGTCCAAATGTGTATTCTTGATGAATTCATGCAATCTTGCTTGCTTTGGTCTTGATTTGATCTTCATTTGGTCCAAGTTGAATGTTTGGGTTGACTTGTTCTTCAACTTCACTCAAGTCGAGCATCAATTCGACTTAGTCTGTAACTTTGCTCTTCAAAACATGTGCTGATCAGTTGAAGTTGATGCTAGAGTCGACTTGGTCTGCGACTTCACCCAAGTCGCATGTGGAGTTGACTTGGTCTGCTACTTCGGCAGCTCTCGTTCCCAATTTCAACGCTAGACAAAAAATCATGTTTGAAGTCAATGCTGGAGTCGACTTGTTCTGCGACTTCACCCAATCCGCATGCGAAGTCGACTTCTTGTGCGACTTCAACAGCTCCTGCTCCCAATTTCAACGCTGAACATCAAAACATCTTTGAAGTCGATGTTGAAGTCGACTTGGGGATCGACTTGGCCTAAGTTAATGCTTGAGTTGACTTGGATTTTTATATCCTTTAAATATTTCACTAAAACATATTAGTAGCCAAAGCTTATTCAAATTGAGTTGTTAATCATCAAAACATAGACTTGACTTATTTTGCCATTAATTTCAACACATGTTTCCAACACTAAATTCACAAGGGGTTATAACTGAAATATCAAAAGTTTTTTTAACCCAATTCACCCCTCCTCTCTTAGGTTTTTCCTTTAACTCAGGACCAAGAACGTCAAGTTTTGAAATCACTGAAGCATGAAGTCACACTCCAAGTTGACTCCAATCGTGATTTTGATTGTAACGATCAAAAAAATTCAAATGTTAATGCATTTATTACAAGTCACCTTCCACCAAATGGCTATTTTTTCCTAACAATTTTAAATATCACGTATTGAACAGTGATGAAGTTTAGTTAGAGAATTGAATGAGCCTTTGCCTGTCCATTTTTAAGCATTAAAAACCATACATTCAAGATTTCAAAAATATGCTCTTAAGTGCAATTGTTGAAACTTCTAAGATCACAAGCTGAGTTTGATTAGAGTTGTGCTAATCAATAGCTTGAAGTTTGTCCAAGAAGCATTCTAGAATTAAAATCTAGAAGGAAATGTGGGCTCTAAGTCATATTGCGATACTATAGCGAAATCCAAGATACAAAGGATGTATTCTTGAAAGAGTTGAGTAGGGGGGTTGCTTAAACACTATAAAATTTTATGTCTCTTATTGTTTGTGCTCTTATTTTGCTCTTCCACTTCAATATATTAGCTCTTTAACATTCAACAAGTTTTATCAAAGGGACTTAATTCAAAAAGTGGTTGATAATTAAAAGGAAGAAATTTTAATAGCCCAATTCACCCCTCCTATCTTGGGTTCATTATACTAAATGTGACCAATAAATGGTATCAGAGCAAATTTCAAATGATTTTTGAAATTATCTTATTATTATTTCATATACATGGCTTCCTAATCGACTTCCATCCCAACCTTTATAGGGAGACAATCATTTACGAAGTCACCACTCTTCGATGTTAATAATTTTGTATATTTAAAGTTAAAAATGAAATAATTAAATCATAGCTACTAATATGGACTCTTAAATGGCCACACGAGATGGTGTCACTATGCCTAAGGGCGAAAAAGATTCTAAATTGATAGAAGATAAAGAAAAGACCATCAAGAGTGATACTAAAGCATTGAACCTATTATTTTGTGTACGTACTATTGCTAAATATGATAGATTCTCATCCTACACAATGGTCGAATAAATTTAAGATAGTTTGACATCTATATATAAAGGGACTTCCCAAGTGTATGAAACTAGGAGGAACATCCTCATTAGTAAATTAGAAAATTTTCATAGATAAAGGATGAAAATTTCTCTGAAATATTTGCTAGATTTTTAAAAGTAACTAGTGCTCTAAAGGTCATCGCAATCCAATTTTGAATCTGAATAGGTTATGAAGATCTTAAGAGCCTTACGTGATTTGTGAACACCCAAGATCATAGCTATTGAAGAAGTACAAAACTCAATACACTCAAGTTGGAAGACTTAATTAGTTCACTCATATCTCAAAATTTATTTAAGAAAAAAATGAAGAGCATAGCAAAGTAAAGAAATATATGCTTCTCAAAGCAACAAATCAATACTTTGATGACCTCTCAACAATCTCTTAAATTAATAAAGAAGAGCTAGCCCTTATTATAAGAAAGTTCAAAAATTTTATAAGACAAGGAAAGAACATAAGATCCTCCAAAGCTTACCAAGAAAGTAAGAAGAAAAATAAAGAAAAAAGGAAAGAACCTACAAAATGTTTCATGTGTGAAGATATGGGTCGCGTACAAAACCATGTTCTACATTTGATGAATTTGAATTAAAGGATGAGATAGAGAAGAAAGAAAAAAACAATTTAAGAAATTTTTTTAAAAAAGAGCTAGAGGAATGTATGTGAATGAAGAACCATCCTTATCCTCAACGAGCTCATTAAGTAAAGGCAAGGATGCAACAAACTATGCACAGATACGCTATATGGTACAAATTTAAAAGTAAAATTTCCATTGTATGCTTCATAGCAAAGAAAGAAGAACAAAGAGCAAAAGATTAAATAAGTGATGAAAAGGTATCTTCTAGACCTTGTCATTATATTTTTCAATCAATTTCTTTGTCATCTAACGAATGTGATAAGTGCGTGATGCTAGAAAACTTCAACAAGCATATGATATTTTATGTTGAAATTAAAGGACTTGACATCAAATTTGCAGAGAAAAAGAAACAATGTGATGTTACAATTGTTGTAAATGATAAATTAGCTTAAAGGATTAAATCCTTTATAGAAGAAGTAAAGAAATTTTAAAGAATTAGACAAGTTGAAGAAAGAATGTCAAATAATAAATAAATCATTAGCAAGTTTCCCAAATTAAGAAGAAAGTGTCATATATTCTTTAAAATGATAATTTAAACGAACAAAAAGGGACTTAGATACTTGGTGCATGAACCCGATGATCAAAGTTATAATAAGGGACCAAGAGGAGTTAAATCTCCAAGTAAATTTCAAAAATATGTAGCTGAAACTCATATTCACAAAAATATAAAAGAGAACAACATGGATAAGAAGGCGTATATAGCGACCATCAAATGTACGGAGTGCTTCATGAAGAATATATAATGCATGCATTTTTATAAAAAAAAAATTTAGTTACAAGGTCTATCAAAGCAAGATTAAGAAATTGCATGAAAAAGGAACAAAACTAGCATGGATGCCTAAAAGCATTACATATGTACCATTTGGGCATAATAAAATTGCATTGAACACATTTATTAACATCAATTGACCTAAGAGATTAGTACCAAAAAGATGAGTGAAATTTTAGGATTGTTTTGCAGGTGTATCTTAAAGCATATTAGTTGTTTAAGATATGACTAAGAACAAGATATTATTCAATGTTTCAAAACCATATATTGGAGATACAGTTGCTTTTGGAATAATAAAAAAGGTAAATATGCAATAAAGTTAGTTTTTTGGTTTAGCCAATGCATATATTAAAGATGTATTATCTGTAGAAGATTTTAAATGTAATTTGATTAGTATTAGACAACTATATGACAAAGGATGTAGAGTTACATTTGAATCATCTATGCGCAGTGTTTTAGATAGAGAACATATGATATTACTAGCAAAAGACATAGAAATATCTATTTGGTTTGTCCAGACGAATTAAATAGAAAATGATTGTTAGTAGTAGATAATGATCTATGGACATAATACAAGAGACATGGGCACATTAACATGTCAAAAATTATTTTTCATCTAAAAACGAAGTCTCGATTTCAAGATCACTTAAGTTACTGCATATTTTGTCTATGGACCATCTAACATATTGAATTTAGAAGGAAACCATTATGTATTTGTAATTGATTATGATTTTTCAACGTTTACATCGATAATGCTTTTAAGTAACAAAGATGAAGTCTTCTCCATATTTTATAGCTTTTTAAAATCAAAATAAAATAGAATTATATAAATTTGACATAATTATTATGGTGAATTTGAAAACAAAAGATTTATTGAGTTTCACAATGAGAAAGGAATTCATTATACATTTTTTGTACAAAGTACTCCTTAACAAAATAGAGTTGTTGAAAGAAAATAAAATAACTCAAGAGATCACTAAAACTATACTAAATGAAAAGCAATTATCAAAGAGATTATGAGGAGAAACAAATAGCATAACTTGTCATATGCTCAACTATGTCACAATTAGAGTCATCTTCAGAAGGACTCCATATGAGTTGTGGAAAGAAAGAAAACCTAAAATTGCATATTTCCATATTTTTGGATGCCCATGTTATCTTTTAACTAATGAGAGGGATAATCTTGAAAAATTAGATGTAAAAAGTGATGAAATTATTTTCTAAAATATTTATCAAATAAAAAACATATAGTTTTTAATAAAAGAACATAAGTAATAGAAGAAACTATTCATGTCACACTTGATGAATTTAATCTAATCTCAAAAAAATAAAACGAGTGTAGTAATACAGAAAAACTTATCAAGTGATTTGAAAAAGCTACAAGTGAAAAACAAAGAAGAAGAAGAAGGACCAAGCAAAGTGAGGATCAAACTGAGCAACTACAAGAGGTATGTAAAAGTAATATTTCCTACAAATCTCCTATTAACTTAAAATTTAAACTAGAACATCATATTGAACAAATAATTAAGAACATATATAAATGTGTAAGAATAAGAGGTTCTAAATAAAATGTTTATCGATATTATGCCTTTATTTCAAATATTAAGCCATACATGATTGATTAAGCTCTAGAAGATAAAAATTTAACCATTGTGATACAAGAAGAACTTAATTAATTTGAGAAAAGTAAAGTTTGAAAACTTATTCCTAAACTAAAAGATCAAACGATTATCGGAACTAAGTGGATATTTAGGAACAAACTTGACAAAAGTAGCTTAATTGTTAGAAATAAGATAAGGCTAGTAACCAAAGAGTATTCACAAAAAAAAGGATTGATTTTAAATAATCTTAAGCCCCAGTGGCTAGACTTGAAGCTATAAGAATCCAACTTGCTTTTGCATTTTATATGAGTATTTCAAATAAATGTTAAGAGTGCACTTTTAAATAGTTATCTTAATGAAGATGTGTATATTGAACAACCACTTGGCTTTGAAGAAGATAATAATTAAATTATGTGTATAAATTGACTAAAGTATTATATGAACTAAAATAAGCTCTAAGAGCTTGGTATGAAAGACGTAGCAAATTTTTTATTGATCATGACTTCAAAATAGGAAAAGTAGACATTACCTTGTTTTTTTAAATTAAAAATTAAATATTTTAATATTACAAATATATAAATAATATTATATTCAGTGCCAGGTTTTGTGCAAGAATTCTTCTGAGTTGCACTAGAAAAATTTGAAATAAGTATGATAGATGAATTCGATTTTGTTCTTGGATTGCAAATTAAATAACTAAAGGATGATATGTGCATTTGTCAATCCAAAAATATAAAAGAAACTCAAAATGAAATGATGTAAAGGAGCAACTACACCGATAAGTGCTTTCATCAAAATGGATAAAGATAAAAAAAAATTAAATTGGTTGACCAACATCCTTATAGAAGCATGATTGAATTTTTAATTTATTTAATTGCTTCTAGACTAGATATTTTATTTAATGTGTGTATGTATTTTAGATTTTAATGAAATCCCAAGGAGTCACATGCATTAGTAGTAAAAAGAATATCTAAATATTTAGTTGACATTGTAAACTTAAGTTTTTAGTATCCTCGAAGTTCATCATTTGATTTAATAGGATACTCAAATATAGATTTTATGGGATATTGTAACGTTGCATTAGCTAAACATCCCCAATAGCTGGTTAATGGGCGCCACATTACTTAAGCAAAATTCAGTAGCATCTCCCCATAAGTATAAGGGGATGGTGTAGTACAAAAAACTTGTTATATATGAATATTATAATTTTATTTCAAAATATAAACCTTTAGCCCTGCATTCACACAGTTACATGCCCATATTATGAAACATTCATTCAAAAGGAAAGTCATTATAACTCATCATTACACTATAAGTAACCCAAAAGATCATATATATGTGTCCACATGGGTTATAAACAAGTTTAAAGTAACCACATGCAATATGTTTGTCACAGTTGGATCTAAATATCTGAGTAGTAAAAAAAAATTCAAAACAACTAAGAATTCAAATGCTAATCTAAATGTCTTCAAGAATAAGTCCTCCTCCGGTCCCATCTCGAGGCTCCTCCTCTAACCCGTGATTTAAAGGCAAAATAATAAACCACATGACTCTAAACAGACTTCGTAAATAGATAATAGTTAACACAAGTGAAAAAATAAAACTCCGGATGCACATGCCATGACAGTATTATAAAAGATGGTTCTTAAATGACCATACCAGACATATGGGTCCAACACCCACACCCAAGATCATGTACATATAATCACATGTAAACCAAAGACGACAAATAGACCTCTCCTCATGTCAACTAAGGGTCATGAACAACCTTCTACAATCACCAATCTCAGATAGCACATCATCCATAACACAAGAACGAATGTCACAAACCATGCTTACAATATCAGCAAAATTAACAAAGTTATTTTAAATCTAGCATACCAATAATCACACAAGTATTTTCTCAAACACATGATAGATTCCGAAAGGGAAAACTCTAGGCCCTCACCTTGGTTCAACCCACTCGACAAATGTCATATTCTATTCATGTAAAGACTGCTAATGGTTTGTCTGTTTTGTAAACATCATATAGTAACATCAATTTTTTTCCAAACCCTATTAACCATAAACTGTCACGAACCTAAATATTCTAAACCACGAAATTATTGGACACTACCCCTTCACGCCAGCCTTATATCATGCCTAAGATGAGATTCCACCACTAATTAAACAATAGACAACATCTATTTACCTTGATTGTTATTTTCTCCGAAACAGTGGCTTAGACTCGGATCTTCTAGATTTCTAGCTTTCTTGGTGCTAATCAACGATCTTCAAAGAGGTTCAGAAGGGTTTCTAGAAAGACCTTGAGCTACCAAGACTAAGAAGAAGGGAAGAAGGCCAAAGGAAGCAGAAGAAGAGGGGAAAGGACGACAAGCATGAATGAAGCCCTAACGCAACCATTCTTTAAACTAAAGTCTCATTGAGACGGGCTAGGCAAGGGCAGGGCCAAAGCATGGACCAAATTCAATCACAAGTTGTAACTTTCTTTCCCATCCATACAACTTAGTAAATTAAAAAATTTTATGGGTCGTTGTCCCCTTCACCCCCGCAAGGGGAGCTACCTCCTTGACCCCAGTGACTTAATCGAGCAGGTCAAAACCTGTACCTACTCTGCGAAGTGGAGAATAGTCATAGTGCCCTAAACAATGCATCAATTATACACCCCTAAATCAATACCGAAAAAATCACATCATAACCAGAGGCTCCAGCTTAAGAAACATGTAAGTGCAAAACTCGTACTCATGTCTAACATACTTGTGAATGGTGTCTCATACAACCCTACATGCCAAGATTATAATACATGCATGTATATATTACGAATCCCCCTAGATGCCATATTTACATCTGTTCTTTACCACATTAATATCATAAATTCCTAACAGTATATTCACAGATTACCTCATGGATAGGGAAGGGTTATAATTATATTTATAAATATATATATAAATACTTGGTCCTCAAGATACAAAGTAGAAAAAGAGTATTGGTAGAACATCTTGATTCCTTGATAATATGTTAATATCTTGGTTTTCAAGAAGATAAAAATTGTTGTCTTTTCTACTATAAAAGTGGAATAGATAGCCACGGGAAGTCGTTGTGCTCAAATTCTATAGATGAAACAATAATTAGTAGACTATGGTTTGAGTTAAAATGACATTCCAATTAGATATGATAATACAAGTGCAACATGTTTAACAAAAAATCTCATATTGTATTCATGAATAAAACATGTTGATGTTACATATCATTGTATTAGAGAATCCATAGAAAATTATGATATATGCCTAAAATATATGAGCACAAAAAACCAGATTGCAGACATTTTTACTGAACTTATTCCTATAGATGCATTTTTATAAAATTAGAAGGTAAATAAAAATAATGGATTTGGAAAATTAAGGTCATTCATTGTCTCCTAAATTATGCAAAAATGATACTTGTGTTGAATCATTTTGCAAAATTACTGTAGGTGATATGCTTTGTGAATGAGATATTTCCTTGTATATTGTTGATTTGAACTATTAATTAAGGTGGAATTGCAATTGAACTTGAGAAAAGAGGGTAAATTGTTAAGACAGTTTGCATTGACCTCACTGAAGTTGATCTAACTTTATCCAAGTTGACTTGTGGTCACAACTTAGGGTTTAAGTTGACCCTAGCTCATGACAGTTTGCGTTCTAACTCCTTCCTCTTGTGTTTTTTGTGCCATTCTCATTCTATTTCTCTCTAAACGATCCTGGTCAAGTTTTGACTTAGTTCATTCACATTCACATTCTCATTGACCCAAGTGCATTTGATATCATTTTGTTTAAGCATTCATAAAATTGCATATAGATGGCCCCCAAGTAAACCATGAACAAGCTTTCTAAAAGGAAAGGTATAACTTCCACATGAATGCCACTTTAAGGGACCATATCAAATGTTTCTAGATAGCCTCTTTGTAAGGCCTAGATCCAAAAAAAAATCCTAAGACTATGAGTTATGGGTCTCACAAGCTGCATGATTGTAAAATGTGTCATGTCATGTTTAAGCTTACACTCACTTATAAACTCCCAAAGACTCTCTTTGCTTTTCAATGTAGGATTTAATTCTAGGTTGTTATAAACTCACAAACCTATGCCTAGTTCATCTTCGAACCACAACTTAACTTTAAGCTTCTGCTTACAACCTTGGTTTTTACTATCTCAACTCTTCGAACCATATCTATTAGAACAAGATTTGCTCTTATACGACTTATAACATATAGGACTAAAAAAACTATCCTAGGTTCATAGGCTATAAGTCTTATAATGTGATATTATTAGCTCTGGTCTGACAGCTCAACTGCATTGTTTTGAAATGCATCATACCATATTTAACTTAAGAGCTACTTATAAAGCCCTAGAGATTCTCTTCCCTTTTCGATGTAAGATTCAGTTATGGGCTGTTATACCCATACACCAATTAAAAAACTACAATCAAAGACAACTTCATCTTGACCCTCTCTAGCACGTCAAGTCTAATTTGAAGAAAGTAATGTTTCAATCCCTATGCCACAAAATTAAGAAGAAGAAAATAACAATTGTAATGAGGAAAAAGAAGAAAAAGTAGAAATTCACTCCAAAGAAGAAGGTGTTGGAAATGTCTATAAACTACTTTAGGAACTCCATCTACTATAGAAGGTTTTATAAAAGTTTTTATGCAAAGAATGATTTCATTCCCAAGAGTATAGACTTTTAGTTTTTAAGAGATTATGACTTTGATATTGAGAACATGCTAGATTTCCAAGGTTGGACAAACTCATTAAAAAAAGAGTATAACATTTGTTTGATCTTACCCTTCAATTCTATTATGTTGGAGTGATAATGATCATATTGCCTTTGTCAAAGGAGTGGAGATGAGATTAGGTAGGAGTAAAATTCAAGCCTGCAATTGTATTGGATCCATTCTTATAACTCTTTGTGAGGAAGAACCATTGACCAAAGATTGTTTGTCCTCTAGAATGACCTCACTCAAAGTAACAAATATATAAAGGGAATGAAATTCTTACATTACATGGATCTCTCCCTATAGCTGAGGGTCTTGAGATTGCTAATTGGGCATTGCATATTCCTAAGGGTAGAGGAAGGAAATCAGTAAATTCACATGAGGCCAAAATTTTATGAAAATTAGTCAACTTCAAGGAGATCTGACTTCCATTATTCATTTTGCAAGCTTTTTGTTATGAAGAAGGATATCTAAGGAGTGTGCTCCCTTATAGAATATGGATCATCAAGATATTGGTGTGTTACAAGATAGCTTTGATAGAGCACCAATGCAATTGATAAAAATCTACTCCAAAGGATGAAAATTAATTTTAAACAATTCAAATTAAATCAATTGGTAGCAAAGCAAGGGCAACAAAGAGAAGAAGAAATGGGCAGGAGGAGATAATGAACTTCAAGGAGGTCAACAAGAGGAGGCAGCTCCCAGCTAAGGAGAAAGCATCCCATGCATCTCGTGGATTTTCTCAACTAGTGAACCCGATCTCATGGCATTATTACAAAGCATGAATGACAATGTTATGACAAAGTTAGATAACATTAATAGTTCACTTTTCACTATGCATGATAGGTAAGACAAATTGAAGCAAGACTAAATTGATATGTATTTTATCTTAAACTTGCGTGATATGAATGGTTATATTTTGAAATTGTGTTTTGGAATCATTATTTTTTTGAGAATGGTTGTAATGAAATAATTATATTATGTTTGAGTTAACTAGTTATAATAAAACAAATATATTAAGTTTCAATTGAAATTTTGTTGATGAGAATGAAAGTATGATGAAAAATTTGCATTGAATGAGATTAAATGTTGTATATTTGTTCTTAAATTACAAATTATTAATCAAAGTAATAAACTATAGTTGTGCTTTGAAAAGGCTTATATTAAATGGAATAATAATATTTTTATGAAATAATACAACTTTATCACTTTGAGGTTTAAATGTGGAATGCACATATGAATTGATTCTATAAATACTATATGTTTAAAATAATGTGTAATCCAATAAAATAATACTTAACTTGGACATTATGTGCATGAAAGGTCTTCATTTCAATTGGTTTTGTCAATCATCAAAAAGAGAGAATGTAAACTCAAATGCAGTCAATTATAAATTAATGATGGTTTTGATGATTAACAACTCAACTAAAATGATGTAAAGCTACTATCATGTCTTTGTTAAATGAATTCAAGTTTAAAATTCAGAAGTCAAGTTCACAAGAAGTACTAAGAAAAATCATAAGTTATGCATAATTACATAATAAGTGAAGTCACAACTCAAGTTAATCTCAACATCACCTTAAGTGAAGTTGTGATTGAAATTGACCCCAAAGAGCAACTTGAGTATATGTTGAAAGAAAATTTTCAAGATCAAAATTGAAGCCACACCCTAGGTTAACCTAAAAGTGCAACTTTCGTGAATTTGCAACCCAAGTTGACCTATTTGTGACTTCGTGAAGGATCAAGAGACGACACAAGTCTTTGAAATTCATTGGTGTCCAAAGTCACATCCCAAATCGACCTCAATATGCGACTTAAGTGAAGTCATAACTCAAATCAAGCTTATATGAGACTTGGAGATAAATTAAGAAATGAGACAAAAAGTTAAGCGTGCTAAAGTCCAAAGTCGCACATGAAATGAGCCTCGATTTCACAACTTGGTAAGTCTCCAAAGTCACATGTTAATTCGACCTCAAAATATGACTTGGATAAAGTTGCAACCTAATTAATCTCATATGCAACTTGAAGATAAATCAAGAAAGGATACATGGACTTGAAGTGCACTACAGTATAAAGTCACACCCCAAGTTGACTTCAAGTGAGACCTGGCTAAAGTTGCACTCCATGTCAAACCTACTTGTGACTTGGAAGTTATTCGAGCAAATAAGTCAAGTTTCGCAATCATTGGAGCATGAAGTTGCACATCAAATCAACTCATTATGTGACTTCAAGGTGAAATGACACCCTAAGTTGACTCTAATTGCAAGTTCAATTGTAACAATAAAAAAAAAATTCAAACGTTAGAGTATTTATTACTTGCCACCTATCACCAAATGACTATGTTCCCTCAAGGCATTAAATGTCACAACTTGAACAATGATGGGGGTTAACTAGAGAATTGAATAAGTCTTTACCTTTCTATTTTTAAGCATTAAAGTCCTACATTCAAGATTTCGAAGATAATCTCTCAACACAACTTCTAAAGCTTTTAAGATCAATTTTTCTACAACCAACAAGAGTTTGTTGCACGTTATTTGTCTACATGAATTATGTAAAGTGTCTCTCTCTTTTATTAAAAGTTTTCTGTTAGTTGTGAATTGGTTTGGTGTTAAAGACCAAAGCCAAGTGATTGGCACAAGTTGAGTTTTGTTGGATTAATGCTCATCAACAGTTGATGGTTTGTGTAAGAAGCCCCTTCAAAGTCGAAATATAAAAGAAAGCATGAGCTTTAAGTTATATTACAATACTATAGTAGAACTCAAGACGTAAAGGGTATATTTTTATAAGAGTGAAGTAGGGGATTACCCAAACACCTATAAAATTATGTGTTTCTTATTATTCACGCTCTCATCTTACTCATCTACTACATTATATTAATTCTCTAGCATCTAGCAAGTTTCATTCAAAGAGAATTCATTCAAAAAGGAGTTGATAGTGAAACTAATGAAATTTTGGTAACCTAATTCACCTCTCTTTTTGGGACCAACACCAAATACACTCAAATTATATTACATACCAAACAAGACACGTTGAGATTGAGTTGTACCCAGCTCTCTTGTCAAAGCCAACTCCTATTCACATGCACAATATCTCCATGAATACAAACCTTATAAAATCAATTTAAATCCTTCAAGAGTAACATTTTTAGCTATCATTATTATGTTCCAAGCAAAAAAGTAAAATCCAAACAATATCCCCTAATGACGAATATGATAGGGAGGTTGAAGTTTGAAATTAGATAGGGCAATGATCTCATTACCCCTCCCCTAAAGTATACCTCCGTTAAGTACTCGGTCATCAAAGGAAGTGGCTTGATAAAGAAAAAAATAGTTTTCATGATAATTTTCACCAAATAAATCTTTCTAAAATAATATAATATCTGACAATGTAAACTAAACTATATTAAAATTCTACTTTCCTGAAAAAATGATATGCTCCACCGTGGCTCTTCCCCATGACCATCTCCTTATCTTGACATCTATCTCATCTGCCTTCCTTTCATCTCTTAAGGCACGCCCACACCCATGGGGAGTTAAGATTTCTGCTTTGAATATAAACTTATCCATTTGTGTACTCCACTTATAATTGATTTTGAAAAAATAAAAAATATATTTTTTTTCAAGCCCAAACTCCAACCCACAACCTCTTGGCTATATTCTAAAGTTTTCAGCCATTTAAGCCTTTCAACGATTCATTAATTTCAATTAAAAAATAATTTATTAATTAAGTCATCACTTAGACAATCAAGTGACCGACATAAGTGTCTATAAGGTATTTGGATAGAGAAGTCCAGAGTTCAAAGTTGGGTAGAAGTGGTGGCCTCACTACCCCTCTCATAGATCACAGCTCTGTTAGGTACTTAGTCATCCAAACCGAGTAGCTCAATTAAAAAATAATTCATTGATTACACACAAATGGATTCATTTAGATTTAAATATAGATGTAGGTCAAATTATAAATAGTTAACCTTTTAGTTAACCAGCCAAAGTCAATAATCAATGATCTACATCACCTAATCAAATTGATACACCAAATAGTCAATCTAACATGTTAAATAATAAACAATTCAATAGTCAAATATTCAAATATAACACGTTATATAATAAACAATTCAATGGTCAAATATTCAAATATGCCACTTCAGAAAACTCTATCATCTCCATTAGATAATCAATGGTCAATAATTTTAGGCCATCCATAAAATTAAGCAAAAATAGATTCTTTTTGGGAAAGAAAAGTGTCTGGGAAGTGATAAAAATTTTAGATATAAATTTTTTATTGTAAAAGTTTTTGAAACAGAAGAAACTGATGTAATATGATAGAGATAATAAAAAAGTAAAAAAAATAAAAAATAAAATAAATATGATAGTTGTATAAGTAATTGTATATGAATAGTTAAAAAATATGATAGTTGTGTAAGAAAATATGAATAAAAGATTAAAAATAGTAATTATGAAGTTTGAAAAGCTTTAAATTAAAAAATTTATTATTAAATTAATAATGTATATGTATGGGAAGTGATAAAATTCTTGGACAAAAACTTTTGATACGAAAGTTTATAAAATAAGAGAAAATAATGTGATACGATAGAGTCAATGATAGAAAGTAAATAAAATAAAGTTAAAATAGATAAATTAGTTATACAGAAATAATTGTAAAATAATGTAGTTATATTTGAAGATGTAAAGAAATAATTAAAAAATAAGATAATAGAATATTAAAAAAAATAAAAAAACGTAAAGGAAAATACCTCGTTTGCGTACATGAAATAGCCGGAAAACATGCTGCTATGAAACCCGGGCAATGTTGACATGCCCCACCTTAGGTTTCCCATATTTCAAGGTTTTATTTTACATTTAACTCGTGATTATGACTCAAATGTAGTTTTTAAGCCTAAAAGTGAGAAACAAACTTGATCGAGAGCTTTTATAATGAGCAATATTAGAAGATATGATTGCATAGAATACTTATTGTAGATTATGGGTGTGTTTGTTTAAAGCAAAAAAATGTCAACTAAAACTTTTCAATCTAAAACTTTTCACTCTCCATGATTACTCTATTT
>JAXCLR010000092.1:37456542-37471725 GCA_035584095.1 Annona squamosa
TTTTATTGATTTGACAACTTCTACTCCAAAAACTTTTCATCAAAAGTTTTACCTCCAACCAAACACACCCTATATATAGATTTAAGTAAAATAAGTTTTCATATCATAAAAATATTTGGCTGAGAATATGATGAACGGCTTGGATCTAAGAAAAAAGAATTAAACAAAAAAAATCAAAACCCGTCAGAGAGTGCGTATTGCACCTTTTGACGGCAGCAATGCAATGCCTAGTGTCGCGGAGCTGTGAGTCCTGCTGATCTACTGCTCCGACGACGAGGTTAGCTTGGCATTCACGTGATTCCACGTGTCCGGTATACATCGCTTTTGCCCAATGCCTGCCGTACGCACGGGCGAGCCCACACATGCGCGCGTGGGTACTGAATTTATTTCTTCTCGACTGTCGGCATAGCGCAGAAAGAAGAGCTAAGAGAAGAAAATGGGGAATCTGCGCTTGCACACGACGACCGTCACCACAAAATAAAAAGGCCAATGTTGTACGGGTACGTTTCGGGAAGATTCTAAATTTCAATATCTTTTTTTAAAATTGTTGTCGCAAGGGTAAATTTAAAGAATTTAGAATGTGTTGGTTAACAATCAAAAGTTGTCCAAGTTAAAACTTTTCAATTTAAATTTTTTTACTTTCCACAACTACCTTATTTTTTAATTATTTCTTTACATTTATCTATACAACCGTCCTACTTTTCAATCATTTCTACACAACTACCAACACAACAAACCTATTTATTTCAACTTTATTCTATTTATTCTTCATCATTACCTTTATCATATCACATCATATGACAACTTTTCATCTTTACAACTTTTCGGGTATGTTTGGATATGAATAAAACTTTTGGTGAAAAGTTTCGAAGAATAAAAGTTGTCAAATGATGTAACATGATAGGGGTAATGATGAAGAGTAAAGAGGATAAAGTTAAAATAGATAGGTTAGTTGTACAGGTAATTGTGTAGAAATAAATGAAAAGTAAGGTAGTTTGTGTTGGAAGATGTAAAAAAATAATTAAAAAATAGAAGAGTTGTAGAGAAGGAAAAGTTTTAGATTGAAAAGTTTTAGGTGAAAAGTTTTTGTTACTACCAAACACCCCCATCATCAAAGTTTTATCTATTCCCAAACACACCCTAAATGTGTTTTTAGAAAATAATATAATTTTTGGATTACAGTTTTTATTTAAAAATAAGAAAAATAATGTGATATTAGAGGGATCATAATGATGAATAAAAATAATATAATTAAAAGAAATAGATTAGTTTGGATTTTGATACTGTGCACCTAAGCACATTTAGTTTTAGTACACCTGAGTGAAAAATGTATTTGTTTTACTCTTTAAAATTTTTTTACGTAATTATTATTCTAAGTATATTTAATATGCATATCGAGTTTTATTATTTTTGAAAATTTATTAATATTTTTTTGAATTTTTTTAAAAACAATGACAGTGTAGATTTGTATATCTACAATATCATTGTTTTTAAAAATTTTAAAAAATATTTAGAAATTTTAAAAAATAGTAAAATTTGTTGCACATATTAAATATATTTAAATTAATAGTTGTATAAAATTATTTTTATAAAAAATAAAACAACTCACGCATAAAAAAAAAGTTACTCGTCGACCCTTCTTATTTGGTATCAAAATTTATTTTCTTTTCTGTTGCCTTGTATCTTATCATGATCTATTTAAAAAAAAATTTATAAAATTTTTTCTCTCTTCTCACATACATCCATAACTTCTTAAAACATTTTTTTTACAAAGTTTGATATCTTAAGTTAATTAGCTTATTTTTTTTTATTATTGTTGTTATAGTTATTATTTTTAAAATTTTTTATATAACTGTGCTATCTATTTTTTTAACTCTTCTTTCTAACCGTGATTTTACGTTATTCTTTCACTTTCTTCAAAATTTTTTCGACCCACCATTTTGCCGATGCGCTTCATTTTTCTTTTTCTCAAGAGTCAATACATGCCTTCTCCTTCGACCTCAGAGACTGCTCCTACAAGCTTCTCCCCGTTCCCACCGTCTCTGCAATTCCGTCGAAGTACCGTGCGTGCACAGCCCTGCTCTCTCTCTCTCTCTCTCTCTCTCTCTCTCTCTCTCCCTCTCTCTCCCTCCCTCCTTCCCTCCCTCCCTCCTTCCTTCCTTCCTTCAAGTATCGCATGTTGCTGAAATTTCGGTGCGGGGTCTGAAAATCTTTTGCCTTCGGACACGGTGATTTTCTCCAGCTTCGGTTCCTACGCCTGTTTCGACGGCCATCCGGCGTTAGCCATGCTATGCGGAACGGAAAGGAAAGGACTGTGCTGGGAAAGAGCTCTACCATCATTCGGGCGAGATTCGGGGCGTGTAGGTTTGTGACTGGGCTGCGGTTCTTCTTCAGTTCTGGGCTTTTCTTGTTCCTTTTCGAGTTTTGATTGCTTGAGTCCGCGCGGATTTTGTTCTCGAGGCTTTGATGTGGTTTCTGTGGGAGTCTCTTTGTTTATGATCTGGGTCGGCGGTGTTCTGCTGCTGCAGAAAACTAGGGTTTTTGGGGTTCTCAATCAGTTGTCATTTGTTTGCTGCAGGAATGTTGTTTTTTTTTTTTTTTTCGATTTGCTACTGGTAGGTGGCGGTCGTCAATCTTGAGTTGACTGCTTAATTCAGCTGCTATTGCTGCTAGTGATTGGCGTTTTTCTTCTTGCAGGTGTTAATTGTATTTTAGTGTTTATCGTATCGGGAAGGGCATATCTTTTTAACCTGATTTTAGATCAGGTCTGTCATGAGAGGGAGGGTTCATGCGCAGTTGTCTAGGGATGAGACCGGTCTCGGCGCGCGTAAATCCATGGTAAGAAAGATTTTTCTTTTTTCTTTTTTTTTGATGGGAATGGTTAGAAGGATTTGAAATATGCTGATACATTCTTTACCCTAACTGCGGACCCCGTTGAATGCATGTTTTAAGACGGGACTTTTTTCGGCCTCGGCTGGATTTCTTTGAGCAATCAATATTTTACGTTTTTCGGATGATTATAACGTCTTATGCAAGTCAAAATCTGGAT
The DNA here is from genome assembly GCA_035584095.1 of Annona squamosa. Taxonomy (NCBI): domain Eukaryota; kingdom Viridiplantae; phylum Streptophyta; class Magnoliopsida; order Magnoliales; family Annonaceae; genus Annona; species Annona squamosa. The sequence continues at coordinate 37,459,592 of JAXCLR010000092.1, forward strand.
ACACGCACATATATATATATATACACATACATAATGAATAAAACTTTTGATGAAAAGTTTTGAAGAGTAAAAGTTGTCAAAGATTGTGATATGATAGGGGTAATGATGAGTAGTAAAGAAGATAAAGTTAAAATAGATAAATTAGTTATTTGGATAGTTGTGTAGAAATAATCGAAAAGTAGAATAGTTGTATAGGAAAATGTGAAAAAATAATTAAAAAATATAATAGTTGTGGAGAGTGAAAAGTTTTAACTTAATATTTTTTTATCAATTGCCAAACACACCCTATATTAGTTTTATGTGTGGGAAAATTCCAAATATACCTACGAATTTTACCATAATTTCACTTATACCTATGAAGTTTTAAAAATTCCTTTCATACTCACACCTAATTTCACTTCTACCGATGCTGTTAGGGATCTTTTAAATTGGGCGTTGACCTTCTTATAAAATGACGAATATGCCCAAACTCTAATATAATTTAAGGTTGTTTTGCTTAAAGTTAGGAATTCGTATTCAAATGATATATAATTTTATAGTTGTAGAATTATTAAAAATTTATTATAATATGAATTTTTAGCTATAAAATCATAATTAAGAATGAACGTATTCTTCATTTCTCAAAGAGTTAACGGCTTTTTTAGCAGATGCCTAACGGTGTAGGTATAAGTGAAATTAGAATGAAAATTCGTAAGGTAGAGAATTTTTTTTGAAAATTCATGGATATAAGTGGAATCAGGTGTAAATTTTGCGAGTATATAAGGAATTCGCCCTTAATGTTACTTGTTAGAGGGTATTAAGTTAATTATTTTATGGTTTATTACTTTTGCATCGTTAATATTTACAGTTTCATGTTGGTTTAATTATTACTAATTGTAGTTATATCACTTATTTGAGTGCTATATTTGTCAACCAGGTTTAATGTTTACAATTTCAAATTGTTGATCGTTTTATAGGCTTGGGAAAGGGAAATTTTAGCAGATATTTGTGAGAATATCAAACATGCCAAAAGATAAAAGTTGGAAAGCGAAGAAGAATTATGAGAAATTTTTGCGAGGGGTAGAAGTCATATAGCCACACATCTAAAATAAAATATGAGAAAACAGGGAAAACTACGAGGCAAGTCTTGCACGTGATAGAAGTAGAAATAAGAAGACATCCTACAAATTGTGCTTTTTGATATTACGTATATCCAGAAAGGAAATTCCCCCTTGCAATCAAATCAACTGCATTGTTTATGCCCCCCTTTTTAAAATTTTGTTTTAAATATCCAGTTCCTCAATTGTGTTGAAAACTATTTCTTTAGCCTATATATAAAGAATCAAGTGAATTGAAATTAATAATTGTAAGAAATATAATTATAGTAGCCTTATGCATTTGCACTTGTTTTGGATCATATACAAATCTAATTAACATGATTTTTCATATCATATGAACATCAATGGAGGAAAAATTATGATGAATGACTTGGGTCTAAGATAAAGTATTAAAAAATAAAAAGAAAATAAAGAAAAGTAATCAATTGCACCATGCAATGGATTGCATTGGAGCATAGCCCTATCCAGAATTACCTCAAGGGTAAAATAGATAAAAAAAAAAAAACTTCTTAGCCTTTTAACAAGTAAAATTTCCCTTTTGGTAATTTATTGCTACACTGCCCAAACGATAATATCAATAATATAATCATCAGTACCATCGATGCGGCAAACACTGCTGGGTTGTCATAGTTTCAGTTTGGCCTAGTGTTCGTGAATATAGTCTTCCACTGTTTAGCTTGTTAGTCGAAAGCAGTTCTGGACAGTTCCCTGCAAATATAGGAAATCAGCAATTTTTTAGGAAGGAAAGTATTTCCATTTAGGCCAAATGTCATATATTTCTATGGATGTGTTTTCTGCCTATGAGAATGGAAGGCCAAACAAGCCCTTAATTTGATTGTCTATCATTAGGGTCTGTGGTCTTTCATCTCTCTTAACATATTAGGAAAATATTTGTTATAAATAAAATTTGTTTTCCAAGGCTTATCAGTAGTTAGAATACTTTACTTGGCTGCTAGCTACCTTGGAAATCAACCCTTATGTTAGACTGAAAACGGACAAAATGTTTGTTGTTTCTGTTATAGATGTCTTGGATACAATTATGGTAGGATTTTACTGAACAACTCTATTCTCTCACCATCACCTGCGATCCCCAGCCTCCGTGTTCTTTTCTTTGACCAAAAAAACTGTTGATTACGTCTCTCTTAGAGAGCCAGAAGTCTGTTTAATTTCATTACCTCAATATAGAAATTACCTCAATATTTATATAACACAGGCACATACATCACTTCCCTCTACCCTCTTGGGACCATTGCTTATGGCCAGATTTTAGAAGTTTGTTCTTTCTCCATTTCCTACTGTTCTCTTGATTTTCTTCGGGGAATAGATGGTTGGATTAGGGAATGAAAGTATAGGATTACATTTGTCATAAAATAGATAAAAGTTAAAATGAATCTGGGTGTAATGATTTGAAGTATAAGGTAATGATGGAGAAAGTTGGCTTGGTATAAGTGGTTTTACATTTAATCAATACCTTGGAAAATGGAACTTTCCAGGATATCAGCTACCAAACTAAGTAGCCCCTAAAAAGAATCATCACATTGTACTTTCTCAAACTGCTTTGATCCAAAGATTCAATAGGAATGAGCTATCTGGATATTGCCTCCTAGAAAGCTTCTTTCTGAAGGCACTTCCCAAGGAACTATGTCAAAAACCTTGCCTCTCTTTAGCTGCTGAGACACGTCACATTGGACATTCACTGCTGAAATAAAGTTATAAAACCTGTACTCCTGTTTAGTTAGCCTCAACTATTTGAGGCTAGTGGTACTGGAAGATAAGGTTGCAGGTGCTGCTGATTAATAATTCCTATAGTAAGTATCGATTTTAGCTTATTTTTCTCTCACATTTTACTTCTTATGTACGATCTTCGATGTCTTTTTTCCCTGTCAGAAGGACAGATCTACATCTGAGAAAAGAATTGTGAAGACTCCTGCCATAGAGAAATATCGCAGGAGTCGAGAATCTGGAATTTGTAATCTCTGTTCTGCACCTTGCTCTTCATGTATGCACCTTAATGCATCATTAACGGAATCAAAGGCTGGGGATGAGTATTCAGATGATGCTGGAAGGTTGCATCTTCTGAAGAGTAGAGCATGTGATGATGGACAACATTCAGCTAGCGAAGCCAGCAACTTACTCAGTACCACTTCAAGTCATGATTCATTGACTGAAAATGCTCAAAGCAAAGAAACTATGAGGAACCGTGAGGTGCTTGAGGGATCTGAAGATGGGTTAGAATGCCATGGAGACAACATATCATTTGTCACGGGAACGAAAGGTGTAAAATATTAGTGCATTCTTTCATGATTGAAATAGTAGAAGAATATATGATCTAGTTCATTAATTATTTGCTTTCTTTTGGTGCTCAAGTAGTCCAATTTTTTACTGCTGTTGTCTGACTGATCCTTTTCTCTTGAAACAGAAGAAAGCCTGTGTAGCTCAGCAGCTAAAGAGAGAAGTTCTTGTATTATATCAAAAACTGCAGATGTTTCCTTCAAGTCCGACTCTGATGGATCACTGTTTCCTTCCTCAAATGATGTTCATGCATGTGATAATTTGCCAAATTCTCAGTTCCCTCATTGTTTTTCTCAAAGTAGAGATTCATTATGTTCTCTTGGAGACGCCAAAGATTCAGAAGGAAATTCAAGTTCTATGGTAGATAATCCTAAATGCTCCTCAGAACCAGTTGATCTTTTGCCAGCTGGACCACCAGCAAGTAAGAAAGTCAACACTGCACTTGAATGCATCAACATCAGTCCAGCTAGTGAAGGCTGTAAAGCAGGTCCCATTGCACACAGTTTGACTGGCTGCATTGAAACTGAAGGCAACAAGGATGTCCTTGCACAATCAAAACTCTCCGCCTCTTGTGAAGTTTCCAATGTGCAGGAGACTCAGGCAAAATCGTTGCCAGTTTCTCAATGTGAAATTTCTGCCTCAGATATGATGGAGGATGATGTAAGTGGACCTCAGTTTTCTTACTGCTATTTGTCTACTTTATACTGCATGTTAGTTGCTTTTCTCTATTTTCTTATCTCTATAGATATCCGCTGTATTGGGATAACCATCAGAACAGTAGATAATCCTATGAAGAAAATATATAAAAATCTTGTCAAGACCACAGGGAGACTTTTGAGTCAGTGGGCAAATTATCTATCACAATAATTCTAGATAACTCATTCTTCCTTGCAGAAGATCACTTTTGGTAGCGCCAGGATTCCCCACCAAGGCTTCATTATACGGCAGCTTTGGAGGGGACATCTTTATTTTTGTCAGGATCTAGCATGTTTGCTATCTCACATTACCCAAGTAACCTCTGTTCATAAGCAGATGATAGGTATGATATTGAAATAATCGAATAATGCAATGAACCTCTAAATATAGCTTAAGGAATACTCCTCTTTCCCATTATGAGTATTTCTATCTGTAGTTTAGTAGCATATCCATTGTTGTCTGTTATTTATTTTTTTAATGGTGTACTGCACTGTTCAGATGCCTAGTTTACTAGCACATCTGTTGTCTTCCTTTTTGATGCCGTACTGTTTCTTGAATTTTCTCCAAGACAAGGAGGCACACAAGATTCTGTTTGCAAGGGTTTTATTCGGAATTTGTTTTCTATCAGAAAAATGTGCTATTTTAGTCAAATGAAAACCAATAAGAAAGCAATGAGCGGAAGTTATCCTTCAAGGATTGAGACATTGTGCAACAGCTACTATTGATAGGGTATGATAATGGTCTAGAAAAAGGTTCAGCATTAATGGTGGTGACTGAGGTTGCTCTACTGAGGGTCCAGGGAAGCTTCTTCATTGATTCTAACCAATTTTGCATGCTATTCTTTGTTAAAAATGATCTACAATTCCTGCTCTCTGCTAGTCACGAACTGTTCATACAATTGGAATTTTCATTACTTTTTAGACAGTATTGTACCATTTTTTTTTCATGTTATACTATTTTGTCATAATATTCCATTTGTTAAACAGGTAAAAGTATGTGATATTTGTGGAGATACAGGACGTGAAGATTTACTTGCTATTTGCAGCAGATGCAGTGATGGTGCTGAGCACACGTAAGTCTTTTTTGTTCTCAAACTGAATACTGTGTTAAAATATTTAGTATCTAGTTTAGTTTTATCAGTTGCTTGTGTTAGGTGGCCCATCATCATTATGTCGTCTCTCAATCAGATATTGCATGAGAATAATGCTGGATAAAGTTCCAGAAGGTGATTGGCTATGTGAGGAGTGTCAGTTGAAGGAGGATGCTGAAAACCAAAGATTGGCTGAAGCTGAGAAGAAATCAACAACTGTAAAAGCTATATCTTTGAATGAAAAAAGTGGAGATCCAGGAGCAAATTTTATCTCGAAGCTTTCTTCTAAGTTGGATACGAGAGGTCAGGAACTTGAGGGAAACCAAGAAAGAAAAGTTGCTGTAGTTCCTAAGTTGCCTGTGAAACGGCTCGCAGATAATCTGGAAGTTTCAGTGTCAAAACGACAAGCCATTGAAACAAGTATGAAATTGCCAAGCTCTGTAAGTCCCATCAAAAGATCAGCACTATCCCAGGAGAGTTCATTTAAGAAATCTGATATTGGGAAAGTTAAAGTGACCCATATTCCAACTTCACCTCCTAGTCATTCACGTAACAATTCTCAGGAGTTCGTTCGCTCTGCTGCTTCTTTGGGTCACGATTCCTCAATGACTCAAATGCTCCTAAAGTCAACTCAAGGTAATCTTTGTATCCATCAATTCTCCAACCAGTATTTGGTTCTGAAGATAGTAGGAATTCAGATTTCAATTGCCTTTCTAATGTTCCATTTATTTGGTATTCTACAGGTCTACTTTCAAGGTCAGCTAGTATGAACAACTCAAGACCGAAACTAAAGCAGATAGTTGAAGAGGTTACTCAAAAGAAAAAACTGGAGACAGAATCTTCTACCAGAGGCACAAGAATGAGGGGATTGATGCGGTCTGTTAGCAGATCTCAATCATTCAAAGTCATAAGCTCAACCCTCTCCAATGCCAATGAATCAAGGTGTCAGTCCTTGAATTTCTCTCATCTTGAGGATTCAAGAGGTTCCAAGCAAACGAAGGAACAAAATGTAATGGAAAGGAAGAGTTCATTTAAATCAGATTGCACAACAATTAGTTCAACACAAGTGGCCAGTCCCAGAACCTTGTTTCGTGGTGAAAGTATGGCGCATAGCTCTAACAACAATTCAAAGGATTCTAAGTCTATGAACCCAGGCAGAAAACTGAGTACTCCATCTGATCCAAGTGCTTCCATTTCCAAGAAAGGATCAGAAAATCTATCCCCTTCAGGTATAATTTCGATTTTTTTTTTTTTTTTACTTTGGTTGTTATTTACTAATTGTTTTTTTAAAAAATTTATAATGTAAGGCCTTATACTTTTATCTATTGTTTATTTCCATTACTGGATCTTGATTGATGCGGTAAAGTGAAGAAGCCATCATCAAAGTTGTCCAGTGTTACTTCTTTAAATATGAGATGCCATGCCGATGAACCAGAGAGATGCCAAGCTGGTCTTAAGGACTTCAAAGCAACAGGTTCCACTCACGAAAATGATGAAATGGCCAACAGTAAGGAGATACCTTTCTGTGATGTGTTGCTTCAGCCAGAATTGACGAACCAAAATGGGAAAGTCAAGGATGCTTTCTCTTCGAGTTTGTCCAGGTCAAATGTTTCATCTAGATCTGGAAGTAACTGTGTTTGCTGCCAGATATGTAGTCAAGTGGGGCATCCTGCTGAATTTTGTGATTCTAAAAGTTTTGAGGCAACCAACAGAAGCAGGTTGAAAGATGCTGTGGAGAAAGTTATGTCAAGGACTAGGATGCATAAATGTAACAGATTGGGTGATCAACGTGACTTTTTATCGCCGAGGACTGGGTTGATCAATGAAATTACAGGTAAAGATCAGTTAAAGTCTTCAAGCTGGTCGATGAAATTTTCTTCTCATGGGGGTACATTGGATGAGAAAGAGGTGTTTAGGAGCTCCTCAGTTGATTTTCGAGCAAAATCTGCACCTGGCGATAATATGGATGATCCTCTAATTTTAGATGAATGTAAAATGAAGCCTTCTAAGCTAAGTCCACCAAGTCAAGCCTCTATAGTTGCAGAACTCCCCAAAATTTCAGCCATTCCGGAGAGTGATTTCATATGGAGGTATGATCCTTTTCTTTGTTCAAAATTTTTTGTAGTTTATTAGAGGGTGTGCCAATTGAATCACAGTTTTCTGTAACAACACTACAGGGGTGATTTTGACGTCCAGAGAAGTGAAAGATGTTCTGAGTTATATGGTGGGATTCAAGCTCACCTATCAACCTCTTCATCACCAAAAGTTATTGAAGTAGTGAAGAAATTCCCTATTAAACTTCAGTTAGAGGAAGTTGACCGTACAAATGCATGGTCTATTCAGTTTGAGGAAAGTTGTGCCAGAGAAGATGATATTGCTTTATACTTCTTTGCTAGGGATCTGGATAGGTTTTCTTCACATCCCATTTTCCATTCATCTTTCCCGTAAAAGATTTTAATAGCGGCTAATACACGCTTCTTCACCTCTTTAATTTTGTTTTTACTTTGTTGAGCAGTTACGAGAAGAATTATAAGAAGTTAATGGGACATATTCTTAAGAATGATTTGGCTCTGAGAGGAAATATTGATGGAATTGAGCTTCTTATATTTCCATCAAGTCAGCTCCCTCTGAAATTACAACGTAAGATTGATACATTTTTGCAGCTTTTGGCTTTCATTTACTCCCTATGTCTGCATATGTTTGAATAATCATTTGCAAGTCTGGTTTGGCATTATATATGGGGAGGCACATGTTTGAGTTTCAATATTTTCTTTGCAGGTTGGAACAGGTTGTTTTTCCTTTGGGCTGTTTTCAGACTAAGGAACCAATGTCTCTCAAGGTTGAGTTGTGATACTAAGAATATTCTCCTTTCAGCTAATTCAGAGATGAACCCTTTAAGCCATGACTTGCCTATCCTTACCATTTCTGAGGTGGCTGCATCTGAGTTCTCTGAAGGGCGTGTGAATCCAGAATTGTTTGGAACTGTGACAACAGCCAGTGCACCTCAAGCATTCAATGTGGGTTTGCCTTTGGGATCCCCTTCTGTGAAGGGGAATAGTGAGACTTGTGTGGCAGGGTTGTCTCTCGATCACAAATTCTCTGTGCATGAAATCAAAGAGTCAGCAATTGATGAAAGTCCACCTGAGAAGAGAAGCACAAATGAACAGAAAGATTCCTCAGTTGATCCCATACAGGCATCTGAGAAGAGAATTTCATGCTTGTCCTCTTCTATAGAAGGGTTTGGTAGTATGCATGGGAATGGACCAAGTCTCAAACAAATGCCTGCTTTTCATGAACACTGCGAATCAGCGGTTGATGATACTCCTGAGAGAAATACATCATATTTGTCTACTGAATTTCATCCTTCATCCTGCAGCGACCAGCAAACTGGCTTAATTGGAACACACTCCGCACCCACAGTTCAAGCGAAAAATCTGCAGTTGCACTCAGAACTGTACAGCGAACTCACCTCTTTGGTAAGATGTAGATTTTCTTTCTGAAGTTCTCCAATTCTAACAATAATTTCCTCATTATGTTTTGCTATTAGCTTCTTTTCTTCCTTGAGAATCATTACTGAAGGTTTAATCGTGTATGACTTTGGAGAAATGTCTAACGACTTCATTCAGAAATCAGCATGCTGTAAGGTACACCTGATAGTGTTGTGGAAATAAAGGAAGTCAAAGACAGCAAATGAAATGATAAAAAAAATAATAAAAGAATTAAATTAAAAAAAAAAATTCTGGCAAACACTTTCTGGTGAAAGATTACTGTTGCCACTGATGGGGAGGCTTGATGGCTAGGTAAATTTTAAAATAAACATTACCCAGATTTCATCTCAAAGTAAATTGCTTTATTATTATTATTATTATTATTATTTCATTCAAAGGTTCCAGATTCCAGATTTCATAAAATGTACACCAAGAAATATCATATAAAATTTTGAATTGCATCTGATCATTACGGGCCTCTTGAGTCTTCTTTTTGGCCCATTATTTTCTATTTGATTCGTTGTTTGTGCTGGTGCTTCCATCATGGTTATCACAGCTCCATATTAAAATCATAGTCAGCACTGAGATCATCTCTCTCACACACACAAAAACAATACCATGGGGATTGGTAAACGAGGTTGTGTAAAATCTCTTGGACAAGTTATCGATGTGGACAAATTTGAAGTTCGAACTGATTTTGAGGACAATATGGTAGGTTTTCTATTTTTCAAAGTAGTTGGGACTGTAGTGATGATGCTACAGCCATACTTGTCTCTTCAATTGTTGGAAGATGAGCAGGAATCTTTGTAGGCTTCAACTCAGTTCGTCTTACTGTAATCCCAGATAAAATCTTTGCTGAAACTTGTTCATGTCCATTAAAAGAAGTGAGAAGTAATAAAATTTTACAAAATTACAAGCTCATTAGATACCAGCTTGTGAGTGAATAGATATCAGAAAATTTGCAAATCAGGTAATTATGAGGTAATTTCCGACATCTATGCATTGCTTCTCTTCAATGTTGTCCAATAAAAAATATGTGATTAAGAGTTACTATAACTTAGCTGTCTGAAAACATCTGTTTCGTGCTTATCACTGCATGAGTTTAAACTGAGACATGGTGGTTTTTATCTATCTTGAGTGCATTGTATTTTTTTTTTTTTTTCAAAAGAAAAACATTTATCAATGTCGACAATAAGTCTTTCTCCATCCTTATGAATTCATTCGCATTTTCCATGTAGAAAGACATCTCTGAGGATACTGTAAGGATGCTAATTTAGAGATGGAATCTTTTGTTCAGGAAAATACACATGGTCTCAACCATAACAGTTTCCCAGAACGAATGCGCATGGAAGTTTCTAATTCTGGACAGGCAGGTCCACAAGTGGCCTCATCAAATGGTCAAGACACTGTATTAGTTTCATCTAAAATGCTTTCAGTAACAGATGATATTATAGAAGTAGCTGTTACAGGCAGCAAGGATGGAGGTAGGGTGAGTGTTGCGGATATTGTCTCTCCCCTGGTGGTGGATGTTTTGCAAGAACAAACAGTGCGAAAGGAGAACACCCTGAACTGTAGCAGGAAATTCCTGCCTAGAAATTTGGCAGAGATCATCCCAGAAACTTGTGGTGATGCAAAAAAGAAGATTACTGAACCACTTGGGAAACATGGCGTGGTTGATTGTATTCTGGTTGATGCAGATGAGTGGAAGAAAACAAGAACCATCTATCCTCGAGAACGGGATTTGGAGAATAGAACTCCTGAAATACTGGTGGTGGAGTCTGACATCATTGATGAGGAAAGGAAAGGACATCGTGCTGACAACAGCATGGCTATTACCTCTACGAACATCAAAATGGCTGAAAGATGCTCATTTCCGGTGGATCTTAGTCCTGTTAAGGATATGATATCTGGCAATTCCATTCCATTGCAGATTCTTTCATCAGATGACGAAGACCCTCTTGAGCGCAATTTGCCAAGTCTTGAACTTGCATTAGGAGCTGCAAGGAAGCCATCAAGTAAGGGTATCTTGCATTTGTCCGTTCCAGTTGCAGATGAGAAAACCAACCTAAGAAAGTTTTCAGATCCGATGACAGATGGTTGGGATGATGACATGTCAGCTTCTCTTTCACTCTCCCTTGCTTTCCCTTCCATTGATAAGAAGTAGATTCTCAATCAACTTAAAAGGAGCAATGGCTCAATCACATCAACACACCTTGGTGGCTTTACTGACAAGGGAATCTCATTTTGTAAAATAGCAGTGACTGCATGATGTCCTCAAGCTGGAGAAACATGGGAGTCAGCATGGGATCTCATCAGTGAGCCCATACTTCACACCTGTCCATAGTCTCACACAATCGCGAGTCAAGTTGTTTTTCATTATTTTTAGGGTACAAAATCAAAGGCAGTTTGTATATATAAAGAGATGACCATAGTGATGTGGGTCTCTTGACGCGTTGTAAGTCAAGGGAATTACGTAGTTTTGATTACCTCCTCCAGTTGCCGTTAGTGTATGAATCTTCCTGCATGCATACTGTTAACATCAAATGACAGGTTCTTGTGGGATCCATCTTGTGGGACCTTGATGGATCCATCCAATGGCCATCAGCGGGAAAGTGAACTGCTTGGGGTGGTCCAGTTTTAAGGTGGAATTCCGTCCTTTTTTCTCTCCTCTGTGTGAATGCAAAACTGAGCTATCTATCCAGCATTTGATAGATTAGGCCGCTGTGGTTTTGCAAGTCCCTTTTCTTTGGTTTCACTTCGTGCAGGATATCGTTTTCTAGACGGGGAACAATCAGATCTCCAAGCTTAATTACCTCCTTATCCGCAGCCCATTTCCAGCTAGCCAATGGGATTCTCCTGGCTGAAAGATGCCTTAAGGAACCCAATTAGCTTCGACAATTTCTGTGCCTCCAGGAGGGTGTTGGTTTTAGTTGAATAAACTCTTTCCTTGGCTATTTTCTCATGTCAGGTGTCTTCTTCGAGTTATTCTCATAAACTTCTTTTTAGTGTGGTCTTTTGAGTTATTTTGGTTTTCTTGCCATGTCTGTGGAAACTCGAAGGGAAGATGGAAATGGATGAATGACCAACCGGGTTAACTACAAACTAGTATAATCTTACCAAAGTCGGATCTGTTCGAGCACTTCCAACTGGGGATCGTTTGTACCCTTGTACCTACGGTTAGGTATTTACTGGCCTTATTCTTAGGCCTGTTTGGCTGCGCGTCAAATGGTCTAAAATCCATTTACAATTTTTTCTTTTTACATTACATTATGTGGAGCATTTGCTCCTCCCCGATTCAAGCTAAGACCACATGCATGCACCTATCTAGGCACCCACAATGTGAAACCACCCCTATGCCTTTATTAACCCGGTTCCCAAATTTACAGTTGGCGTCTGTAGGCCAGCCTAAAATGATCAGGCTCCGAATCTATATGATCAGGTTATATAATAGCAGTGGTATGTAACTCCTTC
>JAXCLR010000092.1:37474450-37491743 GCA_035584095.1 Annona squamosa
AGAAAAGTATGAACCGTACCTACCCTTTAAACTAATGCCATTGACAGAGCAGAGGAGGAAGAAAACAAAAGCATAGCAAAAAACAGAGAAATTATGGGGAAACAAGACAGCAAAGTGGTGTTAAAATTTTGGGGTCCAGTGCCTCTGCCGAGTGGGCGAAGGGTGATATACTAATAGCTTTTCATCTTTGAAAAATTGCGGATTGATTGGGCTTTGGTAAAATTTTGCTTAAGCCCACCTTGTCTATTTTGAAAAATTCCAACTAAGGGGGCCATTGCTGGAATTTTGTAGGTGTTTTTGGAATACCATCGTGGGGCCCATGATATTATTGTCTAGTAAGGCAACTTCCTCCCATCCATTGATTTTGTGTACTCTTTTATCTCTTGATTTTCATTTTTTTCTTGATTTTTTAATCAAGCTTAACTTTATTGATGTCTCTTGATTATTTCAACGACTTGGATCTTCACTTGGTGGCTTAAATCTTGTAGTTTTTTAATCTTTCATCTGTACACCCCTTTTGCTTGGTCAAATATGTTGGCCATAGATCCTACAAAAGCACCAGGCCGGCGGATGGTACGCCGGCTAGTTTTTTCCTGCATAACTGGGACATTGCGCGGGAGGATATTTTCAGAGCATGTGCAATGTTTAATGAAGAACCAGAAATAGGGAGACCAATGAGCCCAATGCCAAAAAGTACTGTCTCCCTAATCCCAAATGAGCCTAAAGGGGATAGCGACAAGAAAGTGCCGTCTCCCTATGATGGCGAACCTTAACAGAAAGGGAATTCCAATTGATGTCACCTGCCCTTTGTGCCAGAGTGGTGATGAAGATGACATTCACCTGTTTTAGCTTTGTGAAAAGTCGAGTGTAGCATTGTTGAACTCTAGTTGGCAAGGCTTTCACAATGGTGGTGGCGGATATTATAAGAAGGTTGGTGAGGAAGAGGCAGATCTGACACCTTGGTGTTTTTGATGATGCAGGCCAATGGAGCTAGGAATATTGTGCGAACTTTAACAATGCAAACTTCCTCAGGCGACCAATGAGGGAAAGGATCAAGCTCAACATTCATGCTAGAAGGCAGTTTGGGGCAGTAATCAGAAACGCAGATGGGCTATTTCTTGCAACAAGGACCTGGTCATGTACAGAAATGAAGGGGCCGTTGGTTATGGAGGCGAAAGCTAACAGTAATCCAGTTGGTCCTAGTGTTACAACCACTACTAAGCAGATTCTGTAGATTTGCACAAGACTAGGAGATGTCATCTCAACTTTCACCATGTATTAGGAAGCGGCAACGAAACAACCCATATCTTAGCAGATTTCTTGCAGCATCCAGTTCCAGCAACAATCTCGTATGGTGGGGAACGCACCAAGTTTGATCATGGATCAGCTCCGGACCCCATGTCTTTCTTTGAATAATATTATGGTGCACTCTTATTCCATGTAAACACGTCTCAACATCGCTGAAGTATTCAAATGGTTTTTTAATAAGGCACGTAGGAAAAAAAAAAAAAAAAAAAAAAAAGAAGCTTACGATTAATGATTTAATTTCAAGTTAATCACAAGTGCAAGCTAAAATGGGACAGCAATTAATATTGCTGTCAGAAGTACTTCTGAAGATAGCTAATGGGAAGTGGTTCCTTGAAATTTGTGCAGATTGGTCTGTGCAAATGGTTGTTCCTTTTACTTCCAATATATATTTTTTTAATATTTAATTATAGTGCCAAAAAACAAATATTTTGTAAAAAAATGTAGCCATTATATATTTATATTTGATGTATTTTAGGTTAAAATATAACATTAATTTATTTTTATAATTAGTTGTATTTTTTTATTTTTCTTCATGAACATGTTTCCTAAGGGTATTTAATCTATATATCAAGTTTTCTCATTTTATAATACTTTTATATATTTATTTTTTATTTTGAAATTGAGTTTTTCAAGGTTTGAGAAATGACTTAAAAATGCCCCTTGAAATTGTTATTTTTTAAAAATAAAATAAAAATGTAAAAGTATTATAAAATAGAAAAACTTGATATATATATATGATACATTTAGTAAAACATGTTTATGAATAAAAATAAAAATGAAAGAAATGAATGTTGCATTTTAACTTAAAAGACATCACGATGTAAATATTTGGACTCCATTTATATTTTCAAATTTTAATAGTTTCATATTCGTCCATAGATGATGTTAGTATTTATAACATAAAAGTTTTCGATGGAAGTAATTTTTGGCTACGTATTACTTTATATTTTACATAATTTAAATATAAAAGACTTTACCCATCAAAAAAATAAAAAAGACTTTAAAATAAAAAAACATTTGTACAAATCATTCCATATAAATGGTTTAGGGACTCATTCCCGTAATGGACTACTATCTGATGGAAGGCATTCTACACAGTAAATTCATGGAATAGCTTGGGTTGGGTCATTTGACGGCAGAATCAAACCATTCTATTAATCATATTCACTATTATTTAAATGGGCAACGATCCATTAATTTGTGCCTAGCGCTGTATTCATTCTTCTAATTTTTAAAATTTTTTATAAATCAGTGGGCAAATCAAATTAAGACAAGTTGCGTGGTAAATTTTGAATTTGATTTGATATAATTTTTCGAATTTTAGGTGCGTTTATTTAATAATAAAGCTTTTCACTCTCTATCTATCAAAAAAAAAACTTTTCGGGTGTCCTCTACTACTATCATATTTTTTAATTATTTCTTTACATCTTCTTATATAATTATTCTACTTTTCATAGAAGCCCTCCTATTCATTTACATACGCAATATCTATATAACTAATTTATCTATTTTAACTCTATATATTCTTTTTTATTCTTAACATTGTCCCTATTATATCACATTATTTTCTTTCATTTTAAAAATTTTTACATTAAAAACTTTTGTGCCAAAAATTCTATCATTTCTTAGAGACAACTTAAAAGTAGAAAAAATGGGGTATTTTCATGCGTTGAAGCATAAAAAAGCTTTATTTTTGGTTTTCAAATTTCAAAAAAAATATCAAAATTAAACTCATCCAAAAATATTCAAACTATGCTACATAATTTATCTTTGGTGTACGCACTAATTTATAAAAAAATTTCAAAAAAAAAGAGAGATTCAGAGCTAGATTTGAGTCTAGATGCAACTATTCATTGCCTTTTTCTATGCTACTAAAAATTATTTTAATCCATGTCTTGTTTAGATTTATGTGTAAAATAAGAAAATTACTTGGTTCCATTCAAAATTCATCAAAATGTTATTATTGAGACATTATAGGTATAAAAGGAATTAGAGTCACACAACCTGCCTGTAGTGTCGGTGGTCAGCGACATTGTTGTTGTCACCTATTTGTCCGGGTTCGAAATCCTAGTTACGTAAATTTAGGAGCTTTGTCTTCCTACTAATATTTGAAGGCTTGTTGTCTCTTCTCCCCCATTAATAATTGGAAACTTATAGTCTCCCTCTGAAAATTTGTAAGAATTATCTCGGAGCTTTGACTGTAGCACCAGTTGAGATGTGATGTAAAAATACCCCAATAAAAAAAAGAGTTACAGCCATATGTTATGGGTACAAGAAGAATTTACCCTTGTTCTAAGGGAAACAATGGGATATGGTGCACCCCTTATCTCTCTTACATCCACTACTTGTGTATCTGACTTCCCCCTTACATGGCAAAAGTAAGGGTGCCTATTGTTTCCTTAGAACAATAGCTCCTCTATTTTAATTCACTTCTTGCATTTAGGGTCTATTTGGTAGATAGGATAACTATATATAAACATATAAGAAATAATTAAATTATGAATTGATAATAGAAAAATTAGGATAGTTTTGTAGTTAAAACGTTAAATCATAACAAAAGATATTTAGAAAGAAAGATAAAGTTTATTTTTCACCTTTTACCAAACAATGTCGGTCTACTAAAAAGAGAGCTAGTCTATTTGGTAAGATATAAGAAAAGCTCTCTTTTCTACATACCTTTCAATATAATTTGACATTTTAATACTTAATTATTGTACTTTTTCTATTATCGCATTTACATTTCATTATTTTTCTTCTTTATCATATTCATTGTATCCTTATTTTTTTACTCAAAGTCATTATCCCTCTCAAGGTTTATTTGTTAATATGTAAAAAATTTCATTCACTTCTATACATTTTTATGTGATTTAGTATTTTAATTACCTAAAAATATTTTTTTCTATTATTGACTTTATATTGCAATTATTTTTTACATATTTACCATGTTTATTTTATTTTTATTCTTTTTACTCTTAATTATTACTTGTACCCCATTTATCAAAAAAATATTACTTGTACCCTATCACATCACTCTCTTATTTTAAAAATATTACTATAAAAGATTTCTTTCTTTCCTATCTTTTCACTATCATCTTTTTTTTATATAATAAAAATTTTAGGTAGCTTGTTACCGCTTGGATGACGAAGTGGTTGATGTGAGAGTATATAAGAATATATAAGATATGAGATCCAAGGTTCGAAGTTAGGTGGAGGCACTTGTTTCGTTTATCTTTCCTGTGTAGTTATCCTCATCAGTTGCTTGGTCATCCAAGGGAGTGATTTAATAAAAAATTGTTGGGTGCCTCATTAAAAAACCATACTACCCTCCAAACGTGGTTCGGGAACACAAAAAAAGTTCATCTTTTATGATTTAACTAATAAGCGATAGTCCTCACATATTTGATTAGACATATATGGAGGTGGACTATTGTGCCACATGTTAACTCAATTCACACTATCAATAGCAAAGTTGACTAATAAATGGTTGCATTACTTTCAATCTCAACACACGTGTAAATGTCATCCTCTTAATGATCTTATTGATAATAATCCCAATTGATGAACAAACAAGACTTTTACCTACTAAAAAACTTACAAGTGACACTCAATTGCACATGCTAAGATCAATAAAAGGGCATTTGCGTTCATTGACAATATATCTCCTATGCCTCTTGTAGCCCAAAACTCCTTACTACCTCAAGCCAGCAACTTACATGTTTTGGGAATCCCTAGCTTCATCCCAATACTCTAAACACCACTTATAGACCTTCTTGAATTCAATTTTTCTTCCCTCCTATTCCCCATCTACAACAATTTTCAACAAATCAACACAAAGATTTTCATCTATTTCAGATTCTTCCTTTTCATCATACTTTGAGTCTACTCACAAACTCCCCTTGCAAGTCATGCCATGTTTGTTCCCAAATAGACGTTTAAAAACCAAGTCAATCTCACACACTTGTGAGGATATGATCATTGTCCTCACCCCTTAATTGCATAAGTTATGTGCAAGATAAAAAAGATGCCTCTCCTCACCAAAGTTGTATTTTGCCTGTAGAGATTTGGTAAATAGCCTCCATTTGAGAATTTTTAATTTAGTAATTAGTTTCATTTTCTATATAGCCTTGAATATCTTTCTTTTTTTGCCTTCATTTTCCTTAGATTTATAATTACTAACTCATTGTTCATATGCAGGGGTTCATAGTCTTCCTTGCCCTCAATTAGCCTATACACTAATCTTATTTTGAAAACACTGTCGGCCTTCCCTTCCCAAGAACATAAGTCCTCTTCTTCAATTTTTTGCTAAAGGAACCAATCTTGTTCACATACATTATGACCAATTGATTTCTAAATTGGAAAATGATATCATCATAGTCTAACAATCCACCCTTCATGGCATGTTACCTAATATGTAAAAAGTTAGAATCAAATGTACTCTACTTGTGCTTCTTTATCTAAAAAAAATCAACTACAAACACAACTAGCCGATTCGGGCTACAACCCCTTCCACATTAACATGTCAATTCATTCGCCAAAAAGAATAGGTTGGGCAGTAAGCGCATTGGCTTTACTATCACTTGACTTTCTGTCATGTGCATTTGCTACAATATTACCCTCGCCTAGATGATACAAAATCATTGAGTCATAGTACTTTAGCAGTTTTAGCCATTGTGATTATCGTATATTCGACTTTTTCTACATGAGGATAGGTTTAAGGCTCTTGTTGCCAGTTTAGATGTCACGCCTTCCCCATATATATAATGTTTCTAAATTTTTAAGGCAAACACATTTGTAATAAGCTGTAGGTCATGTGTGGGACAATTCTACGTATGCTACTTGAATTGTCTAGATGCATAACCAATCACCTTGCCATTCTGCATTAGCAGACAGCCCAGACCCTTTTTAGATGCATCAATGTGTACCATAAAGCCTTTTGTTCTTAAAGGTAGCCAAAATAGGAGCTTCAACTAACCTATGCTTCAGATCTTGAAAGGCCTCCTCTCATTGGTTAGTGTAATCGAACTTCACATTCTTGTGGGTTAGCATGGTGTGTGGCGACACTATCATAGAGAATCTTTCTACAAATCACCTATAGTAACCAGTTAACTTTAGAAAATTTCGAACCTTCATTACGGTGCTTGGTCTTTCTTAATTTCTCACAATCTTAATTTTATATAGATCAACAACTATACCTTCAGCTAATACCATAGTCTAAGGAAGGAGACACTAGTTAGCCAGAAGTTGCACCTTTTGAGATTAGCATATAACTTTTGCTCGCAATTCATTGCAAAGCTAACTATAGATGATATTCATACTCTATATCATCTCTAAAATATATCAATAAGTCAACGAAAAAGACCACCACAAATTGGTCATGATACTTCTGGAAGATCTGATTCATCAAATCCATAAAGAAAGTAAGTGCATTAGTCAATCCAAAAGACATCACAAGACTCACATCTAATGATAGCTTGATTGCAGATCAATCTTAGAAAATATACTACCACCCTGCAACTAATCTAAAAGACCATCAAAACAAGATAATGAATATTTATTTTTCACCATTACCTTGTGTAACTCTCTATGTTCAATAAGGAGTCTAAGGATGTCGTCTTTCTTCTTTACAAACAAGATTGATGCACCCCACGACGAGACGCTAGGGGAACGTTTGGTAATGGGTGATGAGAAACGTGGGTGAGAAATGGTAGGTACACTAATTTTAAGGTACCTCATTAATCAATTAATCATCAAAATTTTCCACTTTTATCTTTATATTTCAATCATTTTTCTCATCAACTACCTTCCAACAAACTTATTTATTCTAACTTTGCCTCTATCATTTCATATAAATCACACAATTTTTAAAATATTTTATTTTCTACTCCCGCAAAATACTACATTTTCCACAACTTTCACTTTCCCAAACGTCCCCTAGAATGGATGAATCCTTTGTCTAATAATTATAAGAGGTGATCATACTCAGCCTCGGAGTTTGCATTGTCTATGGCTGTCGAGTCTGGTGGAGTGATTTTAGAACATACTATCTACTTTTACGAAAAAGAGTGCACAATAGTACCACGGGACAATTTTGCAGAAAAAATCCCCATCTAATAACCTTTCTGACATGCTCTACACATTCTTCCCATCTCTCCCTTGAATCCACTTTGCAAACACCGCGATTGTCAAATCCTTGTTGTTTATATGCTTTTCCAAATCGTCCACTTCCATTAGGTTTATGCCATTTTTGCCTCACCTTCTCCAACACTTTCTTTACCATCTTTAGCACCTTCTTTGCAAACGCCACTAATTACAATAACCTCCAACATAGAAGCACCAACCTCCTATACACATCTTTGTGAACACCACCATTGCTGAGTTGTTTACACTAATCGCTGCAATCTCCAACTCTATATACACCCTCCTCTTAGGTCCCACCTCACCATGAATGTGAATAGGTAGGTAGGATGGGCTTCTCCTTTTGGAATTCCTTGATGGTGCACTCATTAGTACACTAGAGCACATCATCATCCTAAACACGAATAGACTCATTGGGGAGTGGTGGGTGGTGATTAAGGTGTGCTATAGTGTGACACTCAACCTTTTCTTTCAACTAAGTGATTTGTGACGAGTGGTCCACAACAACCATGGGAGAATTTTGCCTCCATGCTCTACCTCATCTAATTGTCTCATCCCAGCTGTGGATGTCCTAGCTAGAATTGATGGTGTAGTTGCACTTTAACTTAGGTGGCTTGCATTTGAAGTGTTGGCTTTAACGGGCTTCTCCGCCATGGCTTTTCTCTTGCACAACTTGTGCTTTTATAGTTTTCATCATTGCAAAGGCACATCTATAAGTAATACATAGAAAGAAATCTAAGCACAAGGACATTCATCAGAGATACAAGCATTATTCTAAAATGCTTGTTAACCACATCTGTAAACAAAGGAAAGGAGCTTCGTTCCTTGTTTGCCAATTGTGGAGCCCTTAATGTAAGTCGAGAGCTTGCAAGAGAGGTTTATGCATCAGGTGAGAGCGAGAAAAGAGAGGACTACACATGATTTGTGCCTCTATTCTTTGTGTTTTGCTTTAAAATGGTCACAACAAGAGGGACTAAATTGTTAATGTCCCATCCCATGATGCAGATTTCTCTCATTGAATCACATGGCTATAGACAATGTGGGCTAAGTGCCTAGGCACTTGGCTTGGGCGCATATGATCACTTCTCAATAACTATTACAGCTTCTTCTTCAACTTTTTAAGCTTTACTGATTGATCCTATATGTTACCTTCGATATATGATCTATACTTGTATATAATTCAATGTTGCAACCCTAAATCTTATACTAGTGCACCCTACTTATGGCACCCCAACTTGAGACGTCATATCCTTACCTCAAGATCTTATTGATTGGTACATGTGAATTAGTATTATTGCCCTGATCACGCGACAGGTTCTTAATTGGATATCATCCAAATTTTTTTTCCAATTCATTTCTTATATATATATATATATCATCATCATTTGTTTCATTATATTCCACTTCATTCATCATACAAGCGGCGATACATTTGTAATAAAATTACATATCTCATTCATAGCATTTCATACTGCTTTTCTACAATGAAAGTCTTTTTGACTTAATCATATCATTTTACATCCAAACATACATATATTCAATCATTGGATCATGTAAAACTTAAAACTTTAAATAAGTTCACATATATATATATATATCAACATACCTTCGAACTTGAAATCACGCTATCTCATTTCTTATAGCTCGTATGACTACCATCATGTACTTTTTTTTATTGCTAAGGTTTGCAACCTCCTGAATTTCCCGGTACCTGCCTAAGGTATGAAAAAACAAAACGTGAATGACAACTCAGTAAGCAAACATTTTATCTTTTAGGGCAAGGCTTCTATTAAAATATTTTTCTTCAACATCTTTAATACCTTTTTACTTGAGGACATTTATATATCCTAAAATATTGGCATAAAATCCTTTATTCATTCATACACATTCATTCTTAAAATCATTTACAAGTCATGTCCAGGCTTGTTAAGGAAAAACATATGCGTTTTACCCTTTTTAATTAACTTTCTTTAATTTTGTATGAATATTTTTAATGTTCCAAGGTATTTACATAAAATCATCTTTTACCAGTGGACGTTTTACATCCAAAATATTCTTCTCGTAAACTCTTTGGCAAGGAAGGACATTCTCACATCCTAAAACACCATTCACAGAAGCTTTTTTCAACAAGGGACATTTATATGTCCAAAAATATTTTTCATCATAAATTTCTTTAGCCAAGGGACATCTAATGTCCTAAAACACTTTTGACAAACTTTCTTTGTTAATAGACATTCATATGTCCTAAAATACATTTCTCATAAATTCTTTGGCAAAGGAATTCTTATGTCCAAAAACGCTTTCTATTTAATCCCTTTGGAAATGAACATTCTCATATCCAAAACCAAGTTTGACATAAATCATTTTCATAATCCTCATCTTAAAGCTTGTTTATAGTAAACAAGATATAAAGATACATAATCCATTTTCTTAATTGCATAGAAATTATTTCTTTTCATCCTTATTATTTACACTTTTGTGTAAAACTTCCCATTTTTAGAGTGATCATTTCATAAAAATCCCTTTAAGACAACTTTTTGAAAAAATGCTTATATGTCTCATTCTTTGGGCTTTTCAAAAGCAAAACATATGCAAATGTGTTTCTTCCCATCCAGTAGTGACACTTAGCAAGTTATTATTCTACCTTTTGAAAGAGAATCCATCCTTAACAGCACGCTAACCAAGCAGTTGTTCTTTCATCTTCTCCCACCTCAGAGAGGACGCCGCTGGCCTCTTGTCGTCCTTTAACAACTTTGTCATATGTAGAGTAGGCCCCGGTCCATCTCCGACCATGTTTTACAATTGGCCTATTTCTTGTATTGGTGCACCATACATCCTTAGCACGAACCGCAGTTCGTATAATTTAAAGTATCACAGACCATAGCTCGTGTCCTTTTAAACCAGGATCACAGACTGCAGTCTGCATCCATTCTTGAAAAACACCATAAACTGATGTCTATATCTTTAAAAATTATTTTTGAAAAATACATCATAGACCGCAGTCTATGTCAACTTGTAAAGCGAGTGCACTTACTTTAAACAAGTTGTTCTTTGAAATTTAGTTTTAGGATGACCTTCTTTAAATTCTTTTAAAAGAATTTTGAATAAAATATTTTGATAAATATTTGAAATATTTGAGAAATAATATATCTTAAAACCCTTATAAAATAACTTCAAAACTTTTGAATTTTCAAAAATAAACCATGTATTTTTCTTAACATTTTCTTGGTTTCCATTTTAGGGCCTTTTTGCTCACAAAAGTTATGCAATTGTATTATCCTCTTTCTCAACCACCTTAAAATCAACTTATTGTCCACATGTCAATCTTATCATTTTTACATAAAGAGGAGCTTTCATAGCCATTTGTATGGTATTTTAGCAACCCGAAATCAAACTAGTTTATGAAATCAACTTATTGGGTTGGTCATCCTTAAATCCCCTTAAACAACATCCGTATAAACATTTTTAAAATATTCTCATCATATTTCCTTATCTAAAGGAAATGAAAACTTTTTAAATATCATTTCAAAATATATGGACTATGTTCAAATCATCAATTATATATAAATATTATGTCATAAAAAAACCCATCTTTTCCATAAACCAAATCCTTTTTTTTCTTTTTCTTTCATAAACACAATTATTTATTACAAAATATCATAAAAATAAACTCAAAACTTATTTACAAATAATGTTTTGTGAAAAAAGAAAAAATTCTCTTTTTCTTATAAAATACTTTTGAAACAACAGCGTAAACAAACTTGCTTGCTTAAAAGTAAATTTTTAAAAACCATCGGCATAAAACATAAAATCCTTTAAAATCATCATCATGGAGAATTTGCTTACTCATAAGCAAATTCCTAAATCCTCTAACATAAAGCATTCTCAATCTTCAGCGACACTTGTGATAAAATATTTATCTTAAAAACCGTTATCTGCTTCCCATGAAGCAAACCTTGAGGTTTTTCATTAAAGTCATCATTTTTCAAAACTTACGACTTTTCATTAAAGCCGTCATTTTCAAAACTTTAGCTTTTTATTGAAGCCATCATTTTTAAAACTTGTAATTGTCCATTCTTCAAAACATAATCATAAACATTTCAATCTCATATCATCACATAGAAAGAAAACAGTATTTTAGAAAGTTCACTTGCTTACTTGAAATCGTCTTAATTCTTTTCTTCCATTTTTTCCTTGCTTTTGCCTAGATAAATGAAAATAACATTTCATTTATATGCATCAGATTTAAATGCTTACATCCCTTAAGTTTTCCTACCTACATAAATTCATTGGACTAGCTTAACCCATTTGTCTTTCAAGTTGGGTGTTCATTCATATCATAACCTATACATATCATATCACTAATTTATTCACTTTTAATATCCTTATGTAGGGTAAACTTTATTACATGTAACAATCATTCACTAAATTATTATTAGAAAGTTCATTACTTCCATTTATCATTTTTAACAGATTTTTCACTTTTCATACATCAGTGCTCATTTTAAGCACTTAGTTAACAACTTAGACATTATATATTAATCTTAAATTTTGAGATTGTCATTATTTACTAAACAGTACCTTAATTCATATTTTTTATGCATTTTTGTATTGTAACAACTACATAAACTATTTACCATTTCCTCATGTCTATCTCTCCATAAATGTCCATTTCACAACACCTAAATCATGTGTTTCTTAAAATCTTTAAACACAGCAACTTGTTTCTTATTTTAGCATAATTAAACCCCTTAATTAACATATAATTTAGGATTTAATTTGAGAATTTTAATCTATTCATCATAGGATTCCAAAATAGTAACTTCGGGACCCATTTTTCATCATTTCAATGCTTCTTTTGATACTTAAATCATAATAGTTTTCTAATCCATAAATTTCAGAAAATAATCATAATTTTCTTAACTCAAATTTAGGGTATTAACACATATTTAAAATTTAAAATTCTTTTGCTTGCATAACAGTAACATCTCTACACATATTGGGTATCCATTTGACCGGTTTTGGCGTGTCCAAACATATGTCCATAAAATTAGATTTATGGCTAATCTTTTTAAACCCTTTTGAATACTCAAAATACCTTAAACATTGGGTATTTTACCCTCCATAACATCCATAAATCTTTTGGGCTAAATCATATATCGTTTTTAACATAAAAACATGGAAATCGGGTCATATGTGTAATCCTAATTTTCATTTTTTCTCAAAATTCATAACTTAAGCCCAAATCAAAATATATAATTCATCTAATCATGAATTGTTATGAAATCATATTAACACATCAAAACAGCAACATCATATGGGGGTTTAAGAAAATTTCAACTAGGTTAATCAACCCATTTTCAACCCTAATATCCATTTTCATCCTCTTGAACCTATGTTTTCATTCTTTTCATTCAATCCTTAATCAATACCCTAATCAAGGACATCATAAATTATACTTTAAGGGTTCATTGTGAATCAAATTCTTGACTCATAAGTTGAGGTGAAAAATATAGAATTAAAGAACTCAAATCATGGGGTATACTTACATGAATTGAATCCAACTTTGCTAATTTGAATCCTTCTTCTTTCTTCCCCTTTTTCCCTCTTTTTCTCCTTTTTTCTTGCTTTCATGCTGCTGGAATGTGGGGTCGTGCACTATTGGAGTTAGGAGCTTTGCTCCTTAGAATACTCTCTCTCTCTCTCTCTCTCTCTAACCCCTTTACCCCTTTGGATGTGCACCTATGTATAAGCTGAATTTTTCAGCTTTGTGGGCCCCATTTGCCACATCAATTAGCAGTTAATTAAATACATGTTTATCCCTTTTGATGATATGGCAAAATATGGTCCAAATAAATTTGATAATTATCTAAATAAAATCCATTAAAATCCATATCATTAAGGGACCACAAATTTGTCCACCATTCAACGTCCATTTCAGCAGTAGCTTTTGCAATTTTTCACACCTAATTCCACTTTAATTTATGAGTATTTAATTACCCTAGCTAATAACCTAGTTAGGAGTCCATTTAGCTTATTAAAAAAATCATAAAAAATCAACAACTGCCCATACACGTCCACTTACCTTGCTATCCATTTAATTAACATCCATATGCAGCTGCCCCTTTTGCAATTTTTTCACAAAATTGCAACTTTAATTAATTATCACTTAATTACCCTAATTAGGAGATCATTTAGAGGTCCAATTTTCATTTAAAAAATCATAAAAAAATCCAAAACAACAGCTTTGGACGTGACCTCTCCTTGCTTCCATGTTGTTGTCCACTTGTGGTGGTCCACTTATCATGAATTTTTTGGCATTTTCTGGCCAAAACATTTATCCCAAATCATGTTCACTAACCACCCTAGCTGCCTAGGTCATTTAATTGCATTTTTAGTATTTTTAAAAATAAAAAATGCCATGTAAACAGCCCCTTAATCGTCCATGGGTTGCCACCTACTTCAAGCTCCTTTGAGCTAGCCCATTAGCCATGAAATCATGTCATTAATCACTTGATTTTATCATGAATTTTGTCATTTTAAATAATTCCTAAAATCCATGTGTAATTATCTCCTTTTGACACCTCATTTTTGCCATTAATCATTTAATTATTTTATTGAACTTTAACATAAATGCTAGTTGCTTTATGGGTGCAAAAAGTCAAAGATATATGCCCATTTTCGTGCAACCATTATGTCATTATCATTACCTTAATCCAATCCTCTCATTGCATTGATCTCATAATTTTAACCGTTCATTTCAAATTTCATATCAATCCGACTTTTCTAGCTCAAGTTATGATCATTTGTAGTCATCTTTGGATTTTGATGGTGATGATTGATTTTCATCCTAATTTCATCAATATTTTTATAACCCAACCTTTCCATAAGATTAAGCATAAAATTATGTGTTTACCTTTCAATTTTCATCTCAAGCCACCTTACCGATGTCGAGTTATGAATTTTCTAGCATTTGCTACCTTAAATCCATAATTATCAACATAATCTCCATTAGTTAAACCATAATATATGAAGTAATTATCTCCAATATATTCACATTCTCTAGTCCTCATTAGGCCTATATAATCACATTAACCCATATTGGCTTATAATCATCATTCATAACTATTTGCCCTAATTGCAATAAATCATCAAAATTGCATCAAAATTGCCATGGAAATTATTCATAATTCTATTAAATCATACATGATCCATATTTATATGCCAAATGCATATATATAAGCCTTACTTGGGTCTCGGTATCACACTACTAGCCTAGATGTACTTAATTATCTCTATCACTATATTTTACACTATGATTTTTACCCATATTTGCTTTGATACCACTTAAATTATTGCATCCTACTAACTAAGTCAACGTCTCAGTCAATGGTCGCTAATAAACTACATGATTGCTAATAGGGGGGAACATACACAAGTGTCACATCATGTCATCACAATAAAAATTTATTTTACTCATCCTATAGTAAACCATAGAAGTTATATAATTTGCAACACTACTAAACTATATAAATGATCATGTTCAAAGCAAATTTACAAAAAGATTTATTCTTATGAGAGGATGGAGGGAAGATAGAGATATGAGAGATGAGAGGTAATGATTGCAGACGGAAGGAGAGAAAAAGAGAAGGATAGAGAGAGAGGTAGAAAGGAAAGAAGAATCTTATTGATGACACTCACACGAAGCAATAGGGATGATGATGGCAAATCGTAGCATATAAAAAAAAAAGATTATAGAGTTGTGGATGAAAGGAAGAAAATAAAAATTAGAAATTGGAAAAATAGACGATAGAAAATCAAAAATGGGAAAATCGATTTAAGGTTTAGAAAATATATATCATCCTTAATAGATTGTAAACGGGTTGAGGGATTATAAAATTTTGACACTAATCTATTTATTTATTTAAATAATTAAACATGTTAGTGGATCAACAACTATTTATTAAAAACCTCAACTCAAACTCATTTATATACAGGTTAGATGAGCGAGTTAATGGGTTGGTCATGACCATTAAGGTCTCTAGTATCTATGCATGTAATGATACCATGGGTATGTATTTTTATTGTATGTATAAATTAGGCATGCACTAAATATTTGTCATCAAATACTTTCTAAAATTTTTTCATAAAATTTGCTTACTTTTTCTCACTTTCAAATTACTTTTTTAATTTTTAAAATTTTTATTCCTTCAATTTTAATATTTTCTTACATCTTTAGCTAACTTGTCAAGCTCATGGTACTTGAAATTGAAAGTAGATTACAACAATGCGAGCATAAATTTAAGGAAATAACATTCACTTATTTTCTTGACATGTGGTGAGGTTGGGTTAAAATACATGGTTCAGTGGGAAGGTAAAAGGATATATGGCATGAGGTGGGATGTGCCCTACTCACATTGTACTAATCGACATTCCTTGAAACGTGTTACACTAAAATGACACTAAGGTGATGTTTAGTAATGTAACTATTAGAATTTTGGGATCTAGTGGAGTGGCAAAGAGATTATTTTAAAATTTATGTCAATGATACGAAATAATAAGGATAATATTAGAATAAATAAGTCACTTAGAAAAGAAATGATTGAAATGTAGAGAAGAAGTTGGGAAAAATAGAATTGTTGAATCATTAAATGAAATGATTTATGGAAAAATAAGAGGATGCATAGTTTTTCACACTCCATTGCACCCGACCCCAGATATTCCCAAATTTTCACCAACTTATGGCCTATTTGGTTGAGCATTTACCTCACTCAGTCAAAAATTTTAACATAAAATCAATAACATGTTATTTTATACATGGTTGGCTGAAAAATTGGAACAACTTTCCAAGATTGAAATCACAATTTTTGATGACTGCAAATGTAAGGAAGCTTCAAATTGATGCTTATGCGGGTTGTGTATGCCCATAACACTCATTCATACCTAAAACACAAAAGTGCCTTCAATAGCTAAAAAATTGTTTTTGTGATTTTGGATTACACTCACTCAATTTGACCATAATTACAAATATGCTTACACAATTTTCGAAACTACAAATAATTTCCTCAATAACTAAAAAATTGTTTATGTAATTTTCAAATACACTCACTCAGTTTGACCATAATTACAAATATGCCTATATAATTTTAGAAACTATATACAATTTCTACAATACTTGACCATAATTGCAAATATGCCCACATCATTATGGAGCCATTATGAAGTTGTTGCAACTAGGTATATTTAAAAAATATGTAAACTATATGGGTATCTTTGTAATTTCAAAAATTAAGTAAATATATTTAGTTTTTGCAAATATACCTATACTGTGATAGTGTAGTAACGGCGTCATAATGACATAAGTATATTTTTAACTATGGTTAAATTATATAGGATTATTTATAATTTTTAAAACTATGTGGATATATGTAATTATAATCAAAATAACATATTAATATATTTACAAATTACTCGAATAGTTTCCATTTACCCATCCGTTTTATAAGCTAGAAGACCATCATGCAACTCCTATTAAGTGTAGCTATGAATGATAAATAAACACATCATTCATCTATTCTATTAGAATAAATGGGAATTACTTTATGAAATTATATTTCATAAAAGTGAACTTATAGAACCTCTATTTTTGGAATGTTAATTATTGATGCAAAATCAAATTAATTTATAACATTATTTTTCTAGCTAGGAGATCAAATGTCATCCAAATTCGATTTTTACACAAGTCACATTTGCTCAAAAATAAGTGCATTTATTTTAAATTAGGAAAAATCTTACATCTATTCACATATATATTAAAATATAGTAATATTTTATTAAATCATTTATCCAC
>JAXCLR010000092.1:37506543-37526820 GCA_035584095.1 Annona squamosa
GAGGAAAAGCCAATTGTTTTTATATTCATATCAAAATAGAGGTTTCATCTGAAAGCAAACAAAAAAAAAAAGAGGTTTCATCACTTCATTTAGCCTCAACCAAACGCCCAACGCCTAACACCACATGCTCGTTCTCACCGTCCTCTTGCTCCTGTATGACTATCGACTCCAAAAAAATAAAAGTCGGTTCTTCGGGCCTGTGTTGGCCCCGCCGTAAAATATAGTTTGTTGTTGTGGCCCTAGCCCATAGGACCATTGGCCCTAATTCATTGCATCAAGTGGGGGTGTTTAGTTTTTTCTTTCTTTCTTTCTTTTTTTTTTTTTTTACGTCTCTGTCTCTCTCCGAAGAATACCTATTGTTTATCAGTATGGGGTTTAAACTGGTTAGGAATTGATTAATACTGGGCTCGGAAGAACTGGACCAACTCGTAAAAAAACTTGCCTGGCGTGATGAAAGTAGCCATCTCATCAGAAGCTTGGCAAGGTAGTGTATTACACGTAGGGGTGTTAATGGATCGGGTTGGAGTCTAATCTTAATCCTAACTCATTTAAAATATTTCAACCCTAATCTGTTTATGAACCCATTTAAAAATCTCAACCCGAACTCATTTATAATCCATTTAATAAACGGGTTGGTGGGTTATTAATGGCTTGTATAGGAAATAACTTGAAAGCCTAAACTCTAGTAAATGATGATTTTACAAAAAGAAAGATGAGAGGGTGTTTTTGGAGTAAAAAAAATGAAAATAGGACAGTAATGAGAAAATGAAATTAGGGCAATAGCGAAAAAATAAAATTAGTTAACTAAAGGAAGACTTAGAGAAAAAAAATAACTAAGGGGTTTACATCTATATACATAAAACTTTAATGAGTTAAGCGAGTTAAATGGGTTGAACGAATTAAACGTGTTGAACAAGTTATATGGGTTAAATGGATTACTCAACAGGTTGACGAGTTATAAAATTTCAACCCTAATCAATTTATTTAATTAAATGGTTAAACGGGTTGTCGGATTATAACCCATATATTCAAAAATCCCAAGTCAAACTGATTTATAAACAAGTTGAACGAGTGGGTTGAAGGGTTAACCATGACCATTAATACCCCTAATTACACATGACGACCATCCTTGTTTCTTTCTTTCATTATCACCTCATCCACCCATGAAACAAGACTATGCACACAAAATATTGGGAACTGATTTGTTGTACACGGGTGCACTTAGGCTCGGTGCGCTAAGGCATTTAACTTATTTTTTAATTTTTTGAAACTTTTTCATAAGGTGCTAATATAAATGTATTTAACACATGTATCAATTTTTATATTTTCTTTTTGGATTTCAAAAATCAGTGGCATTTTTAGTAATTTAAAATTACTAAAAATGCCACAGATTTTTAAAATTTTCAAAAATATCTTAAAATAGTAAAAAAATAAAAATAATGAAAAATGGATATTTGCACCCGGGTGCATTGAAGCTAAGTGCACCCAAGTGTCTATAATTAGTTCTCCAAAATACTAGCGAAGATAGCAGATTTTTAAATGCACATAAGAAAATTCAGCTCCTTACACGACTAGAAGATATGAGGCTTCCATAAAAGATAATTAATATTTTTAAATATAAAAATATTATAAAATAGGATTTTGTTTCAATGCAGTCAAATTTAGTGAAATTTTGCTGGCTAGAATTCCATTTTTTAACATGTTTTTCAAATTTTTTCTTATAAAAACTCTTAATCTAGGTGCATTTAACTTGTATATTAAGTTCTTTATTTTCGAAAAGTCGTATATATATTTTTTTATTTTAAAAAATAAGGGTATTTTAGTCATTTAAAAAGTACTAAAATCGCCCTATTTTTAAAAATAAAAAATATATATACATACATTTTCAAAAATGATAAAACTTAGTTTATAAATTAAATACACCTACATTAAGAGTTTTATAAAAACAATTCACAAAAAATATTAAAAAATGAAATTTTTAGCATGTATCTGGTTGCATTAAAACATTTTCCTGTAAAATGATAAATAAGTAGTAAATGATTCCTTAATATAAATACCTCAAATAATAAAAAAATGGTAGATCTGTTTCTTAATATAAATACCTTAAAAAGTCAATCGGCAAATTTATTTAGCAGCTCCATAAAACATAAATTGAAAAGAAATTATTTATTTTCTTTATGTATTTTATCTTTTCCAATATAAATTTCTTTATTATTATTATTTCACAAATATTTTATTTTTTGAATTTATTTTTTAAAAAAAGCTCCGTTGTTTGATCCTGATCTAGACTCGCTTTAATTCGGTTCAGACTTCCCTCCAACCCGGTTCAAAATAGACGCTTTAACTCGATTCAGACTTCCATCCAACACGGTTCAAAATAAACGCTATAAGGTTTGGCACTCAAGTCAACTGGAACACGCAGGGTCCGAATAAGGAAAAACTCACCTGGTTTTACTGCTCGCTGCACTGAAATTTCAATACACCCACGCACTATCCCCCTTTCTTTTCGATTTTTTTGGCACATGGGAGCTCGAGCATGAACTTATTTAATATTCTGCAATTCATTGATTTTGTTTAGGACATATTTGTTTACAACAAAAACTTTTCAAGTTAAAATTTTTTAATCTAAAACTATTAATTCTCTATTACTATCATATTTTTTAATGAAGCTTACTTCTAAAGCGGCTCCAAGTAATCTCCTTAAATTTTAAAATTTTAATATTTGATAAAAAATTCAATCCATTTATTGTATTTGACATTATTTGTTTAGTTATGAAATCAAATTTCATCTATATGTAATATGTACATAGGCCTCATTTGCTAAAAAATAGGTATATTTATGCATAAATTAGAAAAATACTTAAATACATTCACATGTATATTGGAATGTGGTAATGTTTTATAAAATCACTTATCCATTTGTAGTAATAATATTTTAGATGGTTTATATGTTAAAAAATACTATTTAAGAATTGATATTTATTATTAAATCATTTTATTACATTAATTTTGCATATTTGTAGACAGAGCTCATATATAATGATATTAGATAAATAATTTTTTTTATAATAATATAAGTGATGCTAAACACAATAAATAGAGTAAATTTTTCATCAACTATCTAAATGTTGAAAACGAAATAAGTTACATAGAAAGGAAATTTTATAGAAGCATCTGCATTTTTTAATTATCTCTTCACATCTTTATGCACAATTATGCTATTTTTTAATCATTTCTACATAAGTATGAAATATTTATGTGCAACCTCATTGCACCTAAATTACGGTGCAGTCATCTGAAAATAGACACCGCATGATCATAAAATTATAATCTACTCCACCATTGTATTTAGAATTATGTATTATACTGTCATACCAATTTTCATCTAAATTGAATATGTGTATGAACCTCATCTGAAAATAGTATAAATTTAGTATAATAAAATAGTGTGATGTAAAAAACAATTTTAACGTTGTTTTTTCAACATATAAATCATTTGCTATAAAATTTATATATGGATAAATGATTATATAAAGTATCAATGCATTTAAGTACAAGTGGAGCCCATTTTATGCTAAATACACTGTTAATTATGATGCAAGCAAATGCACAGAAAAGGTTCTTCATAACTACTATACAAATAACTTATCTATTTTAATTTTATTCTCTTTAATCTTCATCATTTCTACAACTATCTTACTTTTCAATCATTTCCATATAATAATTACTTATACAAATAATTTATCTATTTTAATTTTATTTTCTTTACTTTTAATTATTACCCCTAACATATCACATCATTTGCTACTAATTCAAAAATTTTTACAACAAAAACTTTTCATATAAAAATTTTATTACTTCGCAAGCACGCCTTTAATTCCTAACTTACTAGCAGTGACGGGCTTTGATTTCAATGTAGCAGACTTCAGTTGTGGTGGTGGTGTGAACATCGCATTCATCATTTGTCCCATTCATAGCAAGAAGGATTCATAGCCACCCTTACATGACCCATATGCCTGGAACTTAAAAACATGATATCATCATTCGACAGAATCATTGGCAATTGGTATGGATCACAAGAGGGTTCCATCTGAAATGTTGCCTGCTGAAACAAAATCATCACTTTGAAAGCCCAACAGATAAAGGGAATAACATCACTGGAGTATATAGACAAAAGCATTAGATGCTGCGCATATGTTATAAAGGCTATGATAACACTGTCCTCGAGTTTGTGTAACATGGAAACCCCAGAGAGCACTCAGATCTAGGGCATGCTCTCCTAGAAATCCAATTTACAGTCCTGAAGAAAAGAAATTTATTAATCCAGGAAGAAGCTTATCCAAGACCTGACTTGTGGGTATAGACGTAGGTAGCCATGGAAATATTATCTTCTTGTGCTTAATTATCCTCTTCTAATTGAGAGATGATGCTCAAGAACACTCGAAATCCTTGGCACATGTCGGAGAAAAGGCAGTACTCATTCTTTGCATGGTACGTTGACAACAAGCCTGTAAAGATCAAAACATGAAATAAATATTATCGGGTTACCAAATAGAACAATTCTTACCAACTCTATCTGATAAACGTGATTGACATGACATGTGAAGCAATAATATCTTTGCTCGCAAATAATGAAGCAATACCAAAACATGCTTTTATCAGCAAGCAGAAAGCATCTCAATGGCAGTAAACCTTCGCCAAGGCAAGCACATGGAGTAGCAGAATCTGATTATTAGGTTAGATAGAAGCGGACTAAAGCTGCATAGAATTCAAGAAATGAAGATCATGTACATGGAATGTAAAATGCTGATAAAATAGAACACCCATTTCTAGGTCAATGATGATGATG
Source organism: Annona squamosa (assembly GCA_035584095.1). Lineage (NCBI taxonomy): Eukaryota > Viridiplantae > Streptophyta > Magnoliopsida > Magnoliales > Annonaceae > Annona > Annona squamosa. The sequence continues at coordinate 37,511,393 of JAXCLR010000092.1, forward strand.
GTGATGTCAGTGTGAATAGTGACTGCTTCAGTTGTGCAGCAAACTCAGACTCAGTAAAAGTAAAGAGAACAACAACAAAAAGAAAATAAACTGTCCATCGGGTCCTTCATTCCTAAATAAATGTCAAAAATGGTGCAAGCATTCGTACCATAGCCTGCAGTTTGAACATCAAAGCCTTCATCCTGAAGAATTTCACATGATAAACATTCTGGTCAGGTCAGAAACAAATGATGAACCTCCAAAGTCCAAAAGAAGAAAGAGAAACATAATTTAGACCTGCAGCTCACGAATCAGTGGCAAAGTGCCCGTGATTGAGTAGGGCTTGCAGTGTCCAATCACTTCCTCAGTTGCTTTGCATAATACTTGGAAGCCATGGGATTCAAGATTACAAGCAACTCCCGAGGTCATGGCCTCCTCGAAGCTTAGTGTAAGCCTGTAAACCATTAACACACTCAGGAAACAGTTCTCAACTGTGTCACCACTAGCTTAGCTGAGTGGTAGACATGGGTGCGTGCATTTGTAGGGTCCCAGATTCTAAACTGGGCAGGAGTGATAGTCTCCTTTCATTCCAGATTTGAAATGGCCTCCTCTCTCCTTCCCAAAAAAAAAAAAACCTCAACTGTCAACATATATACATAAACATATATGTACAAACTACATACCCAGTTGTGTATAATCCAACAGTATTGCACTTTACAAGCTTCAGGGGGCATTTTGATTTGGAACTAACTTTTTATTATTTTTTTTGGCTTCAATTTACAGAGAACTTTTGATCAACTCTAAAATAAAATGCCCAGTTCAAACTGATTGTTATGCCATAAATCAAAATAACAATACAAAATTCCAATTGTCTAGCAGCTGATTCCCTGCCAGGATTAGACCTGGTTCTTCATTCTCATTTTCATGTTCAATGGGGAAACCACATAAACGAAAGAAAATTTCTATTGTCTCTTGGATTTTCTGGTAAAGAGAGACAAAGGAAGGATTGTCATTCCAGTAACATAAAAGCAAAAAGATTGAGCATACCTGCCCCTCAAATTTTCATCTGGGAGAACATATTTTGACACAGGCCCTCTAGTGTCCAGCTTCTCTATGTTGGCATTGATGTCATTTACATATTCTTGTAATTTTCTTGCCACGTCTTCTGTGCTGGAATGGTTCAGATGCAGAAGTAGATTCAGGTTCTACCAGTTACTGTAATTTTCCTTTTCATTATCTTCTTTATTTATTTTTTGAGTCAATTGCCAGAAATAGCATGGTGCTTTAGAAATAAATCGCAAGTAGCACACTTACTTGTAGAATGGAGTTAACCTGCCAAAAGTCATTAAAAAACAAAAATCAGAGAGAGAGAGAGAGATCAGAATAGGGTTTTACTTGCATCATCTAGAAGATTAGATAGCAAATATAAGAAAATTTTCTGCAATCATTTTTTTCTTGCAAGGAACATATCATGAATTTAGCCGATACACTCAAATGACATATGGTGATCCAAAAACAAATGTAGAGTCCCATGATACTCCAAGAAATGTACGTGTGGGTCATATGCCTTGGTAGTCAAAACAATGAGTCATTAAAAATAAGAAAAATGCCTCCTTGGTCTTATTAGACTTTCAGTGTTCATATAATTGATACTTTCTTCTTTCTTACTATAATCTTACATGCCACCCAATTTGGGACTGCTGGACAGAAACTATATTTTGCATTACATCAGACATCAGCCTAGAGTCTACAACACTAATGCATGAACATTGACTCTCATGGATTACCAATTCATCCGAATCATTGCAATTAAACTCCACTGGTCTTTTTGACAACACTTCACTTGCCCATTTAAAGTCTTTAACATGTTTACCTTGCCATTAATTTGAAAAAAGAAATACATGAAAAACCAAACTTCCAAACAAATCTCAAACATTATGATATGGGTTGTGATCTAATGTAACCCTTCCATGCACCCCCTTTGTTTTTATTTTTAAAAGTATTTTTTTAAAAAATCCAAACCATCTATTGTTTTCATCAATAGGTATTTATTTATGATATCAAAAATCACTTCAATGGGAATAACTTATTTTAAAATTTAATATCTTTTGATAGTAAATATATAAATACTAAAAATTTGAAAATAAATTGATGCGGGAATTGTTGAGGCTGAGAGGAAACTGAATAATCTACAGTATCAAATCCCAAGGGCAAACTGAGGATGCAAGGTCTATTAAGGGACCATTGCCCTTCCAGCGGTCAACCCAATGTGGAGGCCACATGTACCACTAAAAGCGACACACCAGTCTACCTTCTTAATGCATGTAGCACAAGTGAAGCACGAACCATCTCTCACGCATAGACTTGATAACTGGATTGCTCTCTCCTAGAATGCTGGACTACATAAATCAAATGTTAGAGTGGACGAATTGCCTTGGAAAGGCCTCGAATTCTGATTAGCATCTATCAGTCATCATCACACAAAATCCATGATAAGATATTAGCCAAACCATGTACACGAGGAGATCTAGTTGTCCATCCGTACTCTCTATGAAAGCAACACTTAGCAACGGAACACTTCTTTCCCCAAACTCATCCAAGCATTCATAAACTCTTGCTCTCTCCCTCTTCACTCTAATTTCCTTCTAAGGATTTGCCCACCTCCCAAGTTAGCTAATGAAGCATTATATAGTCTTGTACTTGCAATTGCACTTAGTGAATTTTTCTTCTAGTGATTCTTTAGGGAGATCTCAAATCCAAACTAAATGTCTTTTTCATATAAATCCCTTGTGTTTGCTACCTCTTCTTCGCTCTCTTAACAACCTAGCCTCAACTCTGTTTACTCTGGCCAACTTTGACTCCATCATTTGGCACCGTTTGTGGAAGGAAATTGACTTACACCCTCTCAAACAAAGATAAAAGTAAAGAAGGCTGCCCGTAGAGTCACCACCTTATTTGACGCCTCAGCTCTCCAATATTAAAGAGCATAAAAAATGCCTTGCTTGTCCCTAAAGAGTCATTTGAAGACCAAGGCCTCGATCTCCAATCTTAAGGGTAAAATTGCCCCCAACTAGGAATGGCCTTATAAGATTGTGAATGTCTCCTTCCAAGGAACATATAAACAAGCCAAGGAGACTGAGTATTTGGCACTTAGCATGTTGTCATCTCAAACGCTTCTATTCCTAGCACTATAGCATAAAAGGAATGAAGGAAAATGTGCATATATAAAGAAAAAAGAAAATTTTTCATTAATAACAAAATCAAGTTACAAAGAACAAAATTTACATGGCAGACAAATTGCTTTGTACAAAACTTACATGGAAAACAAATTATTTCTTTTCATTTTGCATGAAGAGCTCGGATCTAACGTCAAAGTTAGGGTATAGAAGCTCCATGTCGTCAACAACTCACACTCAATCCAAATTTACAAATAGCGGTTAGTTGCCTCCCAATCCTCTAAGGTATCGTCGCTAGGAACTACTCCGATGCTCCCTAATGATGGCCACCTAGAGATCTTTTGACAATTGGGGAGGCGTAGCCTCCTTAGAATACCTGTGACCCTTGACTATTGGGAAACCGTGAGAACCTGCTACTACTCCCCTACCTTTGTTTTGAGCTAACAAGCCTTCTCCTTGATGACCACCACAGATTGAGCCACATTAAGCATCACTGACTTTCCCTCCAACTTTCGGATGAACACCACCTTCTTCCCTATTCTTACTCGATAGACAATAAATTTTGGAGATGGCTTGCACACCACCTCCTGATTGCTACTTCTGCTGCCTTCACCAAAGCTACCTCTTTCCAAAGAAAGCTTGCCTCCACTTCTCCTGCCTTCACCATGCTAACTTCTCCCTCGACAATGCCACTAAGCATGACTAAGTAAAAGATACTGAACCATTCACTTGAGCCACCTGGAGCTCACCACAACCTTCCAAGAGTTCCAACCATGCACCTCCAACTCCACCTTCAGCGCCTCTTATTCATGTACCACCTCCGGAGCATGAGTAGTCTTAGCTAAGAGTGCATATGGGTTGGGTTAGTGCTAGGTTAGAGTCATCCCAACCCTAACCCTATTTACAAAATCCCTTACTCCATCATATGTATTCTACCAAGTTGGGATGAGGGGAATCCAATCCTAACCAAAAATTTAAAAAACAGGTTAAGCTCAAGTCAACATTAGGTAAGGTTCAAATTAGCAATGCAAATTGAAAATGTGGGTAATGATTAAAATATTTATTTTTTTACACACATTGCTAACTAAGGGTATGTTTAGCAATCATGAAAAGTTGTCAATCTAAAACTTTTTACTCTCCACAACTACCCTATTTTTTAATCATTTCTTCACATTTTCTCATATAACTACTTTACTTTTCAATCATTTCTCCGTAACTATCTATATAACCACTATTTATCTTAATTTTATTCTCTTTACTCCTCATCGTTACTCCTATCATATCACATCACTTCTCCGATTTCAAAAAATGTTACACTAAAAACTTGTCTTTCAAAAATTTTGTCAAATGCCTAACACACCCTAAGATTATCTAGATGTTGGACTTAAATATTAACTATTAGAATATTTTATCCATAAACTAAATTAAAGTATGAGCAGTCATTATTGAAAATGAAAATAAGACATTTAGTTTAGGATTCTCTTTACATGTATAGGTCGAGTTGCGTTCATAGGGTCAGGGGATGGTCAAACCAATCTATAACCTACTTTCACATTGGCCAAGTATTCCAATCTACACATCTCCGAGTCAACCAAGTAGTTGCCCAATCTGATGTAAAACAAGTTGAGTTGGTACTGAGTCGTGGGTCACCCTAGACCCATTTACACCTTTTCCTCAACCACCTCTCGAAACCCATAAGCCACTACCAGGTCTCCCTTGACCACATTGGCAACATTAACATAGTTGAAAGAATCCTTAATCGCAACTTTCCTTTACAATTTCCCTAGCCTTTGCTGCAACTCCCCTAAAGCATCACCGTCACACTTAATCACAACAAATTGATGACCCCTTGCCAGTGGGATCATTACATAGCAAGCCTTGAACTAGATCTAGAGCCTAGCCCCCCTATACAGAGGGGAATCAAAAATTAAAATCTCCCTCCCGCTCTTTTAGCTCAAACTTTTTCCCAACCACTATAATTTTCCTCACCTTAATGTCGGTCAACCTTGAGAGAGCCACGATAAGGTCTTCTAAAGCCAACAAGAAGGCATGGGACACTCCTAAGCTTGATAGTCACAAGAGTCCCAAAGATGGACTTCAACTTGTGCTCATTGAGGCAAATATATCCTTCCTTGGCACCTATAATGGTGTCCCACTCACACACTAGGATGAGCTTGAAATTCGTTGAGAACTAGAACTTATGGGAAAGCCCTCCAACTCTGCGTAGATGATTTTGTTGTGAAACAACCCCATTGAGAAGAGAAAATGAGAGCTTGGAGATGAAATGAATATGAAGAAGTTTAGAAACGCCAATTAGGAAAATGAAGTGTCGTGAAGCCTAACTACTAGTTGCATAAAACTTTGATTAAAGGAAAGCAAGACCACTACTGTTACACTGCCCATCAAGTTATAATAAATGCTCCTTGAAAAGCAAAGTGATAAAAGGACATTCTGACATATAAGCATTCTAGCTATTTCGATGTCATTTCATGCTCCTTGGCTAAGAAAGCCAACAATCCCAACTCAACAGGGGACAAGTAATGCAAGAATTGTCTCTATAGAGATCAAACCAAATAGTATGCACCACCAAATCCCTAAGGGTGAACTAAGGTCGTAGGAGCAGTTAAGGGACCCCTACTTGCCAAGCGCTTGAACCAAGGCAAAGGCCACATGAACCATCCAAAACAACACATAAGTTTGCCTTCTTGACATGTGTAGCACAAGTGAAGCACATATCGTCTATTATGCATTGATACAATGGTGAAATCACTCTTTCCTAGAATTCCAAAGCACATAATCAAATGCCGAAGTGGACAAATTGACTTGGAAAAGGCGCTGAATTCTAATAAGCACATGCTAGTCATCATCACACAAGATCCCATGATGAGATATCAACCAAACCATGTATAAGAGGAGATCTAAGTCGTCCATCCTTGCTCTCCATGAAAGCAACACTCAACAATAGACTACCAAACCATGTATGAGAGAATATCTAAGTCATCCATCCTTGCCGCTACAAAATTAACACTTAACAACAGAACTCCTCTTCTGAACTCATCCAAGAACTCATAAGCACTTGCTCTCTTCACTCTAATTACCTTGTAGTAATTCTCTTCCTGTGATTTTTTAAGAAGACATAAGATCCAAATAAAGGCTTCCTTTTGCACATCAATTCCCTATGTTTGCGTTTCCCTCTTCTCTCTTCAGTCTCCACAACTCGGCCTTGGCTTTCTCTCCCTGTTGCCTATTTTGACTACATCAAAATATTAAAAAAATACTTGCAGAAATGACCTTCTAACTCTGGATAGTTATAATTTTGCCCTCATGATTTAAATATTTGCAAAACTACTAAGTTTTAAATTAGCAATTTTAATCTTGCACCCTAACACTATTAAAAAAATTGTTTATAATTTTGATTGGATAAAATCCCTCATATCTTATGGAGGGTTAGTTTTATAATTTCATAAAGTTAGAATGTTAAATCTAAAAGAAAAACACAAAAAATAACATATTGAGTTAAGATCTTGATTTTTTCATAAACTTATTCATCTGAGTATATTTAACAAGTAAACCGAGTTTTACTATTTTGAAGATGTGTACTTTTTTAATTTTTAAACACAAGCGTACTTTAGTCATTTTCAACCGTTAAAAATGATTAAAACACCCTTGCATTTAAAAATCCCAAAAAATACACATTTTCAAAAATGACAAAATTTGATTTATATGTCAAATACATTTAGATTAACAACTTTATTTAAAAAAATTAAACCGGCTAACAAGATCACAACTCTAACATTTTATTAAATCAAAATATAAAAAAAATATGTTAAAAGTACTTTTAAAATAATCTTCATATTGAATAAATAAATTTGGAGGCGTTTAGTTTTTGCCAATTTCTGCAATAAATAATAATAATAATAATAATAATAATAATAATAATAATGACAAATTTAATATGTGTATAATAAACGCCACATGAAAATATTTTTGAAATACAACAAAATTTATTTTTAAGAAATATTCCTCAAAATAAATTAATTTCATGCCTATCAAAATTGGAAATCCTAAGATAAATAATTTTTTAATTATATTTCTAATATTATAATAGAAACTTAAAAAATACACAAATCTTTACTTCTTAAAAATTCCCATGACAAATAATTTTAAAAATTACCTTTTGATATTATAATAGAAAATACAACAAAATATTTTAAAATAGAATTCTTTCGATCACTTATTAGATTAAATATTAATTTGTCTTTAACATTTTGCAAACTCGCATAGTAACTAATATTGAGAGATTCATTTCTAAAATTATGATAGAAAATATTGAAAAATACCTTAAAACTAAAATAATTGTACATAAAAAATAAAACGAGGAATATTTTTTAAAATTTTTGAATTTTTGGATATTTTTCTTTTTAGTATAATATTAAAAAAAATTTAATTGTGGAGCATAAGAATTCTCAAAACATGAAAGATACAAAATTAATTTGTTTAATGTGAAGAATTTCTTAAAATAGTTTTTTGCTTTAAAGTATTTTGTTGCGCAATTCTATTATAATATTACAAAATTATTTGTCATAAGAATTTTTCAAATATAAGACATCTACAAAATTAATCTATTTAAGGTAAGGGTTATTTTTAAATTTCTTTTTTACTTCTAAGGCATTTTCCTATATGTTCTGTCACATGCACATATATATTTAGTTGTTTATTATTAATTTTTTATGGCAAAAATCTGCAAAATTGGGATTATTTTAGAAATTTAACATATTTTATATATTTCTATTTAATTATATTATTGTGGTATTTGCATAATTACCCCCTATCTTCACAAAATTATAAAATTAACCCTCCAAAAAATGTCTCGGTCAAAATTATAAACTTTTTTGACAGTGTCAAGGCAAAAATTTTAAATTACAAGACTTAAAAAACTTAAGAGTTATTTTTGCAAATATCCAAACCATGAGAGTAAAAATCCAATTATGAAAAGTTGGAAATCATTTTAGCAAAAACCAAAATAGATAACATAAAAATGTTTTCTTGATTATTCAAATCATAAACAAATACAAATAGGCAAATGTTAAATTGATTTAGAATTTTGAAAAAGACTTTTACGAATTAAAAAAGAATACTAGATCACAACCCAATTAATAAAATATCTTATAGAAAAGAAGTGTTTTCTAGTAATTGGAACATACCTAACACCATGTCCATGCACCCGGGTTGCATTAAATCACAAACCTTATGATGAACTATTTGTTGCTGAAAAAAAAAAGTTTTCCAGTAATTGGAACATACCTCACATCACCACAAATCATACATTCAGCTGGAATCTGATTGATACCGCCACCCGGGTCTACACAATATCAAAAGAAATGTGAAAAATAAAAAATGGAAATGAGAATCCTTAGAATTCATATAAGGCCATCAGGATAATGACAACTTATAATAACATACCATTTTTTGTTTTGTAGCCTTTTCAGGAGCTATTATGTAATGGTGCCTGTCTTTTATGGTTACTCCACGGCTAAGACTCATTGACGTCTTTTATTAAGTAGATTAGAGAATGATGCCTTCAATTAAGGCTTAAACAATGACTTCGTGTGGCTGTAGGTGTAATAATTAAGGCATTTTTTAGAAGGTTTAAGTATGCAAAATTAGGATAAAAAGAAATTATCGGGCTTAGCCTATACAGTTCTGTTTGTTCTATGGTGCATATTGAACACTGTCGAAAACATTGTAGTCAACATAGCTGCAAATATCGAAGTCTTTAAAATTGAGAGGACTACTCTGTAGTCAGCAATGTTGCGTAACTCTCTCTCTCTCTCACACACACACACACACAAAATAACCCCAGCATTTAATTAATAGCATGGGTAACAAAATTGGAGTTTCCTATCACCACATTAATGTTGCTTACACTACCATGTATTTTAGTCTACAATCACCTGGATCTTGTTCTTTTCTTTCTCCTCCTTGTACTCTCATATCTAGAAACTCAAAAAAGGATTAGCAATGTCAACGCATTAAGTTAGAGATTGGAGTCAATCTTACAACTCCATTGAGTTGGCTTCATAGTTGAAGGTGTGGCAAAACCATAAACCTTTTCCTGAGGGTGTGGTGGGAAGTCCTGATAGAACCGTTGCTGGATCTCTTTCACAGCTTCCATCATCATCTCCAGAGGATTGATAGCCTGAATATGATATTTCTCTAAATGAATTCTCAGAGTAATAGCTCAGTAGTATTTTTAATCAATCATATTGCATTAAACATGCAAGCCAGTTTCAATCCAAAAAAAAAAAAATGCAAACCAGTCTTATGTTGTCTATGCTTGCAAATTGATTTGATCTGCTCAAAAAAATCCAATACTCAATAAATCAGCAAGATAATTCTCCTTGACTCAAGCAGAATTCAGATGTGTCACAAGAAAAGCAAGAAGAAATGATGAACCATATGCCAAATAAGAAAGCACTGTCTAAAGTTTGACTAAGTATGAAATTAACAAACTAAACTATATTATTTGGATAGGTAAATATTTGTTGGAAGAGACCTTCCTCTTGGACAGATCTTGGAATTGAGTTCTGTAACAGTCCATTCGAGTCTTGTAAGAGCCAAACATTCAAGGAAAGAAACCAAGATGGAAACAATTTCCCATCAGCATCATTCAACATGGATGCAATAAATTTCCAAAAAAGGGCATCTGAACGCGCCAACTGCGTATGAAATAGATGCACCTGAACCGTAGTTCTTTCTAGAGATACTCAAAAACCAATGAGAACCCCAAAACACAAGAAGCTGAAAATTCTCATTTTTTTTTTGTTTCACATCAGATGACAAAATGCTGTTGTATTGCAAAATCGGCTACCTTGTGTGGAAGGCCGCTGTGGAAGAGCTTTCCTATTGCACGAAGTTTCCAAACTATCATTCCGCCAGTGCCTATGCATGGTTGTTTGTCAGCTGTGTCTATCCAAAACCTGTTTCCAAACAAGGTAAGAAAAAGTTCATGGATAAGGATGAACATGGTGAACTTTTATTGTTTCAACATATTCTTCCTTAAAAAGGGAACACAAAGAACTTTTTTATGGCCTGGAATGATAAGAGCCCCTAACACAACAAAGAGGCACTGAGCTATGCATACAATTCTGTCGTTGCTTTGGACAAAAATCTGGACAGAATACATTCATGAACGAACTAGTGTTTCTTTGTTTTTCTTTTTTTTTTGATGGGTGAACGAACTGGTGTTTTGGTTTCACCAAAAAGTACTCATGGAGGTTTCCATCTATAAATTCAGCACTGGGATAATTATGATGCTCAAGTTACTTCTGCATAAAATCAAATTTGAGTTTGCATATAAGATTCCAGGATGAAAGCTTGTGAAGGACATGTTACTTGAAAAACTGAATCAAGGTCCTCTGTCAGCATCCCGGAATCTTTTATCATCATCATCTTACGTTTCGGGTGCATTTCTTGTCTTGAATCCTGTATCATCTTGACGACGACGATGATGGTACAAGATTCCAGGATGCTTACAAAGGACCTTGTTTCAGTATATTACGTAACCCATCGTTCAGAAGTCCATCCGCTCCAATCCCAAAAGAGACGAATTCTCTTCATTGGGCAGTATTTTCTCATGGTGTTGGATCCCAGAATTTTACAGATTCCTTCTTTGTTACTGGGTCAACCCCAAAGCCGTAACGTCTCAAAATGAGGAGGCCATAGAGTAACTTTTTGCCCCCTTTGCCTCAAAAGTAGTAGGGTGATCATAATGCTCAAGTTACATGTGCACAAACTCAAATCTGAGTTTGCATACAAGATTCCAGGATACTTACAGAGGACCTTGTTTAAGTTTATCAAGTAACCCATCCTTCACAAGTTCATCCACCCCAATCCCCAAAAGAGATGAATTCTCTTCATTGGCTATAAAGACAGCAACAACAGTGGACTTCAGCTTTGGCTTTGTTTCTGCTAGCCTTCTCATGAGTTCCGTTACAAGAGCTACATGTCCCAAACAGTCAGTTGTTCCACGACCACGCAATTTGTCACCATCAATGCTCAAAGAGAATGGATCGAATTCCTGCATTTGTTTTCATCAATATTCATCACATACGTAGGAAAAACAACACAGTGTCCAATCTTTCCCCCTTCAGGGAGTCAACGTAAAAATGGTGAACTCCAACAGCGCAAAACTTCACCCACCATCCAGTTACACTTTATAAGTAACCTAAGAGTCTCAGACTTGACTTTTATGCATACAAGAAATTGTCAAGTTTCAACAGGTTAGCATTAGGCAATTAAAATTAACTATGTAAGGAAGCTATTGAAACTTAAGAACCAACTAGCTATCATATCGAAAATGCACAATAGGCATTTTTGCAAGAGACGCCCTCCCATAGGAAGACATTTTTGCATGTGTGCTCCTAAGATTTTACAAAATGGCATGCTTCATAACTTAAGTCTTGATATTAAATACCTAAAGGGAATCACATATTAGTGATGACAGAGGAAAACCTCCTTCTTAAAGCAGGCAACAACGAATGAAGCCAACGAGAAGAGAGAGGTACTTGGCTGTCGACTCAAGAATATCAACAAATACCTGAGAGGAGTTCACGAAAAAAAATATGGAAAATCCTGACCAAATTTTTAATTCACCAGATAGGTGAAGGCTGTAAAACAGGCGAGCTATTTCCACATAGAGTCGAGAAAAAGAAATGCTAAATTTACAATGTCCCTTCTTCAAATAGCTGCAGTTATATGATCAATTTAGGATGAACCGAAGATCAATGAAGCAGCTCAAATTCCAAGCCTTTTTTTCCCCTTCCCCAATTGGAAAAAGCAGGCTTGCTATCAAAATTCAATGCAGAAAAAAAAATGAAACGCACCCAATCTTGGGGATTGGCTGTAACGACGTCCATGTGGCAGCCAACGAAGGAGAGAATCTTGCCGGGCACAGTGCCGGGATACTCGACGATGATGTTGCCTCGGCCATCAACGTAGCTGACGTGGTTGACGATGAGAGGACCGTCGCCTGTGGAGGTGGAGAGAGGGAGAAGCACGTCGAGCACGTGCCTGGCAACTCTGTCTTCTTTAGGAACGAGCTCAGGTGGGTTGTTCTGGACGTGCTTCGCCTCGCCAATGATCTTTCCAAGCAGATTCAAGAATTTCTCCTGGTCTAGATTTCCCACCACTTCCTTCAAAGAAATCGCCATTGCAGTGCTTGCTTGCTGGCTCGACGGGAAGAAGAAACCTCGGAAAAACAAACTGACACGACATCTGGTTCTCCTTTATAGGAACAATCAGAGCTTGGCCTACATTAATCAGCGGTTGGGATCAGGATTGCATGAAAATTTGGGACGCAACTATATTAGAATTTGGGAAAAGGAGTATTACAAATAGATAGAGTTGTATTGAAAATGAAAATTATTATTTTTTGAAATGGAAAAAGTATTTGTAGATAAGAAAAAATTTCATTTTAGTATCATCTTATTTCACATCAAATTTTCTTTTTTGTCCAAATGCATATATTTTTTATCTTAATAATTTGCATGTGTATTTGATAATTGATAAAATTTGTAAAAAAAAATTTAATGAAGAAATAATGTAATATAATATAAATAATAACGAAGATTAAAGATAGTTATGTTTACCAAATGATAAAACTTTAGATAAAAAAATTTTGCGTAAAAATTTATTATATGAAAAAAATAATGTAAGATGGGTAATAATGAAAAACAAAGAGGAAAAAATTAAAATAGATAAATTAATCGTATGAATAGTTGTATATAAATAATTGAAACTAGGATAATTGTGTAAAAAATGTAATTAATTAAAAATATGGTAATTATGGAGAGTAAAAATTTTAGTTTGTAAAATTTTATATGTAAACAAATATATCTAATGTTAAAATAGATATGGTAGTTAAAAAAATGATTTAAAAATATGATAGTTAGAGATAAATGTGAAGAAATAATTAAAAAATAAAGTAATTATGAAGGGTAAAAAGTTCTAAATTAGCATATTCTTCTAATTGTTACACACCCTTAATCATAAATCTAGAAACATAAGTTATCCAAAAATATTATTTTTAATTTTTTATTGATAATATATATATGCGACATCTGATGTCATAATATTTACAAAGTAAAAAAAATAACAAATTGGACAAGCATACATGACATTGATGTCATAATATTAATAAGTGGGATTGGTTATGTTTTAGGGAGGATGGGCTGAAGGAGGATGAGGATAAAATGAAATTTTCTATTTCTAAAAATATTTTTTTATTCTTAATAGGTCTTTTCATATAATTCTTCCCTACTCTAATATGCTTTCTCAAATTCTTAGAAATTATAACATTTTTTCATCTAATCGTTCTTATCTCATTTATATCCCAAATTGGAACGGAACGCATAAAAAGTTAGACTAGTAAAGGTGGGCGAGCAGCGTTACTGAAATTATTCGTGTTGATATGAAAGAATGTTTTCCTTTTGCTTTTGACGCTATTGTCATTTTATATGATAAACCATCAATTTTCACTTAAAGGTGCGCATGGAAAAAAGAGGAAATTTGATTTTTTTTTTTTAAAAAAGGAAAAATTTCACTTATACTCATGGCATTTACCTATGATTTCTTTTATATTTATAATATTTCACAAGTTTCTCTTATACCCACGATGTTTTATCTTAAATTATTTCATATCTATGCCTGCAATACCGTTGTTATTTATCCTATTGAGAAAAATAATTTTACGCTTCCAAAATTTCTCCATTTCTACAAGTAAGCCATAATATTATATTTTAATAATTTGATGTCATAAACTAATCATTTACTATCATCTATTGAGTCATATTAAGGTTGAATCATTTAGCGTAGAAATTTTGAAGAGAAAAAATTGTGTTTTCAATGATATAAATAATGTTTGTTTTAAATATGCGAGTATGAAAGGAACGTAAAACAAAATGTTATGAGTATAAGAAAATTTTGTGAAATATTTTGAGTACTAGGTAAATTAAAGATAAATATTGAGGGTATAAGAAATATTAAAGGTAAATGTTATTTGTATAAAATAAAATTTTCATTTTTGAAATTAATAGAGATAATGATTAGAAAAAAATGTAATAAAATTAAATAGAAGTGATCTTGTTAGCCTAAGTTAAACAAATGTCTCACTTAGCTTACATTTAAAAATCTATTTAAAAATATCTTTTTTTGTTTTTTTTTCTATATACTTGTTTATCTAAGTGTATTTAACATATAAACCAAGTTTTACCATTTTTGTATATGTGTATATATTTTTAAAATTTTTTTAAATATTTATGTGTATATGTGTTTAAAGTACACTTATGTTTAAAAATCTTAAAAAATATATATATGCATATCTAAAAATGATCAAATTTAGTTTATATGTTAAATTCACTTATATAAACAAGTGTAAGAAGAAAAAAGTAAAAATAAAAAAAATTTAATAGATTTTTTAAAATGAGTTAAACATGATATTTACTTAGCCCAGCTTAACTGACCTCAAGGGTTATTATGTCTAAGGTCAAAAGGAAGATTCCAAAAATGTTTTTCGCCTTTATTCTCTTCGATCGGAGGATATTAATTTAAGCATCCAATGCTAGTGAGGAATCGGATTTGTGCGATGTTGGCTTTGCTTGAACGCATGCATGGCTTTCCTTCTAGAATAATTAATTTGTTTAGTTTTTTTTTTTAAAAAAAAAATTTATGATCGAACTTCTAATCTTCTACAATCTACAGAATGATTTGAGTAGCGTAGAGTATAGGAAATTACTTCCATCGCACTTCGAACTCGTATCAAGGACTGTCACAGGACTCCATTCGAAGATTCGTGAGTTCCCGCCCACCTAAAATATGACCTGGTCCGCCTAGTCATGATGATGGAATGTCAAGATCGACTCCCTAAAAATCCACGACAGAACATCTTCAACAGGAGGGAATCGGGTAAGAGCACCCCCACCTTGATGAAGTCACGGTGCTGCCATCAAGGCATCGATCTCGAGTGGTAGGGGAAGATGATTTCGCCTGAGTCGCACACTCCACGTGGTCGGCTATGATCGCACAACATGATCTTCCTGTTGTAATTTCTGGACATACATATATTATTTATATATATATGCTATCATAAATTAATGGTCCAAATTATAAAAGTGATCTTATAAGGATTTATGGACCAAAATCATTTAATAAAGCATGGATCTCCTATGCGTAGAAACCATATAGCCTAGATTCCAATTTCTAGTTTTATGATGG
>JAXCLR010000092.1:37555706-37570968 GCA_035584095.1 Annona squamosa
TGGTCATAAATCCCGTATGTCATGCCTAGTTTTTTTTTTTTTTTTTTTTAAAAAAATCCGACCCATTTATTATATTTATTAATGGTTTTTCTAAGATATGAAAAATAAGCAAATAAAGATTAGATATATACATGAGTCAGAGCAGTTTAAGTAAACTGATAAGATTGGTTAAAAATGAAATGCGACAGAATCTTGAGAACATCTCTTTTATTGCATTTTGGGTTCTTCGTATTGCTTTATGTATATCATTTTCAACCTGATTCACAAACCTATCCACACTTTAGATTAAGTGATCATTAACTCTATATAAATGAATAGACTTAAATATCTTTAATTTCTGTTGTAGCTTCCAAACTATTAATGATCAAGTTCTGTAATATGTAATTAATTGAACCGTCTTAATTATACATCTTTTTGTGATCTATTTTTATTTTTTAATTAAAAAAAGGAACCTACCAATCCAAGAAAATGAAAGAGGTACCTGAAGAATGCCAGCATGATCGCCTTTTTTGTGCTCGGCGCAGGGCTCAAACCAGGTGCCCGGCCAGTGCGTCTCGTCGACCATCCACGTCGCCTTCTGCGGCCTAACCACATCCACCAGCCCATCCCCCGCTTTCGCCTGCGCCGCCGCCTTTTCTTTCTTCAGTTCTCTCGAATTCAGGGACTTGCACCTTTTCCGAATCGCCTCCGGCAGCCCGTTGATTCGCACCTTGAACTCATCGTACTCCCTCTTTATCCATCGCCGGTCCTTCACGAAATCCGGCCGCTTCTTGTTCTTCGTCGGATCTCCCTTCACTTGGAAATAGCTGTCCGGATTTCTTGGCTCGATGTTGTGCTTCCTGCAGAAGGGAACCCACATCTCCGCAAACTTGCAGGCCTCGGCCATGGCCTCGAATGTCAGGACAGCAGCCCCATCGTCGGAGATGTAGCAGCACAGCTTCTCCACCGGGTAGTCCACAGCAAAGATGGAAAGAAGGGTGTTTGCCGTCACCAGAGGCGGTTCCTTTCAAACAACCATCAAACGTATAAAAGCCAGTCAGCTTGCATGCTTGTTGGTTGAAAGATTTCTTTGTGATCTTATCTATTTTCTCATTTCGATGACTGATAAAACATTCACTTTATCCATAATATTTTGTAGTACATAATATTTAATATTATTTATAATTCCATAAAAAAACCTTCATTCATCTAATGCTTCTCACCAAACATGTATAAAATTAATGTCGTAGAATAATATGATATTAAATATCAATTTTCAAGTTGTATTTCTACCATATAAATCATCTGAAATATCATTATTACGTGGATAAATGATTTTATAAAATATTGTCATATTTTGATGCATATGTGAATTTATCTAAGTATTTAAAATAATTTACATATTTAAAAAATATTTTAAAACAAATGTAGCACATATGTATCTTTGATTTGAATGAAATTTTGTTTCATAGCTAAATAAATAATGTTGAATACTATTAATGGTCTAGATTTTTCATCTACAATTAAAGTATGAAAAGATGAATAAGATTCAATGAAATTGCTACTAAGTAACTAGACTAAATAGACTAAGATTAAACCACTATCATCTCATGCACGCATCTAGTAAGGGGATGCTTATAAATGAACCTTAAGGCTTTTGAAATTTGCAACTTATTCCTCTTGATTTTACAGACAACCTCCTTCCCTTCTTAGCTTTGTTTGTGAAGTTGACTATGAGGGGTTGTAAGTAAACGGGAAAATGATGTTGTTTTCAATAGATAGCGCCAAATGTAAGATGGCTGTAACATATGTGAATTTATCTAAGTATATAACATAATTTACATATTAAAAAATATTTTTAAACAAATGTAACACATATATATCTTTGATTTGAATGAAACTTTGTTTCATAGCTAAATAAATGATATTGAATACTATTAATGGTCTAGATATTTCATCAACAATTAAAGTATGAAAAGATGAATAAGATTAAATGAAATTGCTGTTAAGTAACTTGACTAAATAGACTAAGATTAAACCACCATCATCTTATGCACGCATCTAATAAAGGGACGCTTACAAATGAACCTTAAGGTGTTTTAAATTTGTAACTTATTCCTCATAGCTTGATTTTACAGACAACCTCCTCCCCTTTTTAGTTTTGTTTGTGAAGTTGTTCATTTAGAGATTTGTCAGGAAAAAATTGAGGGGGTGTAAGAAAATGAGAGAATGATATTGTTTTCCTTAGATAGCACCAAATGTAAGATGGCAAATCTTATAGAGGGTTTGTCAGAGAGTTGAAATGCACTCAATAGAGTTTTAACAGAAGGTCCGAAAGATTCCCAGAGGGTCAGGGAAGATACCCCATAGGTATTGAATGAGTTTGAAGAGTCTAGGACAATTCCCAGAGGGGGGTGAGGCGAAACAAAGGAGGGCGTGAGACGAGCCTTTGCTATTTCGTCAGAGGGGTAGGGGTATTAAGAGAGATTAAGCAAAGAGATAAGAAGTACAGAGTTCGTAAGAGTCTAGCAATGTTAAAGTCCTCATATAGTTCATCTTAATACGAGAAATGATCTCCTATTTATAGAAACTTTGTATGTTCAACTAAAGTGGGAGCATGCACATGTTTGTTGCCTATATCTCTTGATTATAAGAGATATTGTAGGGCCTAATGGCAGTTAGTTAGGGAACGTGACTCCTTTTGTAGAAAATAGTTTTGAATTGGTCATTAATTGACATATAATTCCACATGTCAATTTATAATTGGTTAATATTATAAATATTATTTTATTAGTTGTGTATACCTACATACCCCATGAAATATTTATTGAACAAAAAAACTTGATATGTATTCTGAACTTTATAAATTCATTCGAGAAATCATGTTTGAATAAACTTTGAAATGAATTTTCATTTGGAATGTTGTCAAAGTTCATTATCGATTTTGGGGTCTTCTGGAAATAAAGTTCAAACGTAGGGATTATTTTCAAATAAGGTAGAAAATGATTCTTTTGCAATGAAAGTTCAAACTAGGTTTTATCTGCAAAATCAAAACTCATGCTTATAAATAATTTTTTTTGAAAAATTAGGGGTTATTTGTGAAGATCCGTTTAATTAATTAAAGCATAAGATGATGAGGATGGGTTAAATTTATGGTCACCTTTTCAGGGTCGGCCGTGGAGACGAAGACATCAATGCCGGGGAGGTCGGACCTGCCATCTGGATTAGTGGGAGACGGCAGCTCGAACTTGTCTCGGAGGGCGCCCAAGTCCGTCGCTCGGTTGATGGGGTTGAACTTTGGAAGGATATCCAAGACCCAGGAGAAGGCGAACCAAATCTCGCAGACCGTAGACATGCCCCACAACCACATTGCATCTTCATTAGGGTTCCGGATTCTCCATATCAGAAAGAAGCACAGCATCACCAGCCGGATGCAAATCAATAGCCTGTGCAATCAACAATGCATGCATAAGTTCATTAATATGACCCATCAAACCCAATTAAAAAGCTACAATACAACCCATGGGAATATAGATTCCATAATTTTCCCAAGAGGAATGATTTGAAACAGACGTTTGCAAAATCACTTTTATCAAAAACTCATATGTTATAAACTATTTGAGGGTGAATACGAAACTATTAGAATTTTTATATAAATATGTAGTATGTAAAAATGTAGAGTGATCAAACAAAAATATTTTTTATTTACTAGTGGAATGATTGAACACAAATATTTTTAAACAAGGGGTTTTGTACAAATGGTTTTTGTTGTCCCATATGATTTTTTTAATTTATAAACTATTTATAATATTCATCCATATAAATAATTATGATTCCCAAAATCAAATATTTTAGAAACTTCTACGTGCTGAATATTTATTTATAAATTTTAACATTTTGATATTCATCCATAAATATTGTTAAAATTTATAACATATAATTTTTCAATTAAAATAATATTTAGAAATTATAAATATATTAATTTATATTTTTAATGGAAATAATAATTTATATTTTAAGTGGCTTAGATGTAAAAAAAACTTTTTAAAAAATATGAAAAGCAATGATTTAGATACCCCCATATTCAAAACATTAGTTTAAAATCATTTTCCTATAAAATTTTTAAATTTTTTATTTTTATCATCGTAACTAAATATGTATAGATGAATCTTCCAAAAAGTTCATAAATTTAAAAATCTTATGGGGAATAAAAAAATTCCATTTGTACAAACTCACTTATGTACAAACGTTTGCTTTTAATCATTCCTCATTTATCTATTTTACGAATGTTCTTGATGCATGGTTAGGATTGTCCCATTTATCAAGTTTTAGGATATTTATAGTTGCATCGTCCGTTTATTTGCATTTTGTATTTCATAAAAATTGATTTTGTAAGAATAATTATGAGCTTAGTTTTGGAAAAATATCATTTTAAAATTATGATTAGGATCATATAATGGTATTCTTAAATTCCATTCCTCGCTAAGCTTGAATTCTTTATGTTTATTGAGTTCGATCTTAATCTTGATAGTCATTAACTAACAAAGTTGCTTATACAAATTAGTGGAATGAGAGAACCAATTACACTTTGAATTTTTTTTTTTTGTTTTTGTTTTTGTCCTTTTTCAAAATTAAGGGTTTCGAGCAGTAGACCTGTATGGGCTCAGGATTTCCGGTGGCATCTTGATCTTCCTCGTCAACGGCTTCCATGGCTTGTCCATGAAATCCTCCATACTCATTCCCATCATCCCAGTTTCATCCCCGTACTCATCGCCTTCCTGCGGCCAGTACGCATTTCCATACCCGTATGTCCCCTTCGTCTCGAATAACCAACGGTTGTGATCGAAATCCGGCGCCTGGTTCCGCAGCTGCAACGACTTACCCCCTCCGCCTCCTACTCCTCCGTCATCCCCACCCCCTCCTGCTCCTCGGGTCGCCCCCAACCTCTGTTTCAGGTTGCTCTCGTCCGGCTTCAGTCCCTTCCCAGAGCCTCCGCCGCCCATCGGCTGGTTGTCCGGCGTCGGCGGCATCATTACCGTGTAGTGTGTGTAGTCGTTCTGGCCGCCAAAGTCGTTGTCGAGGTCCTCGTCGCGTGTGAGGCTCTGGATACGGCCACTGGATGTCCGGCGGGCAAATTTCACTGTTGGGGGACGGCCGGACGACGATGACTTCTTTGGAGATGAAGCCATCCAAGATCAGGTTGGGCTGATTGTTTTTGGATAAGTCAGGTTTTTCAAGTTGGGAATGGGATGGGGGGATTTTGGTCTTTCATTTTTTTTGTTTTTGTTTTTGTTTTTTTGTCTTTTGCGTTTCGGCCGGGGGAGGAAGAGAAGGAGAAAGGAGAAGTAAACAAAATGGATGGCTGGGAATTGATTTGGAAAAGAAGGACGTAGAAAGGAGAGAGAAAGGGGTACAAAGCATCTTGTGGTGTTGGGTGTGAGAAAATGGAGAGAATTTCGGTGGAGGGTTTGGCATTTCTCCGGAATTGCAGAGGAAGTACTGAAGTCGCCGGTCCTTCATTCATTTCATGACGGCGATGCATGAACAACAGCAAGAATCACAATCAAGCGGGGTGCCCTCTAAGTTTGTAACTTGGAAATTCATAAATATGACTATTAAAAAGCTCTTATTTTGAAAAAATAGAAAACAATAATACATATTTTTGAAATAGACGAGAATGCTAAGGTTATTAATTTTTTACACGACTTGAAAATTTATTACAAATATCTCAGATACAAGGTCGAAATCCATTTAGACTTAGAGAGTTATTCTTGTAAAGATCTCTAATTTATTGAAAATATTTTTAGCAATAAAATTTTAAGTATATTTTATGCATTTTTATTAAAATAAATATTTTAATATTTTCTACTAATATACTTAAATTAATTTTTCGTATACAAGATTTTCAAAATTGTCATAATAATTAAATTTAAAAATATATTTTCTAACATTTACTACAAAAAAATAAAAAAAATATCTGAAATATGATGATTCCAGAAATATTTTTCAAAGATAAATTTGTTTATTTGAAACTAGATATGGAGGAAAACTTTTCAAAATGCTAAAGATACCATATTAACAAAACAATCTAAGAAATTTTTTTAAAATAAAAATATGTTTTAAGATATTTTCTTATATTTTATATTACAAAATGATAAAATTAAAATTTAAAATTATTTATTATGCAAAATTTTAAAATCTAAAAGAAAATTACTCTATTTGATATAAGGGATGTTTTAAAGATTTATATCTAAAGTTATTTTTTATATTTTCCTAATGTTATTTTTAGAATAGAATATATTTAATATACAAAATTTTGTTTTTAAAAGCATTTCTTTCATTAAATAGATAATTATTTTATTTTTAGATTTTAGAATTTTTCAAAAAATAAAGCTAAAATTAATTTTCTAATTTATGTTAGAAAATACAAGAATATACCATAAAATAAAAAAATATTTTTAAAAATATTTTTCATTAGATAAATTAATTCGATGTCTTTCAAACAGTTTTTAAATAAAAATGAAGAGATCGCACTTGAATTTCATGCAAATAATTGTATTAGATTGCTTCCGAAATTATTATGTGAATTAAATAAATTAGTGGTATTTGCAAAAATAATCTTTTGAGGTTGTTTAATAGATTTTTTTACTTTTTTGGATTGGGAATAGATTTTTTTTTTTACTTTGTAATTAAGATATTTGCAAAAAAATATATTTAAGTTTGCCTAATTGTATCTTAAAATTTTTTCCTAATTTGACTTTTCACATTGTAATTTGGATATTTTTAAAAAAAAAAGTTTTGAGATTGTGCACCAATTACCTTCTACATTTTCCCAATTTTAAAACTTGGAAACTTCCAGGGTTATTCTTGTAAATATCTAAACTTCAAGGTCAAAATTCCAACTAAGCAACTTAAAAGGGTTAATTATTCTCTCAAATACGGAGAACAATGGTTTGTTTCCTTTATTTTCTATTTGCTTCTAAATTAATTTTTTAGAAACGAAAATTTGCTGAAATGAAAATCAACATAAAAAGATAATTTAATAATTTCTATTAGACATTCTTCTAATGTCAATTTTCAAGTTATCATTAATTGTAATAGTTAGAAATAAAATATAATAAATGATATTTCAATCGACATAGCCCATTTATCGTTGCATGATGATTTCGCCTAGCGGTTGTGGGCAAAGAAAATGGAAAGTTAAGACTTACCCGCCAATGCATAATAAATTACATTAAATAATGTAATTTTGAGATTTAAGTCAACAATCCTTGATGCTAAGATGGTTAATGTAATACCAATAATAATAATAATAAAATGTCACTGTAAGCCAAATAACTTTTTTGTCGAGGAGGAGATCCATAGAAATTTATAAAACTTGCCTTGCCTCTAAGGGATGAGGATTCGATTGTTATTTTACGTTACTAATCCATTGAATAGTTTTTTTGATTTGTATTTTATACACTATCATAAAGACACATTCGCAACTGTGACATCATGGAGGGAGTTTACTAAAAAGACCCCATCTCTGGAAAAATCTGTAAAGCTGCAAAAAATTGAAAATACTACATCTTCAGCTTGTGGGACTCAGTCTCGAACACAAACTGGTCACATGAGCATCAACAATGTGTACCACCAGGCATTGCACCGATGATTAATCTGTTGAATAGTTGGTGTTTAATTATTTGTGAACTTTTATATTTGTATAGACTCGCTAGCTCAGATTGCTGATTTAAATTATACAAATGGCCAATTTATTAGGTTTAAAGGAACATTATTATAAAAATTTTTAAAGAAGCCATTCACATTATTATATATGTCAATAATATTCAAGAAATATTATTTTTAAAACATTTTGGGTGTGTTTGGAAAGTGATAAAATTTTTGTATGAAAATTTTTTGGTATAAAAGTTGTCAGAATAAAAGAAAATGATGTGATATGATATATGTAATAATGATGATTAAAGAGAATAAAGTTAAAATAGATAGGTTAATTGTATATGTAGTTGTGTAGAAATGATTGAAAAGTGGGGTAATTGTATAAGAAAAATGTGAAGAAATAATTAAAAAATAGGATAATTGTGGTGATAAAAAAGTTTTAGTTTGAAAAGTTTTAACTTTTGACATTTTTTATGCCTTACCAAACACAATTATTTTTTGAAATTTTTTTTGAGTAGTTATATTTTAAAACCTTCATCAATAAAAGCACTCGTATGTTTATCTCTTAATTTTGAATTAAGTAATTTCTAAAAAAAAGTCTTAAAGTAGCTTGTTTAATTGAAACAATTACTCTGGCTTTTATCAACAAATAATATACTTAAATTATAAAACCAAAATTAGCATTTATAAATGGATTTTATTTATGTTATATAATAAGAAAATAGTTAAAAGATATTTCAAAAATTAATTTTAAAAATTTTTATGGGTGATTTGCAAATACAACAACTTGGTCTGACTATAATCGCAAATATACGTATATAGTTTTAGAAATTGCAAATAAATTCTATATGGTTTGACAATTACAAATATATCTATGCCATTATGGTGTTATTACTGCACCATTATAGCGTGAGTATTTGAAAAAATATGCAAAATAAGTAGATATATTTGCAGTTTCAAAAATTAAGTAGGTATATATTTACAACTATCTCAGTTTGTATTACATTTAAGCCCCAAGACATTTTTACAATTTTTAAAAAGAGACAACAAGCTCCCATCAATTAAAAAATTGAACACCCGATGTCATCAAAATGGGTTATGGGTGTTACCACTAGAGTAGACCCTCGATGGCTATTGATTATGGTTTTAGATTGTTTATTTAGCAGTTATTTAACAATTTTTTTAATTTAAATTATAGAAATAGTAACAAATTTTAATGATTAAGGCAGTTCAAAAAAGTGTTGGTAAAATTCTATTTTTACTAATGGTTGTTTGAGAAGTATTACAAATAATAACTAAAAGAATTATTTTCTAAGAAGCATTGATTCCATCCGGTTCACGAGATGGCACAGCCATGCAGTCAATATTTGCTTTCAAATTTTTTTTTAAATAAGTTTGTGGGGCCTGCTTGATAAGTGTTTATACTTTTATGGGTAATTTATAAATATACTTATATAGTTTAATCATAATTGTGCAAATATTGACGTAGTTTCAAAAATTATAAATAACCCTACATAGTTTGATTATAATTTGAAACATACACACATCTTTATAGTGTGAATGTTTTGTCACAGGGTGAGTATATTTGCAAAAATATATAAACTATGTAAGTATATTTGTAATTTAAAAAATTAGTAGGTATATATATATATCAGCATAGTTTGTATAACTTTATAATATATCCACGTCGTGATGGTGCAGTAATGGTGTCATGACATGAGTATACTTGCAATTATTAATAAATTATGTTGAATTAATTATAATTTATAAAACTATTTGAGTATATTTGTGATTATAGTCAAAGTATGTAGGTGTATTTGCAAATTATCTTTTTTTGAGAATTTTTTTATATGAATAATCGAGAGCCTCATTACAATCATACTCAATGCTCTAATATGGAATAGGAGGCATAGAATAAAGTCAACCTTTATCCATTCATTGACAATATTTGATCTTTATAGAATAGTTCAGATTTAGAATCTGGCAAGTTTCCCTGTAAACACAATTATCTATACTCTCATATGCAAAGTTTGCTAACGATTGAGCAACTTGGCTTCCATAGTGAATCGCGTGTAAGAAATGCACCCTCCTGTCTTTGAACTAACTATTGATCTCTTTTACAATTACCTCCACATTGGTTATTGGGCTATCATTAATGAGGAAGTGGAAAGCACCATATAGTCACTCTTCATCTTAACTTGAAATTGAGGAAATAATAACAACGACAGGAATGCAGCTGCTAGAAGGATACAACTTCTGCAAAAAAAAAGAGAATAGAAGGAGCAGAGGAAAGATTTTGAGAAAAGAGGAGACAAAGTAAGGAGTTATAACTATCAAGGTTTCGGAAATCTTAAGAACGCATGCTCATCTCCCATTGAAAAGAAAGATTTCAACAAAAAAAATTAAAGCTATGGGGCATGGGGTGATAGTGATACTTCACTATCAGTCACTTCAGGATCTAATGACGATCAAGCATATCTGACATCACATTTAAGATTTATGATAGATCATGAAGATGAATCTGAACATTTTGAGGTAAGTTATATAGCTGATTAATTGGAACAAGAATATGTTGAACTAGTAAGAGAATTTACTATCATGTTAGATAAATATATAAAATTAAAAATTAATTTTTGATGTGAAAAAGAAAAAATATAAATTTGCAAATGCAAATAAAATCTCTTGTTGAGGAAAATGAAAATGTGAAAAATCAAATAAAAGAAAAGAAAATAAATAAATAAAGAAAGTCAAATAAAATTTTTAGAAATCAAAAAGGAATTTGCAATTTTTGTTGTAATTTTGGACTTTTTTATATATTTGCTCAGCTAGAAAACTGTAGATGTTTGGAGCAAAACTGGTTTGGAAATCTAAAATACATAATAATGATACTAACCAGTTTGGATCTATGAAATGGGTACCAAAATAGCAAAGTTTTTTTTAATTTTGCAGGAATGCATGAATTCAACTTGCTAAATAAGATGATATATGGATAATGGTTGTTCACATCATATGGCCAGAAATAAAAATGTATTCAAGTTTTTAAAAATGTAAAATGGAGGTAAGGTTACTTTTGGAGACTACAATAAACGTTTCATTAGAGATACGAGTATGGTAAGTTGCAGAGGCATTGAAATAAATGATGTGTTTTATGTAGAAGGGCTTAAACACAATTTCTTAACCATTAGTCAATTCTGTGATAAAAGCCTCGAAGTTGTGTTTAAGCCTAATATATGTATAGTTCGTGATAATATGACCAATAATGTTTGTTATGGAAAAATGAATGAAAATGTGTAGATTCTAGATCTTATAGACCATATAAAGTGCTTATTTGCAGTAGATGATGAGATTCTGATTTGGCATAGAAGATTAGGACATGCAAAACTTCACACATTAAAGAAATTGTAAAAGTTTAATCTTGTGGATAGTTTACGAAACTCAAAAATTAATTTAAAATATATTTATGATATTTATCAATTTGGTAAACAAAAGAAGGTTTCTTTTAATCAAAAGATAGTGTGTTAACAACAAGACCTCTGCAGTTACTGCATATGGATTTATTTGGACCTACACGAACTAGAAGTTTGGCTGAAAAACATTATGTCTATATTATTGTTGATGACTTTTCAAGATATACATGGGTATTGTTCTTAGGAAGTAAGGATAAATGTTTTAATTTATTTCAAAAATTTTATCGCAAAATTCAAAATGAACGTGGATTGAAAATATTTGCAATTCGAAGTGATCATGGAAGAGAATTTGACAATCGGCATTTTGCAAAATTTTGTGACAGTTTTGGAATAAATCATAACTTCTTAGCTCCTAGAACACCACAACAAAATGGAGTTGTTGAGCAAAAGAATAAAATATTGAAATGGCTAGAATAATGTTGATTGATGTTAATTTGTCACATAGTTATTGGGCTAAAGTAGTAAAATATTGCATATTTTATAATAAATGATGTTTATATTAGTCCAATATTAAGAAAATTCCATACGAATTGTGGAAAGGTTAAAAGCCAAACATTGCATATTTTTATACTTTTGGTTATAAATGCTTTATACTAAATGATAGAAAAATGACCTTGGTAAATTTGATTATAAAAGTGATGAAGGTATTTTTCTTATTTATTTTTCTTTCAACAAAGCATACAGAGTCTACAATAAGTGAACTTACATAGTTGAAGAGTCAATACATGTCACCTTTGATGAATCTAACACCAAGCCGAGAAGGGTTGATTTTTCATATGAAGGAGAAAACATTCTTGACATATAGGAAGCATCGAGAGATAAAGAAATGATAAGTGCAGGTGATGTTCTTGGAAAACCTCTAAATTTGTGAGTATATAAGAGTCATCCACTTAATCAGGTTATTGGTGGTGTTTATGACAAAGTCAAAATTCGAAATTCACTTCAAAATGTCTTGGGTCATCATGCTTTTATTTCTCACATTGAACCTAAAAAAGTTGATGAAGTAATATCGGATGAAAATTAGATAATTGTCATGCAAGAAGAACTAAATCAATTTAAAAGAAACAATGTGTAGATACTTGTGCCTAAACCTGATGATCATCTAGTTATTGGTACAAAATGGATTTTTAGAAACAAACTTGATGAGTTTGGGATTATTGTTAGAAATAAAACATATCTAGTTGCACAAGGTTACTCTCAAAAAGAGGGTATTGATGAGACTTTTGCACCTGTAGCTAGACATGAAGCCATTAGAATGTTACTTGCATTTGCATCATTTAGAAAGTTTAAACTTTTTCAAATGGATTAAAAATTGCATTCTTAAATGATTTGATAAATGAAGAAGTTTATGTTAAACAACCACTAGGTTTTGAAGACCATGAACACCTTGATTATGTGTTAAAACTATCAAAAGCTCTTTATGGATTAAGACAAGCTCAAAGAGCTTAGTATGATAGACTTAGTGAGTTTTTTCTAGAGAAAAAATTTAAAAGAGGCAAGGTTGATACTATTTTCTTTATTAAAAATATTCACAAAGACATTTTGATTGTTCAGATTTATGTGGATGATATTATTTTTGGGTCTACTAATGAGTTGTATTGCAAAAATTTTGAAAAATTGATGCAAAGTGAGTTTGAAATAAACATAATAGGTGAGCTTACTTTCTTTCTGGGACTTCAAGTAAATGAAATAAAAGAAAGTATTTTTATATCTCAAACAAAATATGTCAAGGAAATGTTGAAAAAATTCAAAATGAAAAATGTAAAGCATATGTCAACCCTCATGAGTGCGAGCATAAAAATGAATAAGGATGAATCAAGTAAGCCAGTAAATCAAAAGTTACATAGGAGCATGATCAGTTCACTTTTGTTTAGTATTTGTACGTGTGCACGTTTTCAGTCAAATCCAAAAGAATCACACATGAGTGCTATTAAATGTATATTCAAATACCCTGTTGATACAACCACCTTGGGCATTTGGTATCCTAGAGAATCCTCTTTTACCTTGATTGGATATTCAGATGCTGATCTTGTAGGTTGTAAAGTGGATAGAAAAAGTACAAGTGGTACTTGTCAATTTCTGGGTGGTATGATTATATATGGTACTTTAGAAAACAAAGCTCAGTTGCATTATTAACTGCAGAGGCTGAATAAATTGCATGTACTAGTTGTTGTGTCCAAAATTCGTGAATGAAACAACAATTATGTGATTATGGGTTGTCATATACAAAAGTTTTAATTATGTGTGACAACACAAGTGCAATAAATTTGTCTAAAAATCCTGTACAACATTCACGCACTAAACATATTGAAGTAAGACATCATTTTTTAAGGGATCAAGTATCACGAAAAGAAATTTCTATTAAATTTATTCTCATAGAAGATCAATTGGCAGACATTTTTATAAAACCAATTCCTTCTAAAAAAATTTCATTATATAAGAAGGGAATTGGGAGTAATTGATCTTTTTCATGACACATGCATTTACATAAATATTATATCATGCGGTTGATAATTTTAAAATTATATATTTATTTGCCAATTTTAGTTTCATTTTTTCAATAAGGATGTTTTTGTTGAAAAAAATTTAATAAGTTTTTTAACCCAATCATTTTTTAAAGACCACATTGTTTTAATATTTTTTTGTACAATAAAATCATTCTCATAAGTTTGTCAACAAATCTAAAGAAAATAAATAAAATATAAAGAAATAAAACTGTTAAAAACAAAGAACCAAACCAAAACAATGGTTTTTTTAAGATAAAAATTAAAAAAGAACAAAGAAAGAAAGCAACAGTCAAACTAAAATAACGATAAAAAAAGGAAACAAAAAGAATTTTACGGTTGGTTTTGTTGGATAAACTTTCAAATATAATAAAGTGGTTTGTTTAAATTTAAAAAATGTTAAAACAGAAAAACAAAAAACATTAAAAACCCAAAAACAGTGTAAAAGATGATTTTTTTTTAAAACAATCAACAACAACATTCTAAAATATACAAAATAACAAATAGTAGAAACGTACATGGAATGTGTTGTCAAATCATTATGTTTGGAGAGTCCACATGTACATGGAAGTTAAGCTCCCAGTTGAAAAGGAACTTCTCCTGCTCACTACTCTTTGAGTTTTCATCTTTGAGTTTCTCGACTCTTGTTCAAAACCCAAGAACTTCTCCTGCTCACGGCTCACACTTGCTCATGGCTCTTTGAGTTTCTTTGAGATTCCACAAATCCATGACTTTTACGAGCACTCTTCTCTTTAGCAGCCCTAAAAAAATACATAACCCTAAAATTCTCTCAAAATCTATTATTTTGATTTTTGAAAACCAAATTCTCAACTACCCAACCAAGTTTCAAAAATTTGATTTTTGAAAATCAAATTCTCTTTCTCTCTCTCTCTCTCTCTCTCTCTCTCTCTCTCTCTTTCCATCGTTTGCTTCATTACAAAAAAAACCATCTCACAAATCCATTCCGTATTCATTGTGGCTCTGAAAGGTGGTGCATAGGCTGGAAAAAAGTATTCTTATGAGGAAAAGGGAAAGCGAAAGACTGATTCAATACCCTTGGATCCTCCATCCACTCTCGACATCAAAGTTCTAACATTCACATCAATGAGAATACAAATCCTTCTCCCTATGCTACATTATGCATGTCTACCCTGTAAAACTTCATGTAAGGTAATTTTGCGGGTTCTAGATATCAGTCTCATCAAGCTAATCAAATGTCATGCTCTACAAATAATGCCACCACTCCATCCAAAGCTTCAAACTTCTCTACCTATCTTATGAAGATACTTTGGTAGGTAAATTTTCACATCGAATATTTACCAAAGGTAAAAAGGTGAATTTTTTAATTTTTGGCAAAGGGATGTTTGGATTTATGCATTAGTTGGAAGAATATAGACTTCTTGAATTTCTGAAGAAAGATTTTTATATCTATTCAGATCTTGTGAAACACTTTTATTTCAACTTAGTGTTGGTCCCGAATTGATGGCAAAACTCAAGAGGGGAGGGGTGAATTGAGTTCTTAAAAATTTCTTTGGTAACTTAAAAACTTAACCCCTTGTAAGTTCAATCCCCTTGTAAGTTCAATCCCCTTGAATGAAGAAACACAATGGAAAGCAAAGCAATGTAGAGAGCAGAAATAAAAACAGTAGACAA
>JAXCLR010000092.1:37584594-37603581 GCA_035584095.1 Annona squamosa
GATATAAAAGCATTTATACAAAAAGTTATCCTAAATTGAATTTCTATGAGCTATTATGCATAAGTTACCCTAAAAGAAAGGGTGTTTTACACAAAGGTGTAAATAACAGAAATAAAAGAAAATTTTTTTATGCAAACACATTTATGAAAATGATTTATGTATTTTATTTGCTTTGTTTATTATAAATAAGCCCCAAGACAGGGATTATGAAAATGATTTATGTCAAACTTTTTTTTGGACATAAGAATATTTATTATTAAAGAGCCTAAATAAAAAGTGTTTATGTACATAAAAATGTCCAATGCCAAAGTATTTTAATAAAAGGTATTTTAGGACATATGAATGTCCATTGCCAAAGGAAACTATGTGAAAAATATTTTGAGACATTAAATGTCTCTTAGCTAGAAGATTTTATGATGAAAAACATTTTTGGACACAAAAATGTCCTTTGCCAATAAAGGCTTATGTAAATAATATTTAGGACATAAGAATGTCCTTCGTTGCCAAAGGATTTATGGAAAAAAATGTTTTGGACATAAAACGTCTACTGGCAAAAGATGGTTTTATGTAAAGGTCTTTGAACATTAGAAATGTTCATCTAAGATCAAAGAAAATTAACTAAGGAGGGTAAAACATATATGTTTTGCCTTAACAAGCCCAGACATGGCTTATAAATGATTTTAAGAATAATGTTTGTGAAAAATATTCAAGGATATGGAACTATCCTTATCAACAAGAATTTTATGATAATGTTCTTTTCATGATAATGTTTTGGGACATATGAATGTCATCATGAAAAAGGTGTTCAAGATATTTATGAAAAAGATTTTCAAGGAAGTCTTACCCTAATGATAAAATGCTTGCTTACTGAGTTATCACTCACATTTTGTTTTCTAAACCTTAGACAAATACTAGGAGACTCAAGGAGTCGAAGACCTAAGACATGGAGAAAAGGTACATAAGGGAAGTCATGGGGCTATAAGGAATGGAAAAGCATAGATATGCTATGGTATGTTAATGTGCATGCGAACGTAATTAGCATTTTAAGTTCTATGTGATTCAATGATTGAATGTATAGATGTATGAATGTAAAATATGATGATTTAGTCAAAGAGACTTTTACTATAGAAAAGCATGATGAGATGCTATGAATGAAATATGAAATGTATTACAAGTATATTGTCGCTTGTATGATGCATGATGTTGATTGTAAAGAGATGATTGATGAATAGTGGAGTGAAATATAAAGATAGGAATGAGTGATGCAAAATGTGAAGAAAACGATGATAAAAAAAATTTGGACGAGTTTCAAATTTAGAACCCGCCACGTGATCAGGGCAACAATCCTAATTCGCATTTACCAATCGATAAGGCCTTGAGGTAAGGAAGTGATGTCTCGGTTTGGGGCGCCACAAGAGTTGAAGGGAGTAGCAAGTTATTCTTCTGTTTTGACATATTCCTATCATATATCATAATTTTCAACATGTTCTTTTATGCAATGATATAAACATCTATGTGTTTGGTTCTAGAATGTAAAACTGAATTTTTAGTTAAACAAATTGTACTTGTATTATAACATCTAATTAAAATATATTTATAGCTAAGACCTTAATCTTTTAATTATTATTTCATCCATAGTAATTGTGTATAATTACTTCCCGCAATTATATACTCAACTTTTACAACAGATAGTGTAACACTAGTTTATCGATATGTGACGAGCTACGTACATGTCAATTAAAAGGCTCACTATTTTGCAAGTATACGTGCTGTGTCAAGTAATAAAGAGTTAATAGAGTATCGTTCACATGAGAAATTGTTAACCGGAATTATTAATTAGATTAATTACTTTCGGTGGGTCAAAAATTCTTAATTTGTGAATTTGAATTAAAGCTAAAAAAATGCGATAAGAAATCTAAATAGAGTTCATGGAACTGCTGGATATTAGAAATGGGGTTACTAATCGGGGATGACAGATGCATAGCTAGAATTCTTGAATCTAAACTATATCGCATTAGTTCTTTTTTATTGGATTGTGTATAAATTTACTAGCCCAAGTTCAATAATCTCTAAATATGTTTTAGAACACTATATAAAGCTAATTACACCTTATTTAATTGCTATGTTCCCATGCCATTAAATAAAGTGAAATTGATAAGTGCATAACCTGTTTAATGACTACAAAGGGTTTAACGATATATTCTTATCCGTTAAACAACTCCCCTTACAAAGAGAAAACCTATGCCCTGCACATGGATCTCGCAGAGATTTTCTTCTTCCAAGGATAAATCAAGCAATTAAATCATCTTACACGGTAGCTAATCTTGCAAAAAGCATTAAAACCATACATGTAGGGTAAATCATACACAATCATATATAATATCAAATATGCATTCCTGAATTTCAAAGAACCAAGACAATATAGTTTAGAGTTCAATTCATACTAACTATCCATCTAATAGAGGCTTAGTTCGAAGACATGATCATAACATCCATTACATCCATATTGAAAGTATCCATGAAAGCAGAGAAAGAAAAATAGAAAGAATAAGAGAAAACTGATTTTTCAGTGGTTTCCACCAATGGAATTGAATCCTCGCTTCAATCTATGCTTTGATCCCATTTTCGTCTTTCTCTTTTGTGTAATTCTGTTCCCGAGCTCTCTCTCTTTGTTGTCCTGTCACGCGTAAACTCCTAGGATCTATTTATAGAGTGATAATGCGCAGCACATGCAATGAAATCTGCGCATACGGATGCGTATTGGTGCCTATGCTCCAACTCTCTGTGCTCTTGGCAACTTGGAACTTTTCTATGAACCCTAGGAGTTCATGTCTTGGCACCTAGGCGCCAACTCCCTGGAAGCTATGGTGTTTGTTGACCTTGAAACCCTTCTGAATTTGACTGTAAGTTGATGAAGTAGCACTTGGGCGCCCCTAGCTGGCGCCTAGGCGCCAACTCTCTGACAGAAGTTTGCTTGTTGAATTGTGCTGGAGTCTTGGACATCCTGGCAAGGGCACATAGGGTGGCACCTGGGCGCCATCCACCTGCCTCGTGACTTGGTCTTGATCTGCATTCCACTCGTCCACATACCTTCATATGACCTTTCCTTCCTACAAAAGATGGAAAAACTAATTAAATGGACTAAAAATGCTTAATTAATGCTGAAAATGCATAAAAACTAAATAATGCTCTTAAAATGCAAAGTGAATGAAAATTGAGCTAAATGGATGCAAACTAAGCATAATCTCTCGGAATAACAAGCAAATGCAGTCAGAAATGGGTCATGATAACTCGTATTTTTACGAGTTATCAATATGATACCAAGAAATTAGCAATGCTACTAGTGTTATTTTCATCCACTTTTGATAACTCGTAAAAATACAAGTTATCATGACCCATTTCAAATTGTAGTTGCATGTTAGTTCGAGAGATTATGCTTAGTTTGCATCTGTTTAGCTCAATTTTCACTCGCTTTGCATTTTAGAAGCATTATTTAGTTTTTATACATTTTCAGCATTAATTAAGCATTTTTAGTGCATTTACATAGTTTTTCCATCTTTTGCTGGAAGTACGGGCCATATGAAGGTATGCGGGCGAGTGAAATGTAGATCGAGACCAAGTCACGAGGCAAGTGGATGGCACCCAGGTGCCACCCTACGTGCCCTTGCCAGGATTTCCAAGACTTCAGCACAATTCGAAAACAAACTTCTGTCAGAGAGTTGGCACCTAAGCTCAGCCAAGGGCGCTTAGGTGCCACTTTATCAACTTACAATCAAATTCAAAAGGATTTCGAGGTCAACAAACACCATAGCTTCCAGGGAGTTGGCGCCTAAACGCTAGCCAGGGGTGCCTAGGCGCCAAGGCATGAACTCCTAGGGTTTGCAGCAAAGTTTTAAGTTGCCTAGCACATAGAGAGTTGGCGCTTAGGCGCCAATATGCATCCGTATGCACAGATTTCAGTGTATGTGTTGCACATTATCACTCTATAAATAGATCTTAGGGGTTTGCGCATGAGAAAACAACTAGAGAGAGAGCTCCAGAACGGAATTACACAGAAGAGAAAGATGAAAACGCAATCCAAGCACAAATTAAAGAGACGATTGAACTGCGTTGGTGGTAGCCGCCAGAAAATCAGTTTTCTCTTATTCTTTCTATTTTTTTTCTTTTCTTTCATGGATATTTTCAATATAGATGTAATGGATGTTATGATCATAACTTTGAACTAAACCTCCATTAGATGGATAGTTTGGATGAACTGAACTCTAAACTATATCATCTTGGTTCTTTGAAATTCAGGAATGAATATTTGATATTATATTTTCTTGGTTCTTAAGATGATTTGGTTCAACCCATTTGGGATCTCATTGCGCTGGGCCAGAATATAGTTCAGACTAGTATCACACCTCCTCCTATCGACACCAACAACTTTGAGATCAAACTGGTGATTTTCCAGATGCTTTAGTCCATTAGGCAGTTCAGAGGTCTAGCATCTGAAGACCTACACCTACACCGCCATCTGCGAAATTTCCTACAGATCATGAACACGTTCAAGTAGAATGGAGTCTCCGACGAGGCAATGCGGCTTTGGACTTTTCCATTTTCTCTGTGCAATAGAGCTTCGGAGTGGCTAGACTCTTTGCCACTGAACTCAGTCAACACGTGGAACAATTTGGCTTAGAAATTTATGGAGAAATATTTCCTGCCTGCTAAGTTAGCCAAGCTGAGGATGGACATAGTCTCGTTCAAGCAACATGGAGACGAGACCCTATAAGAGGCGTGGGATCACTTCAAAGACCTGCTCCGAAAATGCCCGCATCATGGAATCCAATCATGGGTTCATATTCAAATTTTTTATAATGGTCTTCAAGATTCCACCCGTCACATGGTGGATTCTTCATCAAATAGTTCTCTGCTGAGGAAAAGCTATCGAGAATCATATGCCCTAATCGAAAATATGGTGGCCAATATCTATAAACTACCATCTAACAGGAGTTAATGTGGGGGTCTACTTCAATTGGATGTAGTTTCATCGATTAAAGCCCACGTCGATGCCTTATCTCGGTAGATTCAGAACTTATCTAGGCCGGCCAATGTCAGTGCAGTAGGGGCGCGTACACCACAGCAACCGACAACAGCAGATATTTGTATGTGGTGTGGCGAATTTGGCCATCCTAGTGATGAATATGCCTCCAATCCAAAGTTTATTAATTATGTGGGAAATTTTCAGAGAAATCTAGCAAATTGGTGTGGAAATAATTACAACCCAAGCTGGAGAAATCATCATAACTTCTCATGGAACAATGAGACAAGGCCGAATCAGCCACCTGGATTCTCACAGCAACCCCACAGTAACAGCCAGCAAGACCAATGTAATTCAATCCACCACCACGAGAAGAGAAGAAATCTGATCGGGAAAACCTTTTTGCACAATTAATGCAATTCCAGATCACGATAAATAGAAATTTGGAAGCACAGATAGGTCAAATGGCCTAAACTTTAAATAATCGGCCTCAAGATTCTTTGCCAAGTGACACTAAGCAAAACTCGAAAGGAAAAAGCAAAGAACAGGTACAAGCAATCACACTGCATAGTGGGAATCAGTTACCCAATACAATTCCAGCAGAATCGGTAACTGAACCCACCAATCCTCTAATTTAGCAATCATGGGAGCCAGAGGAACCAAATACTGCCGGACGCTGAAATTGCCACAAACCAAAGGCCGCCTCCTCCATTTCCTCAAAGATTCACAAAGAATAAAAATAAGGCCAATTTAAGAAATTCCCAGAAATTTCTTGTCGAAGCATTAGAATAGATGTTGAGCTATGCCAAATTTATGAAAGACATGCTTCAAAGAAAAGACAATTGACGGAATTTGAGACGATGGCATTAATAGAGAAAACCAACGCTATGGTGCAAAGGAAGCTTCCCTCTAATCTCAAGGACCCAGGAAGTTTCACTATCCCATGCACAATTGGAAACTGATACTTTGGGAGAGCTCTATGCAACTTGGGAGCTAGTAATCTCATGCCCAAATTGATTTTTAGAAAATTGGGCCTCAGGGAAGCCTGATCTACGATAGTAACACTACAACTGGCGAGCCAACCTTTAACTTATCCAAATGGTATTATTGAGGATGTTATTGTCAAGGTGGACAAGTTAATTTTTCCTGCTGATTTTATTATCCTAGGTTACAAAGAAACCGAGACGTGCCAATTATTCTAGGTCGACCTTTCCTTGTAATGGGCAACGCAATAATGAAAAAGTCGCATTCAATGTGCTGAAGGCAATACGGAGCCCAACTAATTCAAAGGATTGCTTAATATTGATATGGTCAATTCAAAGGTTCAAGAGGTTTCCTCGACTAGTATTGAGAATGATCCAAAAGAGATTGCAAATAAGGACCGTGAGTTAACTGCTTATATAGAAGACCGACTAGTTGATCACATCGGGCTTGAACAATTGAATGAGTCGGTGGAAAACCAGGACATTAAAGAAAAAGTCGATGATGGAATAGAAGGGGATACAGTTGAGGAAACCGAACATTATCATCTCCAAGCGCCTCTATTCCAATTGCCAAAAAGTTAGACTTGGCATGACTCAATGAACCAATGCAAAACCCTGGAGCCACTATCGAGTCAAAACCCTAACAAACGCCTATATAGTCTTTTTAAGAGACTAACTTATCCAGTTGAAGGGGCTACTATTAGGTCTGAGCCTCAACGTTGCAGTCTGAATGGAAGAGAGTTCAAGGTGGTGAAACTGAAAGAAGATTGAATAGGGGTGCAACTTGGGTTGGGTAGGTCCGGGTATGGGTGGAACCTACACTTACCCATTTTGTAAAAACCTCTGCCCTACCCTATTTTAGACAGGGTCGGTCCGGAGCCTACCCTACCCAAT
This sequence comes from Annona squamosa, assembly GCA_035584095.1. Lineage (NCBI taxonomy): Eukaryota > Viridiplantae > Streptophyta > Magnoliopsida > Magnoliales > Annonaceae > Annona > Annona squamosa. Next base: position 37,591,492 of record JAXCLR010000092.1, read on the forward strand.
TTTCTCAAGAGCGGGTCGGTTCCGGTTCGGTTCCAAAATCGGTTCCTATAACACGATCTATAATAAAATGCAACCTGTGTAAAAAAAAAATCAATTTATATATACTAAAACATGAATCTATTAAGAAAGTGCAATTTGTACATGTGAAATCTGTTAAAGAAGAATCAAATAGCATAAGAATTATTACATCATTAAAATATACTACTTTCAACAATCTTAAGTCTATCCAATTCATTATTCTTGTTATATCACATTAATTTTTCTTATTTTAAAAATTTTTAAATAAATAACTTTTCATCCAAACTTGCAGCACTTCCTATCCACTCCCTTAGTGTTCCGAGGTATTATTTTTGTCCTAAACCAAATAGTCCCTACAACACTAACATTAGATGAAGCACAATGTTAGTTACACACGGCGAAATCCTCAACCTCACCTGTGATTTTAATTGAATATCCAACTTCAAATCCAAACCAAGTGTATTCAATACTCCTAACAAAAAAAGAAAAATAAAAAGGAGGTGGTTGACCTAAGTTGAGTAACCGAAGCTTGGCATTAACAAATGGCAAGGTTTGCATAACAAAACAAATGACAATCATAGTAATAACGCTTTAAAATCAAAATTCTCCCCAAATACCCTAAAATATTGTGAGGGGAGCCTAAAAAAAAATCAAGATCTCCAAATATCTTGAAATATGGAGAGGAGAATTTTTGCAATAAGTTTGGGGGGGAAGAATGTGCAGTGGGCAGAAATTGAATCGAGCGACTTATTAATATTTTTTATAACCAGTTAATTCAACTTAAACCTTGGTTTGCCTATTTCCATTAATGTTCTAACCAATTTTTTGATCCAATGGAAGATTAACGTGTTAAATTATGACCACGTACTAAGGAATTTTGGCACCCACATGTAACTTGGTTTGAGAATGAAAAAGGTATGCCTTATTTTGTGTAATGGAGGATTTTTCAAGTAAGATTACTCTTAGCCATGTTGAATAAATAAATGGATTGATCAAAGCATCATGGGAAGCAAAAAGAGTTGACAATATTTGCATTCATTCATTCATTCATTTATTCACGGTCTTTGCAGGTTCTGCTCGAGGAGTAGCAACATTTAAGTTTGGGGATGTGATAACTCGTAAAAATATGAGTTATCATGACCCATTTCAGACTATATTTGCATGTTGGTCCGAGAGATTAGGCTTAGTTTGCATCTGTTTAGCTCAATTTTCACTCGCTTTGCATTTTATGAGCATTATTTAGTTTTTATGCATTTTCAATATTAATTAAGCATTTTTAGTCCAATTACTTAGTTTTTCCATCTTTTGCAGGAAGAATGGGCCATATGATGGTATGCGGGCGAGTGGAATGCAGATCAAGACTAAGTCACGAGGCAGGTGGATGGCGCCCAGGCACCGTACATGCCCTTGCCAGGATTTCTAAGACTCCAACACAATTCAACAAGCAAACTTCTCTCAGAGAGTAGCGCCAACCAAGGGTGCCCAGGCACCACTTCATCAACTTACAGCCAAATTCAAAAAGGTTTTGAGGTCAACAAACACCACAGCTTCTAGGGGGTTGGTGCCTAAGCACCAAGGATGAACTCCTAGGGTTTGCAAAAAAGTTCCAAGTTGCCCAACACACAATGAGTTGATGGCTAGGCGCCAGATAGGGGCGCCTAGGTGCTAACACACATTCGTATGCACAGATTTCAGTACGTATGCTACGCATTATCACTCTATAAATAGATCCTAGGGGTTTGCGCGCGAGAGAATGACCGGGGAGAGATCTCAAGAACGAAATTACACAAAAGAGAGACGAAAACGCGATCAAAGAATAGATTGAAGAGAGGATTCAACTCCATTGGTGGAAGCTGCTTGAAAACCAGTTTTCTCTTATTCTTTCTATTTTTCTTTCTTTGCTTTCATGGATATTTTCAATATGGATGTAATGGATGTTTGATAATTCGAGTTGTCATGGCCCATCTAAGACTTTATTTGTGCGTTAGTTCAAGAGACTAGACTAATTTTTTATGCATTTTAGGAGTATAATTTAGTTTTTATGCATTTTCAGCAATAATTAAGCATTTTTAGTCTATTTACTTAGCATTTCACTTTTGCAGGAAGGATGGGACATATGAAGGCATGCGGGCAAGTGGAATGCAAACTAAGACAAGTCATGAGGTGGATGGCGCCTAGGCGACAACCATTGGTGCCCAGGCACCACCCCACATGCCCTTGCTATGACACCAGCACAATTCAGCACACAAAGAGTTTCTAGTGAGTTGGCACCTAGGCGCCAGCCAAGGGGGCCGAGGCACCACTTCAACAACATGCAGCCAAATTCAGAAAGTTTTGAAGCCATAATTCATATTGCTTCCAGGGAGTTGGCGCCTAGGCGCCAAGGTATGAATTTCTAGAGTTTGCAAAAAAGTGCCAAGTTTCCTAGCATATAGAGAGTTGACACCTAAGCGCCAATACGCATCCATATGTGCAATTTTCAATGCGTAGGCTACGAAATTGGACTCTATAAATAGATCCTAAGGGTTCGCGTGCGAAGGGAGAGGAGGAGAGAGCCCAGAAACGAACTACAAAGCAAGAGAAAGAGGAAATCGCAATCAAAGCATAGATTGAAGAGGGAATTCAACTCATTTGTAGAAGCCGCTGGAAAACTAATTTTCTCTTATTCTTTGTATTTTTCTTTTTCTGCTTTCATGGATACTTTTAATATGAATGTAATGGATGTCATGATCATACCTATGAACTAAACCTCCATTAAAAGGATAGTTAGGATGAATTGAATTCTAAACTATATTTTTTTTTGTTCTTTGAATTTAGGAATGAATATTTAATTTTTATATGATTGTGTATAATTTACTTTTGCATGTGCGGATTTAATACTTTTTACAACCTTGTAAGATGATTTAATTGCCTGATTTATCCTTGGAAGAGGAAAATCTCTGCTAGATCATGTGCAAGGCGTAGGTTTCTTCTTTGTTAAGGGGAATTGTTTAACTATGAAGCCCTAACCTAAGTAGGAATCATATATATATATATATGTAATTGCGTGTTTTATGTATGAATGATATATTCATAAATGGAATATATGCAGTTTTTTATGATTTGTTGTAATTAGGTCAGTAATTATGAATGTTGTTTAAATTTATTAATTTAAGACAATGTGGATTAAATTGATTGAAATGAAACAATGAGGATGGATAAATATTAATATTCCATGAAAAATTTACTAAATTTCGTAATGTAACTAATGGTAATTAGGAGGTTAATTATGGAGCCAAGTTGAGAAAATATTGAAAAATTCATAACTTGATGGCCTTAAGTCGGATTAAGGTGAAAGTTTAAGAAGCACATAATTTTTTTCTTATTCACATGGAAAAATTAGATTTTGAAAATTTTGATGATAATTGATTGTCACCATTCAAAACTTAAAATGATCATAAATTGAGTTAGAAAGATCAGATTGAGATGAAATTTGAAATTTACAACTAAAATTATGAGATTAAGGTTATGGGAGGATTTGATATGCAAATTATGATGGGAATAAGCTTGTAGGAAATTTGGATTAATGGCTTTGACTTTTCATCCCAAAAAGTGATTAGCATTTATGTTAAAAATGAGTAAAATAATCAAATAAATAAAGATGAATTTGAGGTGTCAAGAATAGGTAATTTGTAGGATATTTTGTGAATTACTAATAATGGAAAAATCCCTGCAATTATCTCATAATTAAATGCTCAATTAAACAGCTCAAAGGAGCATGGATGATGTGGCAGCTCGGAACATCCAAACAGCCCATAAAATGGCATTTTGGGAAATATTTTTTAATAAAATAAATATCCAAAGACAACTATGAGTTAATGAGGATAAATATGCATTAAATTAAAGTGAAAATTCATGATTAAAAGGGGCATATCTGGACCATTAAGAGAAAATGGAAAAATGGATTGCAGTATATCACATAGGTGATTTGGACGGTTTAGTAGCTTTATGAATATTTTTTGACTTTTTAAATTATGCTAAAATGACCCTAAATGACCTACATAACTAGGTAATTAAATGACTAATTAAATAAAGCTGCATCATGGCAAAAATTGTCAAGATAAGCTATTGAAAAAGGGGATGTGTACAGACACATCAGAAATGGAGCATAAATTGTGACCGTTCAAGTAGTTAGAAATTTGATTTTTTAATTTTTAGAAAATGCTAAATTCTTGAATAATTAGCCTAGGTATTAGGGTATATAAATGTGCATTAAAAGGGTGCAAATTTCGTTAAAAAATGGAAAACAGCACCAATTACGTGCTCCTAGGAGTTTGCATTGAAATGCTTTTTGTCCCATCTTGTTGCAAAAATTACGTGCTCCTAGGAGTCTAGGAGTGGAAAGACATTTGGTATTTGGTTCCCCAGTTGATCTTTTGGTCCAAATTACATAATTTAACTTTGGTTTAGCATGAGTAGGTTTGGCATTATTCTTTGGAGCATTAAATTTGCCTTGCTCAAATGTAGTATACCTAGTTCTTCTAATTCAACACATTTGAGGCATTCATTTATAAAGGAAAAAATTGAAAAAGATTTTTTTGGAGGTTACCTCTTGACTACTTGTTCAGTTTGTTAAAGTAGCTTGATCCTCCAAGATTTCCGTCGCTGCAAGACATGTTGGAATTTGCCTTGCGACAAATTCTTGCGCAATCCATTTCACATTCTTCACTTGAAGAACTACGTGCGTAGATTCTTCTTCGTTTATGCACATGCCTCTTCCTTTGATTCTTTGGAATTTTCTGTTGTCGCTTTAATCTTTTCTTTGCTCCTTTTCTTTAGTATCTTCGAGCGTTGGGCATTGGGCTTGCATATGCCCTGAACCACCACATCGGTAACATTTTGTTATTTTTTTTTCTTTAGAATTTTTCTTTCTTTAAAGTTTCTAAAATTTCTTCCTTTCCTTACAAATTTTCTGAAATATTTTGTAAGTAAGGTGATTTCATCGTCGCTTTGTGATGACGAGGTAGTGTCATCCGAATCTTATGCGGCTTTCAAGGCAATGGCTCTTTTGCCTTTGTGATGATCTTCATTTCTTTTCTTGATTAGCTCATGTGACATTAATGAGCTAATAAGATCTTCTAACTTCAATGTGTTTCGGTCCTTAGCTTCTTTTATTACTGTAATCTTTGGAGTCTAAGATTTTGGTAGAGCTCTTAGAATCTTCGTGCCTGTTTAGATTCTGAGATGGCATTTCCAAGACCTTTCAAAGCATTAGTAATTTTTGAGAATCTAGCAAACATGTCAGAAATATTCTTAGTATCCAACATTTTGAAACTTTTTAATTCTCCAATCAAAATGTTTCTTTTTATCCCTTGAACCTTAGAAGTTCCTTCAAAGATAGATGTTAATGTATCTCATATCTCTTTGGCAATCAAACAAGAGGATACTCTATCATATTCGGAGGCAGTAAAAGCACAAAATAATGAATTCATAGCCTTAACATTGCTCTTAATAATTTTTACTTTCTTATCGGTCCATTCGGAAGCTCTTTATCAGTAGACAAGGTCACACCATATTGGATTGCAATCTAAGAGTCCATATCTGTAGCGATGATGAGTTGTTTCATACGTAGCTTTCAATAGCCAAAATTGTTTCCATTGAACAAAGGTGACCTAGTAAAATATTGGCCTTCGGCAAATGCTGGGACAGAAGTAGATTGGGATGTCATGTCAAAAGATCTCTTCAGTTTAAACTCAAAGACCTGCTCTAATACCACTTGTTGGTCTCGAGTTAATGGGAATTACCCAAGAGGGGAGGGGTGGATTAGATATTTAAAATTTTTCAACTTAAACAACGACTTTACCCCAGTTTAGTTTAGTCCCCTTTAATGAAACAAATGGAAAACAATAAGATAATGAAAGCGAAAATGGAAAATAATAAACAAGATTGATAGTGGTTCAGGCAACCTTCCCTACTCCACTCTTCCAAGCTTACACCTCTTGTGACTTGGGTTCCACTATGTATTCCATGAATATAATTAGAGCCACCACTCTCTTTCAGATTCTAACTCTAGGGGGCATCTACAACTAGAGCCTCCCTCTCTTTTAGATTCTAGCTCTAGAGAGCATATACAATACGCAGCATAAGTAGGTGATGAATCTCACTCCAGTCACAACACTACTTTGCTATTACTTGCTTTGAAACACCAAAGTCAAACCTATTATCAAAAACCAAATAACAAAATTAAATGAAAGAGATCTACACTTTACAGATTTGTGTAGACAAGTTTTAGCTCGATGAAGGACTCGTAGAAGTGACAAGTTGATCGATGTTGGAGTATGCAGCAAGTTGAAGCTCGTTCTTCCTTCAAAACGTGTGTGGATCACTCAAATGTAGAAGAAAATGGAATATTAAACTTAGTAGCTTCTCTTTCCTCTTTTTCTGCTCTATCTTACTTGCTTTCACATTTGCTTGAGTGTCTATATATAATGCAAGGAGAGATTTGAACATTAGAGAGTTGGTTGGCACGTAATAAATGCACCAACGTTCAAATTTTCGAACGTTACAACCCAAATCACAGGTAGAGTCGACTTCATATGCGACTTCGCCAAAGTCACAGACTGGAGTCAACTTCAAGTGCGACTTCGGCTGTAAGTAAGCTGCTCAAGTTCTTCCTCTGGTTGACTTGGTCTTGACTTGACCCAAGTCGCATGTGGAGTCGACTTCGGGTGCGACTTCAGATTCCTCTAATTTTTGAGTCTCTTTTTTAGGTCGACTTGGACTGGGACTTGACCCAAGTTGTTGTTGGAGTCGACTTCAGTTGTGACTTGATTTTCTAAGCTTGCCAAGTGAACTTAAATTTCTTTGAAATGATTTTGCTTGCTTATGTTTCTTCAACTTAATTGTTCTTCCACTATTTTACAGTACTTGGAACTATGTATGATTGTTTTAACTTTAAACCATTTGACTTCATGTCTTAAATTCTTGAATACTTGAGTCTTGGAGTGCATGAAAATGTTCAAATGTTAGTTCTTGATCTAATTTTATGAATTCATGCAACTTTACTTGCTTTGGTCTTGATTTGATCTTTATTTAATCTAAATTTAATGTTTGGGTCGACTTAGTCTTCAATTTCACCCAAGTCGAATGTCAAGTCGACTTGGTTTTTGACTCTGCTCTTCAAATTATGTGCTGTTAGCCTAAAGTCGATGTTGGAGTCGACTTGGGCTACAACTTCACCCAAGTCGCATGTGGAGTTGACTTCATTTGCGACTTTGGCAGCTTTTGCTCCCCAATTTTAGCGCTGGACAGAAAATGGGATTTGAAGTCTAAGATGGAGTCGACTTGGGGATCGACTTGGCATAAGTCGATGCCTGAGTTGACTTAATGATTGACTTGGCTTGTCATGCTTTATATTTTCCTGGAGAAATATTTCTCGCTTGCAAAACTAGCTAAGCTGAGAATGGACATAGTCTCGTTCAAGGAACACGAAGAGGATACCCTATCAGAGTCATGGGATCGCTTCAAAGACTTGCTTCGAAAATACCGCACCATGGAATTTAGCCGTGGGTTCAGATATAAATTTTTTATAATAGTCTCTAGGATTCTACCCGTCACATGGTGGATTCTTAGTCAAACAGTTCTCTGCGGAGGAAAAGCTATCGAGAATCATACGCCCTACTCAAAAACATGGCGGCCAATACTTATCAACTACCATCTGACAAGAGCTGAAGTGGGGGTCTACTTCAATTGGATGCAGTTTCATCGATAAAAGCATACATCGACGCTTTATCTCGGCAGATGCAGAACTTGTCCAAGCCAACCAACGTTAGTACGCTGGGGGCGTCTATGCCACAGCAGTCAACAGCAGCAGATATTTGCACGTGGTGTGCCGAGTTTGGCCATCCCAGTGATGAATGTGCCTCCAATCTGGAGTCTATTAATTATGTGAAAAATTTCCAAAGAAATCTAACAAATCAGTATGGAAACAAGTACAACCCAGGTTGGAGAAATCATCCCAACTTTTCATGTAACAATTGAACGAGACCGAATCAGCCACCGAAATTCTTGTAGTAGCTCCCGCAGCAACAGCCAGCAAGACCAATGCAATTCAATCCACCATCATGAGAAGAGAAGAAATCTGATATGGAAAAACTCTTTATGCAATTCATGTAATCCCAGATCACGATGAACAGAAACTTGGAAGCACAAATAGGTCAACTGGCCTCATCTTTGAATAACTAGCCTCATGGTTCGTTGCTGAGAAACACCGAGCAAAACCCGAAAGGAAAAGGCAAAGAACAGGTCCAAGTAGTCACACGGCATAATGGGAAGTAATTACCCGATGTAATTCCACCAGAATCAGTAATTGAGCCCATGAATCCTTTGATTCAACAGTCACAGGAGCTAGAAGAACCAGACACTACTCAAAAGCAACTAGATGCTGAAATTGCTAAAAATCAAAGGCCACCTCCTCCATTTCCTCTAAGATTTGAAAAGACTAAAAAGAGGGCCAATTGAAGAAATTTCTAGAGGTATTGAAGCAATTACATATCAATATACCTCTCATCGAAGCCTTGGAAGATATGTTGAGCTACGCTAAATTTATGAAAGACGTGCTATCAAAGAAAAGGCGGTGGACGGAATTCGACATGGTGGTGTTAACAAAGGAAACCAGCGCTATGGTGCAGAGGAAGTTGCCTCCTAAGCTCAAGGACCCAGGGAGTTTCACTATCTCGTGTACAATTGAAAACCAGTACTTCAGGAGAGCTCAATGCGACTTGGGAGCCAGCATTAATCTCATGCCTAAGTCGATTTTCAGAAAACTGGGCCTTGGGGAAGCCCGACCTACAATAGTGACGCTGCAACTGGCGGATCAATCTATCACGTATCCGGAAGGTATTATTGAGGATGTTCTTGTCAAGGTGGACAAGTTCATCTTTCCTACAGATTTTATTATTCTAGATTATGAAGAAGATCGAGATGTGTCAATTATTCTAGGTCGACCTTTCCTCAAAAGGGCAATGCAATAATCAATGTTCGAGCCGGAGAATTAACCATGCAGGTGCAAAATGAAAAAGTCACGTTTAATGTGTTCAAGGCAATATAGAGCCCAACCGATTCCGAGGATTGGTTAATGATTGATATGGTTAACTCAAAGGTTCAAAAGTTTTCCCCGACTGGTATTGAGAAGGACCCGGAGAAGGTTGAAAATAAGGACTGTGAGTTATCTGCTGATACTAAAGACCGACTCGCTAATCACATCGATCTCGAACGATTGACTGAGTCAGTAGAAAGCCAGGACAGCAAAGATAAAGCCAATGATGAAACAGAAGGGGATACAATTAAGAAAATTGGACTTTTTCATATCCAAATGCCCCTATTCTACCTGCCAAAAAGTCAAACTTGGCATGACTCAATAGACCAATGGGCTAAAGTTAGGTCTGAGCCTTCATGTTGTAATCCAAATGGCAGGGAGTTCGAGGTGGTGAAACTAAAAGAAGGTTGAACAGCAGGAGCGTCGAGCTGAGAACGTTAAGCTTAGCGCTGAATGGGAGGCAATCTATTGCTCATTTTCATTTTCATTTGCGTTTTTGTTTTTTTTTTCTTTTATTTTTATTTTCAGGAAAATAACTTGGAGTATAATTTCATAAAGATCATATTTGGGAGAAGCTAGAGAGAAAATTTCAAAAAAAAATTACTGAGGAAGATCAGCGGCTGAGCGTCGCATGGGGGCGCCTCAACACCATGATGAAAATCCGGAAGAACATAAATGATGAACTGGCGCCCCACATCGAGTCATGGACAGTACGACCCGAACGCTTTATAACACACGAGTCAGGGGTTAAACCCTAACCCTCATGCCCCGGCGCTGGAAACCCCCCCCTTTCTCATTGCTATTGATCTTGCTTTCTATTCCAAGCTTTTGCAACTCAAATCCAACACCATTTCATTAAGAAATCATCCTCCCATTCCATCCATTCTGTTTCCCATTTCATTTCCCTTTCTCCACTTTGCTTAGATCCATTCAAATCCATTCAAAACTCCGGTTTTTCATCACCAAATCCCAATCCCCACACCTACATTAGGATTCTTATTATTTTCCTCATCATTTGGGCTCCATTTTGAGCCCCACCATATTCATCTTCTCTATCAAGCACTGGAAATTATTGTCAGCAAATTGGCGCCTGTTCAGAGACAGCACAAGTTCCAAATTTTAGGCAGAAAGCTTCTATGGATTGGAGATTGTATTGGGCAATTGAATTGCTTAGTGATTTTCATTTTTGGTGGTTGGTTTTGTGGAGGTCGGCTTGGTGGCTGTGTGTGGATTGATTTGGGTGCAATTTGTGGAGTGTTGCTTGTTTGGTTGTGCTAATTGTTGATTGTCAGAAACTACTAGTTGGAGATATGGCTTTATCATCAACAACCAAGAGGAAGAAAGTACAGGAGCCCATGGAATTTGATGCCAACAAGTTCATGTCCGCCCAGGCTTTTAAGCAATAGACAGACTCACTCCAGAAGAGACATCTAATTCTTGAACAAGGAATCAAGATTAGTACTTTCTCAGACAACTTCAACAATGCGTTGAATGCCTGTGGTTGGCAGAAATTCCTCACACATCCAGAGTCAGCGATCATTCTAGTCGTTAAAGAGTTCTACGTTAATGAGGTGGAACATGAGCAGGGCAGGGTAAAGGTCCGAGGCAAGATCGTCCCATTCCACGCAGAGGCGATCAACTCATATTATGGGGTGGTTTCTTTCGATCACCCGTACCAACAAGGAGTACTTGGCGGGAGAAGACCGAGATGTCAACTCCATTACCATGCATCTCAGCGAACAGCCTCCGACACGAAAGTCTACGGGAGGACAGCTCATGTCCTTCAAGCACAGTGAGATGATTTCAACGGGCGGATGTTCTTCCATTTTGTCTCAGCCTGGATGATGTCATCGACCCATGCCAGTGAGGTGACGATGGACAGAGCATTGCTTCTATATGTCATTTATAGCAACATGACAATTGACATGGGCCAGCTCATCTACCAACAGATCTGTGCCTACGCGACTACACCCCGGGCAACTATTTCTTCCCATCCCTAATCTCCAGGCTCTGCAAATGGGCCGGAGTCAGAGGGAGCCAATGAAGGAGGTCCTAAACTGTCTGGCCATCATCGATGACCTCTCCTACCGCGCCCAGCACCAAGTCTGTACTGCTACCACGCGCCCCAGAGCAACTCTACCAGTGGGTCCCTCCTTGTCACCGTATCCATAAGCGAGTGGCTAACCAACCTGGAGAACTTGGTTGCGGCCAAAGCCAAGTATAGGCGCTAGAATAATAGGGCGATGGAGGCCTACTTATGGCGGATAGCGGAGGATCACCAGATCAATGTCTCCACCCTCTCGCCTTTCTCATAAATGCCACCAGAGTTCAGAGCCTGCTTCGGGTAGCTGTCCCAACCCTAGCCAGATAACGGTGAGGATGAGGATGCAACAGAGTCTAAATCTTGAGGGAGTCCTAGTCCTTTATTTTTTTATTTTTGCTTTTCATTGTAGTTTCATTATTAGTCATTTTAGGTCATCATGCATTGAGGACAATGCATCTCTCAAGTTCCGGGGGGAGGGGGGTGTATAATTCTCAGCTATTAGTTTTTTATATTTCATTTTATGCCAGTCTTTCATGTTCTATTTTTATTTGCATGTATGTCAATTCTAGCTAATGAAAGTTATTTTTGTTTCAATCCATCTTATTGTGAAAATGTGCAAGGTTATGATCAATGTTGACTTGAAATTGAATTCATGAAAGGAATGGGCAATTCAGATTTAAAACCAAGCATAAAAGCAAGTTAAAATTGACATCTGAAAGAATTAAAAGGACTTTCATAATACATTATTCTAATTCAACTATATGTCAATCTTCTAGACTAAAATGATGAGAACTGAATTAAATGAATGTTGACTAAGTACTCTAATGGGTTCAGAAATGGTATTATTTCAAATAAATCACACACATGTTCAGTACCTGTGAAACCCCAATCTTAGACACGTGTATAAAACCCTAGGGTTGTAAACCCTAGGATATATATTTGGAAAATATAC
>JAXCLR010000092.1:37603681-37619589 GCA_035584095.1 Annona squamosa
TTGATGATTTATGATGTTATGGATAAGTCTATTATGAATGATGATGATATATGTTTATGTGATGAAAGAAAAAGAAATGAAAAAAAAAATTGGACGAGATCCAATTAAGAACCCGCCGCGTGATCAGGGCAACAATCCTGATTTACACTTACCAATCGACAAGATCTTGGAGTAAGAACAAATGTGACGCCTTGGTTCAGGGCGCCACAGTACCCCTAACAAGGCATTAGAAAAATAAAAAGGGGGTGGTTGACCTGAGTTGAGTAACTGGGACTTGGCATCAACAAATGACAAGGTTCATGTAAAAAACAAAGGACAATCACAATAATAACACTTTCAAATCAAAATTCTCTCTCTTGGTCCTGAGTTGATGGCAATTACCCAAGAGGGGATGGGTGAATTGGGTATTTAAAATTTTAAAACTTGAATTATTAACTTTACCCCGGTTTAGTTTAATCCCCTTTAATAAAACAAATGGAAAGCAATAAGATAATGAAAGCAAAAATGAAAAACAATAGACAAGATTTATAGTGGTTCGGGCAACCTTCCCTACTATGCTCTTTCAAGCTCACACTCCCTTGTGACTTGGGTTCCATTATGTATTCTGCGAATACAACTAGAGTCTCTACTTTCTACTAGATTCTAGCTCTAGGGGGCGTATATAACAAATAACACAAGTAGGTAACGAGTTCTACTCCAATCACACTGCTACTTTGCTATAGCATAGTTTGAAACTCCAAAATTAAACCAATGCACCAATGCACCAAATAAATAATGAAATAGAAGAAATCTATACTTTACAGATTTGTGTAGCAAGTTCCAGCTCGAGGAAGAATATGTAGAAGCAACGAATCATTTTGCGTTGAAGCAAACAGCAACTTTGAAGCTTGTTCTTCCTTTGAAAGTGTATAGATCACTCAATTGTAAAGAAAAGTGGATTAAAACTCTTAGTAGCACTTATTTCCTCTTTTTCAGCTCTTACTTATATGTTTCCACATTTGCTTGAGTGTCTATATATAGATGGGGGAGAATTTTGAACGTTAGAGAAGTGGTTGGCACGTAATAAATGTGCTAACACTCAAAAATTCGAACATTATTCCTACAAGTCGCAGGTGGAGTCGACTTCATGTGCGACTTCACCCAAGTTGCATGCTAGAGTCGACTTCGGGTGCGACTTCAGCAGTTCTTCAAGTTTCAAGTCTGTCCTTTAGGTCGACTTGGTCTGAGACTTGACCCCAAGTTAATCTTGGAGTCGACTTTAGGTGCGACTTCAGATTGATCCAGCTTCCAAGTTTGTCTTCTGGGTTGACTTGGTCTGGAACTTGACCCAAGTCAATTCTGAGGTCGACTTCATTTGCAACTTGACCTTGTAACCTTGCCAAGTGAGTTTAAACTTCCAGAAAAAACTTAGGTTACTTTAATTTCTCCAACTTTAAATGCTCTTCCTTTGTTTTACATTTCTTAGAACACTGTATGATTATTTATCTCGAAAATTCTAGATTCCATATCTTGAATTTTGTAGTACTTGAGTCTTGGAATGCATGGAAGTTGTCCAAGTATGTGTTTATGATCCAATACGATGGATTCATGCAACCTTACTTGCTTTGGACTTATTTTGATTTTCATTTGATCCAAGTCGAATATTTGAATCAACTTGGTCTTCAACTTGACTCAAGTCTGGTCCTTAAGTCAACTTGGCCTTCGATTTGGCTTTTGAAATTTTTCACTACCAACCTGAAGTCAATTTTGGAGTCGACTTGACCTGCGACTTCACCCAAGTCACAAGTGGAGTCGACTTCGTCTACGACTTCAGCATACTTGTTTCCCAATTTCAACGTTCGACAGAAAATTGCACTTGACATCGCTTCTGGAATCGACTTGGGGATCAACTTCGCCTAAGTCGATGTCTGAGTCAACTTTGGAGATCGACTTGATCTGTCATACTTTATATTTTTCATTTTTATATCCTTAAACAATACACAAGTCACGTTAGTAGTTAAAGCTCACTCAAATTGTATTGTTTAATCATCAAAACACATGATTTAGTTATTTTTCATTTAATCTCAATAATTGTTTTCAACACTCTCCAGATACCCTAAAATATGGTGAGGGAAGCAAAAAAAACAAACAAACAAACAAACAGATCTCTAGATATCCTGAAATAGGGTTAGGAGAATTTTTGCAATAAGTTTGGGGGGAAAAGGAATGTGCAATTCGTAGAAATTGAATCAAGTGACTTATTATTATTATTTATGACTAGTTAGTTCAGTTTAAACCTTGGTTTGCCTATTTCCATTAATTTTCTAACCAGTTTTATAATCAAACGAAAGTTAACATGTTGAATTATGATCATGTATTACAAATGTTTGGCACCCACATGTGACTTGGTTTGAGAACGAAAATGCATTCCTTGTTTGTATAATGAAGGATTTCTCAAGTTAGATTAATCTTGACCTTGTGAAATAGATAAGTGGATTGATCAAAACATAACATGAAGCAAACGGAGTTGGCGGAGTCTGCATTCATTCATTGATTCATTGATTCATTTATTCATTATGTTTGCACATGTTGCTCAAGGACTAGTAACATTTAAGTTTGGGGTGTGATAACTCGTAAAAATACAAGTCATTGTGGCCCATTTCAGACTTTATTTGTGCATTAGTTCGAGAGATTAGGCTTAGTTTGCATCTATTTAGCTTAATTTTCATCACTTTGTATTTTAGGAGCATTATTTAATTTTGTGCATTTTCAACAGTAATTAAGCATTTTTAGTTCATTTACTTAGCTTTTCCATCTTTTGCAAGAAGGATGGGACACATGAAGGCATGCAGGCGAGTAGAATGCAGATCGAGACAAGTAACGAGGCAGGTGGATGGCACCTAAGCACCACCCTACGTGCCTTTGCCATGACACCAGCACAATTCAACACATAAAGAGTTTCTAGTGAGTTAGCACTTGGGCGCCAGCCAAGGTCGACCAGGTGCCACTTCATCAACACGCAGCTAAATTCAGAAAGTTTTGAAGCCACGATTCATACTGCTTCCAGGGAGTTGGCGCCTAGGCACCAAGGCATGAATTCCTAGGGTTTGCAGAAAAGTTCCAAGTTGCCTAGCACACAGAGAGTTGGCGCCTAAGCGCCAATACGTATTCGTATGCACAATTTTTAGTGCGTAGGCTGCGCAATTGGACTCTATAAATAGATCCTTGGGGTTCGCACGCGAAGGGAGAAGAGGAGAGAGCCCAAAAACGAACTACAAAGCAAGAGAAAGGGGAAATCACAATCAAAGCACATATTGAAGAGGGAATTCAACTCCGTTGGTAGAAGCCGCTGAAAAACCAATTTTCTCTTATTCTTTCTATTTTTCTTTCTCTACTTTCATGGATACTTTTAATATGGATGTAATAGATGTTGTGATCATGTCTATGAACTATACTTTCATTTGATGAATAGTTAGGATAAATTGAATTCTAAACTATATTTTTTTTTTGTTCTTTGAATTTTAGGAATGAATATTTGATTTTATATATGATTGTGTATAATTTACCTTTGCATGTGTGGATTTAATGCTTTTTACAAGATTAGTTACCTTGTAAGATGATTTAATTGCATGATTTATCCTTGGAAGAGAAAAATCTTTGCTAGATCTATGTGCAAGGCATAGGTTTCCTCTTTGTTAAGAGAAGTTGTTTAAAGGATAGGAATATACCATTAAACCCCGCATAGTCATTAAACAGGTTATGAACTTATCAATTTCACTTTATTTAATAACATGAGAACATAGCAATTAAATAAGGTGTAATTAGCTTTATATAATGTTGGAAGACATATAGAGATTAATGAACTTAGGCTAGTAAATCCATATACAATACAATTAAAAAGAACTAAATCGATATAGTTTAGATTCAAGAATTCTGAGCTATCCATTTGCCATCCCTAATTATTAAACTCATTTTTAGCATCCCCACAGTTCTGTGAACTCTACTTTGATTTCTTATTGTAGTGTTAGCTTTAGTTAAATTCATAAATTCAGAATTTTCTACACACTGAAAGCAACTAAACTAATTAGGAATTCTAGTTAACAATTCCTCGTGGAAACGATACTCTACTCATTCTTTATTACTTGACATGACACGTATACTTGCGTAAATAGTGAGCATTTTAATTGACACATACGCAGCTCATCAATGTTATGATTATGTCTTTGAACTAAACCTCCATTAGATGGATAGTTAAGATGAATTGAACTCTAAACTATATTGTCTTAGTTCTTTGAAATTTAGGAATGAATATTTGATATTATATATGATTGTGTATGATTTGCCCTTGCATGTGTAGTTTTAATGTTTTTTGCAAGATTAGTTATCTTGCAAGATAATGTAATTGCTTAATTTATCCTTGGAAGAGAAAAATCTTTGCTAGATCCATGTGCAGGGCATAGGTTTTCTCTTTGTAAGGGGAGTTATTTAACGGATAGAAATATACTGTTAAACCTTGTTTAGTCATTAAACAGGTTATGCACTTATCAATTTTATTTTATTTAATGACATGGGAACATAATAATTAAATAGGGTATAATTAGCTTTATATAGTATTGAAAGACATATATAAAGATTATTGAACTTAGGCTAGTAAAGTCATACACAATCCAATCAAAAGAACCAATGCGATATAGTTTAGATTCAAGGATTTTGAGCTATCCATCTGTCATCCTTGATTAGTAACCCCGTTTCTAATATCCAGCAGTTCCATGAATTCTGCTCGGATTTCTTATTGCATTTTTTAAGTTTTGGTCCAAATTCACAAATTCAGAATTTTCAACCCACCAAAAGAAATTAAACTAATTAATATTTCTGGTAAACAATTTCTCATGGAAACGACACTCTACTCACTCTTTATTACTTGACGCGGCACATATACTTGCGTAAATAGCGAGCATTTTAATTGACATACATGCAGCTCGTCAACTTTATATCCAAAAAAATTTATATATGAGTATCATTTTAAATTAAAAGTTGAACCCTCAAGATACCATAATCCTAAGTTTGTTGTGTCAACTAAATATGTGAATATTCTTTTTAACAACTAGTGTGCACAATTTTTTAAGATTAGGTTAAAATTTGGAGCACATACATACACTAAATAAAAATCAAGTCTAGAAGCAGTCTCAACCATGAATCAATCATGCTTCTATACAAGCGTTGATATATATGTTTACCTTTTTCATCCTTATCCATTTTGATTGAGAAACTCATAGGTGTGATTGTTGTGTCTCTACACAAGTACACATGTTGTAGACTGCCATATTTAAAAAGATCAATCCCACATGAAATTCAAGACTTAAGACATTATTATTTAAACAGTTTTAATTAACACCAAAGAAAAATAACATGAAAGTAGAAAAGAAATAAATGCAAATCTTAAGAACAATGAACAAAGATTGAAAATTAAAGATGAGATTATTGTTGGTCCCGAGTTGATGGCAATTTCCCAAGAGGAGAGGGGTGAATTGGGTAATTAAGAATTTTAAGATTTTAATTACAGATTCTATCCCGATTTAGTTTGATCCCCTTTAATGAATCAAATAGAAAATGATAAGTTAATGAAAGTGGAAATGAAAAGCAGTAGACAATCTTTATAGTGGTTCGGGCAACCTTCCCTACTCCACTCTTTCAAGCTCAAACTAAGCACCAAAATCAAATAACAAGATAAAATAAAGAAAATCTACACTTTACAGATGTGTGTAAGTAGTTTTAGCTTGAGGAAGAATTCGTAGAATCGATAAATCGTTCGATGTTGAAGCAAACAACAACTTTGAAGCATATTCTTTCTTTGAAAGTATCTAGATCACTCAAATTGTAGAAGAAAGTGAGATAAAACTCTTAATAACACTTCTTTCCTCTTTTTCAGCTCTGTCTTGTGTATTTCTACGTTTACTTGAGTGTCTATATATAGAGGAGGGAGAATTTTGAAAGTTATAGAGTTGGTTGGTGCGTAATAAATGTTCCAATACTCAAAAATTCGAACATTATTTCCCCAAGCCGTAGGTGGAGTCAACTTCGTGTGTGACTTCACCCAAGTCGCATGTTGGATTCGACTTCAGGTGCAACTTCACTTGTGCTGAGCTTGTTCAAGTTCTTCCTCGCGTCGACTTGGCCTTAGACTTGGCTCAAGTCGCATGTGGAGTCGACTTCGGGTGCGACTTCGGATGCTTCAGTTTCCAAGTCTGTCTTTTGGGTCGACTTGGTCTGAGACTTGACCTAAGTCGATGCTGGAGTCAACTTCATTTATGACTTGACTTCTCTTTCTTACCAAGTGAACTTAAGCTTCCTTGAAACTGTTTTTGCTTGCTTAACTTCTTCATTATAATTGTTCTACTTTTGTTTTTTAATACTTGACATTTTGTATATTATATTGTATAGAAGTCTTGAAAACTTGAATCTTAGTATGCTTGAATAGGTACCAAACAGGATGAATTCATGCATCTTACTTGCTTTGGACTTGAATTAATCTTCATATGTTCCAAGTCGAACATTTAAGTCAACTTGGCATTCATCTTGGCTCAAGTCTATCTTGCAATCGACTTGGTCTTGGTCTTGACTTCTGAAAATTCAGCCCTGTCTGACTAAAGTTGGTACTGGAGTTAACTTGGCCTACGACTTCACCCAAGTCGCAAATGGAGTCGACTTCATCTACGACTTCGGTTCATTTTGGTCCCCAATTTCAACGCTGGACAAAATTTAGCACTTGAAGTCGCTTCTGGAGTCGACTTGAGGATTGACTTCGCCTAAATCGATGTCTGAGTCGACTTGGCTTGCGACTTGACCTGCTTTACTTCATATTTTTCAATTTTATAAGTAAAACAAATACACAAAACACATTAGTATTTAAAACTTTCTCAAATTGTGTTGCTAATCATCAAAGTATATGCTTTGGATATTTTTCATTCAATTTCAACAATTATCAATGTCAAGGGTTTCAAATGCAATGTTTTGCATGGGATAATCGGTTCACTTATGTAATCTAGATTCATTGTGTTAAAAAAGAACAAATCCTAAGTTAATCTCACATCTTTTCTCGAGGCATCTAAGACATACACTAATCTTTTGTTAGGGTCAATTAGAATTTATTAAGATCTGTGGCAGTTCAATAAATTTGTTAGGGTCCTCACTCATATTCTTATGTCTAGAATTTTAAGTTTGATATCTTGACTGTCATATATTAGACTTTCATCTCTAGGTTCCTTCACCTATTATAGAAAAGTAAGCTTTAAGATCACAAGATATCAAATTAACATAAAAAATCCTTTTTAAAGAAGTAAAAGCCAATCACCTAACATAAGTTACATGCTATATTCTAAACCCTAGAATACGGGTTTACCCAAATATGTTTATAATGAAATTAAAATAAAAAATAATATTGTATTCAGTATTCATCATAAACTAATCTATCAAATCTAAAGGAAAGAAGAAAAGAAAATTTATTGAATTAGAAGCTTCAATGGTATCTTGATAGCTCCAAGCAACATGCCGCCTGACTCCTCTCCTTGTACTCTTTAGTTTTTCTCACCCTGAACCTTAATCTTGGCTGTAAAACATGTTCTAATATATTGAACAATAAGTGTTTACATAGGCATCTCTTAAAAATCATGCAAAGTGAGTTTGGAGTGCACTGAATCTATAGCACTAGAAGTCCACACGGTTTGAACCCTGTTAGACCCAAATCCACCAATTCAAACTGTGTGGTCTTTGGACGATGACTTTTGCTCCAAAATTTTCAGCTACTTTGGCTAACACTTTCCAACCTGTTTCAGAACTTCTTTGACACATTTTAAACCATATTCCACGTTGTTTTGCTTTTAAATTTCATCTTTAATTTGCTCCCAAACTCTGCTTTCCCTCTTCACATCTTGAATCCTCATCTTTGTCACCAATTTTGCAAATAATTCACCTCTTTTGCATGAGCGACATCCGATTTTAAGAGTTTGATCATAAAAAAGCTAAATCAATCAACATTTTACTCAAAGCATTATATTATTCAATTTTTAATCCAAAAATTATTCAGAATATAGGGTTAAAAATGGCACAATAAATTCCATCACAATTGGCTTTTACTTGTTCTTAAGTAAATATAGAAGAATTCAAGATCAGATAAAAATATTTCAAAATTAATTTTTTTAAAATTTTGAGCAAAAAGCGAATATGCTCTTATGAGAATAAAAGATAAGCAAGATTGTTAAACAATAATTCCTAAGCATAGTGGTGAGTAGTATTTTACGCACAAGGTCCACATATATCACACAATAATAATCATTGGAATAGAAAAATTAGATGACTCTCATTGCATGAAATTATATGATTACAAAAAAAATATGGCCAAAAGCGCATGGATCAATGGCCAAGATCAAAATCCAAAGAAAAAAAATCCTAGCTCTGTCTCGTTCACCACCGACCGTTGCAATCACCCTCCCCAAGGTCCGCCACGAAAATATACTTTAGCAGCTTGAACATATTGGCCCCAAATCCACTGGCATAGAAGAGATTAAACCTTGACATGCAAGAAGATTAACAGGAGGGGACCGAGACCTAACATGACAATCATCTAGGATTTTTAAGGCTTTTTGAAATTTTAGCAAGCAACAACTGTCGGAGAGTTGTGCCAGGAGTTTCAAGGAATTCAATACCGTCACGACAAGTGCCTAGCATTGAAAAGAGAGAGAGAGAGAGAGCGACAAGGAGAGAGAGTAAAAAAAAAAGAAAAAAAAAAAAAGAAGAAGAGATATGGTTTATGCGACCTCTGTAAGAACTATCAGAAAAATACTAATTATGCACAACAGGATACATGCCCATTTGGCCATCATGCATGCATGATATGCGGGTGGAACATCTAGCTTTTAATGGTCATGTAAATCAAAATAAAAGTAGTAAGGATGAATGAAAGCTTCCGAACTGGGGCATGAAGACCCTAGAGAAGCTGGTCAGTCTTGGCTAATTCACAAGGGCATTGGGTAGAAAGGCGGCCATGGCATGGAGTACAGCTGAGCGGAGGCAAACAAATCTAATTGACCATGGAAGTTTTTGCGGCTAGATTTAGTGGTGATGCAAAAGTTAAAAAAAAAAAAAAAAAAAAAGCCCTGAATGAATCTTCGGGTGTTCATCTTGAAAACAACCATTGATTAAATCAATAATCAATGCAGTATCTGTCTCATGCTAAAAATTATTAAGAATTAAAACTATAAACGGAAGCGTACCTGAATCCATGGATGCTATTAATATTTGGCTTTTGGTCTTCCAAGTTAATGCACTCAGGGTTTGGGGAGAGTGTAGCTCCTCTTCTTCTCTACTGAAGGGATGACAAAAAAGAAACCTGACAGGATGCATAACCCGAGGACCATAACCTATTTTATAAGAAACCTAGTTTCATATTTCCAATTTAGCTCATCATAAAATTAGAAATTAGAAACTAGGCTATATGGTTTCTACGCATAGGAAATCCATACTTTATTAAATGATTTAGGTCCATAAATCCTTATAAGATCACTTTTATAATTTTGACCATTAATTTATGATAGCACATATATATAAATAATATATGTATATCCAAAAATTCCAATAGTTCAAGCCATTCCCGGCACCAGCTAAACTAAGATAAAAACAGCGATGTAGCAAAGCTAGAAAGGAGAAAGTACTTCGAACAAAAAAATTTTGAAGTAGACACCAGTTGCCATGGTCCGTGCCCTCATAATTCAATGGTCCGGCCAAAAAAAATTTTTTTTTAAAAAAAAGAAGAAAAAAAAGGCATGATCGAAAACAAGCATGGCTTGGGAGAAAGAGAAAGGCATGCTGGAAGCGCTGGGAAAATAAAAAAATGACGAGTAATATTTGCGGCATGTGGGCCCCACCAGAATCATCTTAGAGCATAAGGAATTAAATGATTTTGTTACATAAAATTATATGGTTACAAAGACATGATGCCAAAATTATAAGGTGAGGTTACAAGTAAATTAAAAAAAAAAAAAAAATTCCCTGTGAAGAGAAGAGCAGAAGTGAGCTCACGCCGCAACATACGAAAAAGCCGGCACCTGCAACAAGGCTGATGCAAAACTCGGCAAATTTTTGGTTATGGAAATCCAAAATGAACAAGGATAGAAAAATGTGTAAAATCAGCAACAGCAAGGCCATGGCTGACCGCAGGAAGCCGATCTTCGCTAAAGGAGCTAAAACACTGGTTTACGAAGCAACCTGGCATAGTTATCATTGTCACCAAATTATGTCGCTGGGCATGGACTTGCTGAAGTAAAGAAAAAGTTCAGTTCTTCCAGAAATGGTATCGAAATAAATAAAAAAAATTATCATCATCGTAAGCCTTTTTCCACCTAAGTGGGGTCAGCTGCATAGATTCTGTTGTATCATTCTTGGTGATTTAAGACTAAATTTTCTATAATTTATAATTTTAAAAATCTTGTTTAATTATTTCTATCCGTGATTTTTTGGGTTTCCTCTTATCCTCATACTATCTTCTATTGGAATAGACTTTGTCCTCCTAACCAGTGTTACTTCGAACCTCCTTTTAACATAACCAGATCATCTTAATCCATTTTCTCTCATTTTATCATAATTGGTCTCACTTTTAAGTTTTCTTGAATTATTTCATTCCTAATTTTATTTTTTCTTATTTTACCACTCATCCACCTTAGCATTCTCATTTCCGTTATGCTCATTTTTTGTATATGTTGTACTTTAACAGCCCAACATTCTGTCTCGTAAAGCATAGCAGATCTAATCACAGTCTTATAAATTTTTTTTAGTGTGATTGTAACTCGACAGTCACATAAAATTCTTGACACACTTCATCATTTCTTCCATTTTGCTTGATTTTTATATATTATATTTTTCTTAATTTCTCCGTTCTCTTGAACTATGATCCTAGGTACCGGAAGTGATTTGTTCTTATTACTATTTGATCTAAAATCTTAATTGGTTCCTCATCCGAGTTCTCACTATTATTAAAATTACATTTCATATATGCAGTTTTTATGTGATTAATTCTAAAATCATAAGATTCTAAAGATTTACCCACTTATTCAATTTTAAATTCAGTCCTTCTTTAATTTCATTTATTAGAACAATATTGTCTATAAATAACATACATTAAGGTACTTTTTCTTGAAGATGTCTAGTAATTTCATCTATTATTAAGGTAAAAAGGTAAGAACTCAAGGCTGAGCATTGATGTAAATCTATTTTAACTGAGAAAATATTAGTATCTTCACTAATTAACCTCACATTTATAACAACCCCTTGTACATATCTTTAAAAATATCAATGTATCTGTTAATATTATTTTTTTAATCATTTGTCATTTTAACTTTCTTGGTACTTGATCATATGTTTTTTCTAAATCAATAAAAGTCACGTATAAGTTTTTTTTCTTCTCCATATACTTTTCAAATAGTTATTTAAGTAAGAAAATAGTTTCAGTGGTTGATCTTCCTAGCATAAAATGAAAGTGATTTTTAAATATATTAGTTTTTCGTCTTAGTCTATGTTCAATTACTCTTTTCCATAATTTCGTAGTATGACTCATTAGTTTTATTCCATGATAATTTGCACGATTTTGAATATCTCCTTTATTTTTATAGATTGGGACTATAATCTTTTTTCTCTATTCACTTGGCATTAACTTTGTTTTTATAATCTTATTAAAGAAATTTGTTAACCATGTTGTACTTACATCACTCATGCACTTCCATGCCTCAATTCATATATTATCTGGGTCTAAGACTTTTCCTGTTTTCATTTTCGTTAGAGCTTATTTTACTTCAAATATTTAAAATTTTGAGAAATAACCGATATTTCTATTTTCTTCTTTATTCAAACTAATATCTTATGTTAAATGTTCATGTTAGGTATCTTTAGTAACCTATAAAAATAAGTTTTCCATCTTTGTTTAATGTCATCATCTTTAACTAAAACTCTTTAGTCTTTTCTTTTAATGCATCTAACATGTGTTAAATCTTTGCTTTTATTTTATCTTAATTTAACCAACTTTAAAATATCTTTTTTACCTTGTCTAGTTCCTGATCTGTTATATAAGTTGTCATAAGCTTTGTGTTTAGTATCACTAATAATCATTTTGGTAGCTTTTTTAATAGTTTGTATCATTGTAAGTTTATAGTATTTTTATTTCTCTTTCATATTTTAAATTTTTTTGTCTAGCATTTACAGTTTTTTGAACATCCTCATTCTACCACTAAGTTTCTTTATGACGATCTACAATTTTTATATATTCCTACAATATTTTGTCATACTTCTTTCATATTAGTTGTCATTTTTATCTCACATTGATTCTACTTCATCTTCTTGTTTGACCTATTTTTTTCTTCTATCATTCTTTTACTAAAAAGTTCCATATTCTTTCCCTTTTAATTCACCATTTAATTTTTGAAATTATATTGCCTTTAGTTTTTGTTGACTCTTTTCGTATGTATATATATATCTATTATTAATGATTTATGCTGCATAGTTAATCTTTCACCTGGGATAACCTTACAATTAATATAAAGAGATCTATTCAATTTTCTTACGAAGAAGAAAGCTTTAGAATTGGCCCCACTCTTGAAAGTTATCAAGTATCCATCTCATTTTTGAAATAAGGTATTTGTTATAACCAAGTCAGATGCTATAGCAAAGTCTAAAATGACATTCTTCATTTGATTCCTTATTCCAAAGCTAAAACCTCTATGACTTCTCTCATATCCTACATTCTCCTTTTCTACATATCCATTTAAATCTTCATCTATCATAACCATTTCCTGATTAGGTATCCTTTACATTATACTATCTAAGTCATCCCAAAATTATTTCTTGATTCTATCATCTAATCCTACTTGTGGTGCATAAGCACTGATTGCATGTATGATTTTTACACCTAATACGTGTTTTATTTGAATGATTCTATCATTTACTCTATTGACATCTACAACTTTATTTTCTACTATTATCCTACATCGTTTCTATTATCATTCATTCCGATATACCACAATTTGAATCCATTAATATCTTTAGCTTTCTCTCCTTTTCACCCAGTCTTTTGAAGGTATGCCATTAGTTCTCTTCCTTTTTATAACATCTACTACTTCCATAGTTTTCCCTAAAAGAGTTTCAATATTCCATGAGGCAGAACGGATCTTGTGTTTTGGTACCAACTTCTTCCCTAAACCATGTCCATAAAGGCATGAGAACCTTTGCCGACTTCTCACCACAACCGGACGATGTTGTGACGTATTGCTTCCAGGGAAACGCCCTAACAACCCTTGCCCATTTCTCACTATATCCGGACTTCGATATAGCGCATCACTTCTAGGGAAATGTCCCTAGCAACCCTTGCTCATTTTTCACTACAGCTGGCCTCCGCTGCAGTGTGTCGCTTACCGGGGACGCCCTCGCATTAAAGATTTTTAGCATTCAGAATCCATAAAAGATGTGACAGTGATTTTTAATAGCACCGGTTGCCAACCTGACATGTCAACCCTTGCTTTTTTCCCAGGCTTGGAACCAACAGTAGGATAGAAACTCTTCCTGGCTATGTTAATATAAAGAAAAAATGCATGGGCTAAAATATGTATGTAAATAAAAGAGGAAAAAGAAAAAGCCCAGCTGGATGGCTGTCCATGTTGAAGGGTATAAAAATAGAAATAAAAAAGAAGAAGACGTAGAGATTCAATGGCCAAGGCATGCAAGCTTGCCAAATGATGTGACAAAACAGGACACAAATGTTGAAAATATGTATAATGATGAGCCACGCATAGTTGGGCAATCTACTTGGAAAAGGAAAAAAATGGCAGTAATGGCGGTTGATAGTGGCAAGAGTAACTAAAATGCAAAGGTGCTGCACGGCTCGATGACGAAGCAGGGAAATTCGTGGGCATCCCAATCCCTGGTGGCACATTACCAAGTGCTTCTGCAAGTAAAGAACCATGGCCGGTGACATGGACAGTCTCAGAAAATAAGTACCTCAAAGGCATATAGAACCAGCTGAGAAAAGCTAAAGAAGAAATAAAAAATGTGGTTGCAGTCGGCGAAATCTCCAGGTGGAGCATGCCGCATGGAATTAGAAATCTGGACCATTCTATTTGATTTAGGAAGAAGAGAACAGTGGCATGGCTTGGTGAATTTGCCAGCACCGACTGTACAGGATGGAAGACAGAGAAGAAAATGAGCAAGCATCCACGAAACAACCGGCCGTTTAAAAAAATGATAGGAGACGCGCCTCTCATCCATCCATAATCCATTGGAGAATACTACAATCCACACCATCAGAAATCTACTAAGACTCTACTTCTGGTGGCACAAAAGAGCTAAGCAAGTTGCTAAGACAAAAAAAAGATAATAATAAATAAACAAAAAAAAAAGGGGGAAGATACAAATAAACATTTCCATCGCTTTCGTTCAATGTGGCGAAGATATAACAGAAAACAAAATAGGACAAAAAAAAATAATAATGATATAAAAAAATTGAAGCTGACTCTATGATGCAGCTTGTCAGATAACAATGGAAGAAAAACAAAACCAGCGTAGTTGGATTCTGCGAAAACATTACAAACAAAAAAAGATAGGAAAAATATATGGGCAATAAGCTGCTACAAATTGAAATTCAGCGGCAAGGACGAGTGGCCCAAGACATGGTGGGTACTGGATCGCCACTACAAAGATGGCACCGTCGCACCAAGAGGAGATGAAGAAATGGCTACTACACCGCTTCGCTGCCTCTCTGGAAGTAGGAAGAAAATCGGCAGAGCAGCAAGAGCCGTAATGGGTTTCCACTTCTATTTTTATTAGAAAACACCACTAACCTAAAAATATGTTTGTATATGTTTGTAGTAGGATAGCTCTTGCATAGCTATTTTGTATCCTTCCCACACAGATTATAAATATATGTGTGAGGTATTAGAAAAAAATGCATAAGAGCATATGAAAGAAATTCTTAGATAGTTCTCGTGAACACTTTCAGAGATCAGTGATATCGAGGTTGTGGCAGTGCCGTTGGTTTGCAATTTTGTGATTTCGATCTGGCCAAACCATGAAGTTTGAGACACAATTTTCAGATCCTTTTGCTTCGGATTCCGCTAAATATCGTATGTGATAAATCTTTAATTTACCACATTAGTATGAGAGCCTAATCTGTGTTTTGGCTTAGTTGCTCCGTGTGCCTTAATTTTGAAATTCATTTGGCATGATGTAGACGGTTGTGAAAAACCTGTGAAAACTGTGCCACACTCAGAAGACAGAATTCGTATTTTTTTTACATGTGCGTTCCTAGTTTTGAATTTCAATTTACTTGTATTGAAGAGCATGTCCACTTGCTTCAATATTTGAAGAATTGTTAGATTAAAATTGTTAGATTGCATTAATTATGATATCCAAAATATATGCAAGTGGGGTCTTGAATTAAAGGTTGGATATTTTTAAAGAAAATGGTCGGCTCCGATCATTAAAAAATCAATTAAAATAATTCCTATAATTAATCAAACATGCCCTTAAAATTCCCCCTTCTTCCATCCGCGTCTGCCTGTGAATGGAATGTTTTTTGCCGCATATTGATATGATTTGTCGTATATCATCATCTTAAAAATTTTTAATGGAATTATATCATGTTAACATGTATTTTTAATAAAAAATTGAGGTAAATAAAAATTTTCAATATGCTACAACATGTTATGACATGCTAATTATGTGATAATTCATTTTATTATTACCTTTTTGATAATTAATATATTATTTGAATAATTTACTCAAATCACATATTCCACCATGGTAACTACACGATTATGGAATTTTAAGAGGGATTGGACCATTTAAATATTATTTATTTTATTTAAAATTAAATAAAATATGATGAGATGCACCGG
>JAXCLR010000092.1:37619689-37636986 GCA_035584095.1 Annona squamosa
TGATAGACTTGTAAAAATTTCTTTTTCTTTATGCCTTGATGTAATAATGAGAACATGACTAGTGAAAGTAGAATTTTGAAATTTACGAAATTATAGTAATTAATTTTTGCCATAAATGTGTGATTGATCTTGGGAAATTACATTAAATACACGGCCCGGGATCACTTTTCTAGACCGGTATGTTACACATATCATCCTGGTCATTATCATGTAAAGAAGAGCATGCAAACTCTTTGAATACCATTTTAGCGATAAAAAACACTTCATTTTATATAGTTAACTTATCGGTTGGCCATCTTTAAACTTTTTTTAGAAACATCTGTATAAACATTTTCAAGGCATTTCCAAAGTATTTTCCTATTTAAAGGAAATCAAAACTTTTCTATAAACCATTTCAAACAAATGGACCCTTTTGCAATCATCGTTTCTTTTCAAGTGTCATGTCAAGAAATACATAATTTCTTTTTATAAATCAAATCTCTTTTTCTTTTCTTTCATAAACACACATGCTTTTCACAAAATTCTATGAGAGTAAACTCAAAACTTGTTTGTAAATATTTCTTTGTGAAACATTCAAAACTTCCTTTTTTCATAAAATTCTTTGGAAACAATATCTTAAAGAACGTGCTTACTTGTAAGCAATTCTTAGACTCATCAACGTAAAATATTTCCAATCGTTGCAACAATTAAAGTAAAATAATTATTTCAAGAAGTGTTGCTTGCTTACAATGAAGAAATCCTTAAGACTTTTCATTAAAGTCATAATTTTCAAAACTTGTGCTTGCCCTCTTATAAGAAATTCTTAAAAGCATCAATATAAATACTTTCAATCATGTCAACATAGAGGAGGAAATCAATATTTTAAAAACTTGCTTACTTACCTGTAATAACTTCAATCCCTTTCTTCCGTCCTTTTCTTTGTCTAGATAAATGAAGATGACGTTTTATTTATATATATAAAATTTCAAATGCTTGCACATCTTAGGGTTTCCAACCCACCTAAATTTTCATCAACTTACTTAACCCACTTTTCTTTCAAGTTGGGCATTTATCTTCCAATCCACACATTGGCGTGACATATGACTCAATGATTAGCATTCTTCCCAATTTGACCTTTCCCTTCATTTTATTACCCTTATTTAGGGTAAGCTTTCAAATTCTTTATAACCATTAATGTTAACCCAACATATGAAAGTTTTGACATCTCCCAATTGTCATTTAACATGCATACTTTTGCATTTTCACATTAGTGTTCATTCAATGCATCTATTTATGAGTTAAGGCTACTAATTTCAATAAATTTTTGAGATTTTATAATTTTTTCAAAACAACCCTATCTTTTCTCATTTTGCCATATATTCCTTTCATTTTTGCACTTAAACTAATCATACTTGGTCATTTTCCATTCTTGTCATCCATACCCTTTATGGGCACTCTTTTAGTTACACATACATTATGTGTAATTCGATTTCATGCAAAACAGAATTTTTCCTCTCCTTTTTGCCTTAGTTTAAGTACAATTTTACACATTAATTATGGTACAATCATAAAATTAAAATCTATCAATTAAGTTGCATAAAATAGCAACATTCCTTTATGAATTTTCCACTTTGGATGTCCCCATCATCATGCCCATAAAATAGATTTTTACAAATTTTTCAGCCCTTTGGAGGTCCCATCTTGCTTCATATTTTGGGTATTTTACCCTTGTGATTATCCATTTATCTTGTTGTTCAAGTCATGCTTCATTTCCACCTTAATTGAATGGAATTTCACCTTGTTGTTAAACCAAAATTTTACCCAACTAAGGTTCATCATATAAACTTGGTTTAATATATATTAAACATAAAAATGTCTCACATAATCAACACACGACAAAGTGTTAAAACAGCAACATTAAATCTAAAATTAATAAAACTTCAGCACGATTATCATATTCATATCAACCCTTGTTAGAATTTTTTTTCTAGCTTGTGTTAATGCCCCCAAAACGTCCCCAAATAGCCCCCCCCCCCCCATTTTCCTTTTTATAAAGGTTGAACTTGATCCTATCATGCCACCTCATATTTAGATTTTAAATAAATAATTTATCCACTAACTTACTGCCCAAGTAAGCTTGTTGGGAATGTCCCTTTTTAGCCCCTTTTTCATGCTAAATTCATGCATTTTAAAAATGCAAAATTTCCCTCAAATATCTCTTCTTGAGACACGTTGAGTGGAGGTCGCAAAAATCAATTTTCGCATCTTTCATTTCTCTCAACAAATCCTTGTTTGACACATGTTCCATTTGCTTTCCAAAATTCAACTTTCCATTTCTTTGTTTGACTTTAAATCTTGCTTTACTAATCCTACATTGACATTTGTCACTTCTCACTTTTGTTTCATTAGTGGCATGTCACTTTTCATGAGCAAAAGTCAAACGGTTTTAACCATAAGTGATTAAGCATTTTCCATATAATTTAGCTTAATCAATTTCATCCATATGATAAGTCATCTTATTTTAACCATTCATAAAAAATTTCATCTCAAAATGATTATCATAGATCAAGATATGAGCATTTGAAAATATCATATAAAATTTGACAAAATTAAATCATTATCATCATAATCAAATCATGATTATCATAATCCATACCATTTATGAGGTAGAGCACGTCAACATGTGTTTACATTTCAAATTTCACGTCAATCCGCCTTATGGGCATCAAGTTATGAATTTTTCCAGTAATGACCCAATTTATTCCATCATTGTCATCAACTTAATCATAATTAATAAAATTAAAAATCATGCCAAATCAACAGTTCCATACCTCATTTTCTCTCTTTGTACACATTAATCTACATTGGGCAAAAGTGATTAACTTAACCGCCTCACTTAGTCATTTGCCTTAATCTCATCAATCCACTTAAATCATAACATTAATAACTCTTGAATATCTAGATTATATTTATGGGTCTCAAAATGTTCTAGGTATCACAACATATCTATACAAGGCGTCTCATAAAATATTCACAACCAAACAACTTGCTCCCTTTCCTATCATAAATTCTCATGGCCTGTTCATGGCATACCCATACAAGGTATCCATCTCTTTTTAGCATATAAAGGAAAACAAACCTTTAAAATTCTTTCCTTTTCAACATAAACATGTTCTCAACACTTGGCCTTCTTGGTACTTGTCTGTGGTTGGGAAAAAAAACACAAGTACGAGACTCAATTAACAAGCATTTTTCATTTTTATGTAATCTTTTCATAATCAATTTCATGTAAGCAATTTTATGTAAACACTTTCATATAGCATTTTCATTCTCAATTTTGGGCTTTTCATAAATAATAGATATGCAAACTCATCATTTTTATTCATGTCATAGTCCTTCATGTGATGGTACGCTAGCTCAATAAGATCCTTGCCATATGGTAGATGACACTTATCAAGTGCTCACCCACCCATGAGACATGACATTACCTTTCTGCGAAAAGGCCCCCGTTACACCGACTTGGCAACGTCAAGGGCGAACCTCATGTCCTGCTTCTGCCTTGACTAGCCTCTGTACTTTCCATGCATGACTTTCATTCACTCTGGTATTATATACCTCATTCACATCACAACATATCATTCTCATGTAGAGAAGTATTTGCACAATCATCTTGAACAAATTTTCAA
The DNA here is from genome assembly GCA_035584095.1 of Annona squamosa. Taxonomy (NCBI): domain Eukaryota; kingdom Viridiplantae; phylum Streptophyta; class Magnoliopsida; order Magnoliales; family Annonaceae; genus Annona; species Annona squamosa. The sequence continues at coordinate 37,623,355 of JAXCLR010000092.1, forward strand.
TAAAGCAATATTTAATTCAAAGAAATATTTGCATAATCATTATGAACACATAAGCTGTAATCAAATTATCTTGTGAAAATTTAGAGATAAGATGTTAAAAAAATATTTCAATTGGGATGAAGGAATGACCATCCTTAAACAATTTTAGAAACATTCAAGTAAAGCAATCTACAATTCATTTCATTCTTTGAGAAGAAAACTATGTTACCCCAGACCCAAGTAGGGCTCATGTATGTGCATTTTGCATGTAAACATGAATTATGTTGGATTTAGATGATTTTTATGATTGAACGATATTTTGCAATTAGGGTTATAATTAAGCATGGTGGTTAAGACTAATCACCGTAGCCCAATGTGAGTCAATATGATCAAAGAGGCTTAATGAGGATTAGAAGATGTTAATGTGTCATGAATAATTAATTTAATTTTCATTATTTAATTAATGGAGATTAAAATGAAAATTACGGAATCATTTGGAAATTGTAGGAAATGCATAACTTGACGCCTATAAGGAAAAATGAGATGAAATTTGAAAGGTAAGCTCATGAATTTGGGCTCAACCTTATGTGTGTATTGGATTAAGAAAAAAGTGATGGGATTAAGATGAAAATAACCTTAGAGTGTGAGATGAAAATTTTCTCCACAAAGGGGCAGCAGCTAGGGTCATCCCAATCAGGCCAAGCAAAGAGGAAAAGGAAGAAGAAAAGAAGGGGAAAAGGATTCGACAAGGCTTACCTATGTTCATGTTTAATTTAGGTTAGTATTATGCATTTTTGATTCATATACGTTAATGTAAATCATGTTTGGTTGATGATTAATATAAAGATGGTTAAAAATATTAAATTCATTGGTAAATATCTCCTTGAATGCTTAATGAATGATTAAGCGAACCAAACCCTCATATAGATTATGTGTGAATACTTATAATCACATGGATATGTTCATATATAATGAATCTAGATTAGGAAAGAAAAATATGAATGAAATAGTAGATGAATAAGTTTTATCATGAACATTTGTGTGAGAACTCATGATATAGTGATTAAGGAATGACCCAATTTTAGCTAAAAAGGACAATTATGTTGTAAATTAAAAATCCAAGAATATCAACCAGAATAGAGTTAAACAAGTGTGAGGATCAGCTTCACCAAATGATTTTTAATAATTTTTATAGTTAGAATTTTGAGTTGAAACTTTTATATGATGTGGAAGATGTCATGATTAACACTTTGATAAAATAAAAATTTGATTCTGAAGAGTATAAGTATGCCTAATAATTAATGTGATTAAAATTATCCAAAAATTGATGCTGCTATCTAGCAAAGTAAAAATACCAAAATAAATTAAATACTTCATATTTTGTGCTAAAAATATTTTTTTGGTTAAATCATGTAGTTATTAAGGTATAATAGAAATTTCATATTTAAATTACTTGATTTGATTATGATTCGAAAATCAGGGAGATTGGTGTATCTGATTTCAGCATTATGAATAGATTGAGGAATAAATCAAAATAAATGTTAAATTTCAGATTTTTAGAATGAAATCTAACTTACAATGGGAAATTAATAAGTATCATAAGTGTTTATAAGGGTTTAACCTATTAGAAGTGGATTTTAAAATGAATGAGCGCTATGGAAGCACAATTTATACCAATGCGAGAATTGGAAAATAGACACCCAACTTGAAAGGCAAGTGGGTTAAGTTAGTTTAATGTAAATTCAAATAGATTTATGTAGGTTGGAAAACCCTAAGGGATGCAAGCATTTGAATTTGATGCATATAAATGAAATGTCGTTTTCATTTATTTAGGTAAAGGCAAGAAAAATTATAGAAGAACGAGGTTAAGGCTATCTTAGGTAAGCAAGCGAACCTTCCAAAATATTGATTTTCTCTTATATGTTGAAATGGTTGAATATGTTTATGATTGATGTTTTATGAGTTCCTTACGAATGGGCTAGCACAAGTTTAAAAAATGATGGCTTTAATGAAAAGTCATAAGTTTTGGAAAATGATGGCTTTAATAAAAAGCCTCAAGGTTTACTTCATGGAAATCAAGCAACACCTTTTAAGATAATTATTTTATCACAAGTGTTGCCAAAGATTGGGCATGCTTTATGTTGATGGATTTAGGAATTTGCTTACAAGTAGGCAAATTCTTCATGATGATGTTTCTTAAGGATTTTATGCTTTACCCCAATGAATTTTAAGCAAGTAAGTTCTTTATGATGTGGATTTCAAAAGGGATTTGATTTCAATGCCACGACGTTTAATCATAAATGATAATTTGGACATGGTCCATATGTTGGAAATGATATTAGAAAAGTTTTGATTTAAAGAAAATATATTGAGAATGTCTTGACAAATGTTTATATGGATGTTGTTAAAAAGGGGTTTAAGGATGGCCAACCAGATAAGTTTATTTCGTAGAATGGTTTGACTTCGAGTTGCTAGAATAGCATGTAAAAGGCTATGCAAGCCCCTCTTTATGTAAAAAGGGCAAGATGGATTTGTGGACAAGGATTTGATATAAGGGTGGTTGACAAGGGGATGGTACAATTGCATAACCTTTGTGAGCAAAAGGCCCCGAAATAGAAACTAAGAAAATGCTAGGAAAATATGTGGGTTATTCTTGAAAATTCAAAAGCTTTGAAGTTTCTTTATCATAAGGATTTTAAGATCTATTATTTTCTCAAGCATTTCAAACACTTATCAAAATGTTTTACTCAAAATATTTTTAAAAGAATTTAAGGAAGGACATCCTAAAACTAGATTTCAAATGATAACTTATTTAAAGTGAGTGTGCTCTCTTTACAAGTTGACACAGACTGTAGTCCGCGATGTTTTTTTTCCAAAATAATTTAAAAAGACACAGACTACAGTCTGTAATGTTTTATGGGATCATACTAGCACACGAGCATTTCTTATGATGATGTATGGTGCACCAATACAAGAAATAGGTCGGTTGTAGAGCACAATCGGAGATGGACCAGGGCCCGCTCTACATATGGCCAAGTCGCTAAGGGATTGCAGCAGGCCAGTGGTGCCCTCTTCGCGATGGGAGAAGATGAAGGAACGGTCGCTTGGTTAGCGTGCTGTTAATGATGAATTCTCTTTCAAAAGGTAGAATGATCGCTTACTAAGCGTTATTACTAGATAGGGAGCAATGAATTTGCATATGTTTTCCTTTTGAAAAACCCAAATATTGGGACATAAAAGCATTTTTACGAAAAATGGTCCTAAATAAGATTTTAGGAGCCATTATAAACAAGTTACCCTAAAATTAGGGTGTTTTACACGAAAAGTATAAATATCAAAGATAAGATTAAATGTTTTCTACGCAAATACTTTCGTGAAAATGGATTTATTATGTGTCTTGTTGCTATAACAAGCCCCAAAATGGGGATTACGAAATAAGTTTTATGTCTTGTTTGCTATAAACAAGCTCCAAGATGGGAATTATAAAAAGGATTATGTGAAAAGGATTATGAAAAGGATTATGAAAAGGATTATGGAAAAGAAAGGAAGAAGAGGAGCAAACAAGTTGATAAAGTGGAGGCAAACCTAACAACTTCAAGTAGATATTAAGCAATTTTGGTTTTGATAATTGCTCAACTTTCTACCTCAAAGAATGATTCATAAATTGATTCATTTACAAATATTTCTTAATGAATTATGAAGTCCTTGATAGGGTTATTAAATGTTAAATGAAAGGAGAGATTCAATTCAAGCTTTCAAGAAAGGATATGAGAGATTTAGGGTTATAGTGCATATGGTAACCATGCTAAAATTTAATTAATTTCAAATTTAATGTTTGAATTTTAATCATTTATCATGTATGGATTATGTGAATAATTTTCATATTTAATTTATGTCAAACTAAACTTATTTGATGAACCATAGTCAAGTGAAACTTTGGTTTAACAACTAGGTAAAATTTCTATTCAATTACGGTGAAAATAATGCATGACTTGAACAACAAGATATATCGGTAATTACATTGGTAAAATGCCGTATTTATGGCGCATTAAGGGACATCCAAATGGTGGAAACAAAATTACAAAAATATATTTCGTATGGCCTTGATGATAGGGACGTCTAAGGTGGAGAAATGGGAAGGAAAGTTGCTATTTTGAGCAACTTAATTGATGGATTTTAATTCCATGATTAAACCCTAAATTATGTGTAAAATAAGTGTCTAAATAAAGCCAAAATGGAAGAAAAAATTTTATTTCATGTTAAGTTGATTAACACATAATGAACATGTAACTAAGAAAGTGCACTGAAGGGGATAGATGGCAAGAATGGGAAATGACTAAGTATGATTAGATAAAAAAGCAAAAATGAGAAGGAAATATAGAAAAATGAGAAAATTTAGGGCTGTTTTGAAAAAATTTATGAAATCTCAAAATATGGGATGAAAATTAGTAGCCCTAGCTCATAAATAAGTGACTTGAATGAGCACCAATGTGAAAAATGTAAACTATAGATGTTAAATTATGAACAGGAAGGGTTAAACTTCCATATGTTGAGTTAAACTTAAAGATTATAATGAGTTTGAAATTTTACCCTAAATAAGAAGGTTAAAATGAAAGGAATTGTCAAAATGGAATCATAAGTCACACATGTGCGATTTGGAAAAATTGACACCCGATTTGAAAGACAAGTGGGTGAAGTTGATGTTGATTCATGTAGATTGAAAAACCCTAAGGTGTGCAAGCATTTAAAATTTTATGCATATAAATGAAATGTCATTTTCATTTATTTAGGCAAAGGCAAATAAAAGAATGGAAGAAGGGGATTGAAGCTATCGCAGGTAAACAAGCAAACTTTTGAAAATTATTGATTTCATCTCATGTGTTGAAATGATTAAAAATGTCTTATAATGATGCTTCAAAGAATTTCTTACAAGTGGGCAAGCATAAGTCTTGAAATTATAGTTTTAATGAAATGCCTCAAGGATTGCTTCATTGCAAGTAAGCAATACTTTTTAAAATAATTATTTTATTTCAAGTATTGCAATGATTGGAAATGCTTACCTACATTTACATTGATGAGTTTAAGAATTGCTTACAAGTAAGCACATTCTTTAAGATGTTATTTCCTAAGGATTATATGAAGAAAAAGGGAGTTCTAACTGTTTCGCAAAATAATATTGCAAACAAGTTTTGAGTTTACTCCTATAGAATTTTGTGAAAAGCACATATGTTTATGAAAGAAAAGAAAAAAGAGATTTGATTTGCAGAAAGAGATTGTCTACTCCTTGACAAGAAATTTGAAAATAAACAATGATTTGGAAGTGGACCAATATGCATATCGAACATTTGATGATGAATATATTTTATACGATTATGACATGACCAGGTTGATAAAACCAATGATGTCAAGGAACGAGTTGAATTTTATGAATAATATGTATAGTTGATGACAATTGCCAGAATGTGAGATTATGAACAGTTATAAGAATAAAAGGGAAATCAATTAGTATTTTAAAAATGCTAAGTGCAATGAATTACAAGTGTATCATCGCTTGCAAGATGAATGGAGTGAAATGTGATGAGAAAAGTGATGAAAGGAAAAGAAACAAAACGAAAATTTTTTGGACGAGATTCAATTAGTAACCCGCTGCATGATTAGGGCAATAATCCTAATTCACATTTACTAATCAACAACGATCTTGGAGTAAGGCTTTGTGTGATGCCTAGGGTTAGGGGTACTGCAGAGCTTGGTATCAGATCAAGGATTGGTAAACAGACGTAGAAATAGAAAACCAGAGGAAAAATAAATAATGAAGGAGATAGGTTGAAGTTATAGGACATACATAACATGTATTGTCTCCTGTTATATGAAATTATGATGCATTGATATGGATATTTTAAGAAATGTAGCTGACTTGCTATGTTTCACAATATATATGGTATATAAAGGAAGAACGATAATGGGACAAGATGAAAAGGGGGAAGCCTAGAAAAGACAGAGGATAAAAGGAAATATGAATAGATGATGGGCCACACAATAGGATCTTTCATTTAGACCCCATACCTAAAGCTTACCGCACCTCACTTCACATAGTACAAGACTATGCTAGAATTAACATGCGTCAGGTGCAATGTCGTGAAGCCACTTGGGCGATGCTTAGGAGCTGACTCTATGGATGCTTCTCAATTTAAGGTTTATATTTATAATAAAATGACAGATTGTGCAAATATAATCTGTATGTGTAGGAAAAGCAATCTTACATCACAAAAGGTGAGGATGGAAATGAGAAAGGTAAAAAGAAATTCTTTTGCTTTTTAAGATGATAAATGAATGTATGATGCTTTGATAAATGGTGTTATGAAAATACAAGTGCACTTTATTTCTTCACTTGATTTCATTTATATGATAAGTGCATGTGACAAGGAAAGGTTAACAACCTTTTTATTTGAAATAATTGGCTATGTATGATATGAATTGCATTATAATAAAGGATGATATTGATACATGTGTAAAAAGCAACATGCCTATCACCAGAACAAAAGCTAAGGTGAACAAGGGAAAGGTAGTTGTGAATGATGGAATTGTAAGTCAACAGGAAGTAGGAGAAGCTAGTAACAAATCTAAGCAACCAGGGCAGAAAAGACAACCAAAGCTAAGGACTCGTCAACCATAGGCCAATAAGCCCTGAGTCAAAGGTTAAAGGTGGTGCCACTATAAATAACATCTCACGGTCTTTGGGCTTTTTCCCAATAGGATCAGTCAAAAGGACAAGAAAGAAATAGGTCGATGCAAGTTGTACTTCCTAACCTAATACCAGACCTACAAGAGTTGATGATAATAAGATAGAAATATTAAGAGCCCAACAGGATCAATTAGAAGGGAATGAAAGAGATAAGGCCGGTACAAGTGATAATTCCTAACCTAGCACCAAAACCCTTAAGGATTGATGACAATACGATAGAAATATATGGGAAGGTTATCAACGCCTTTCTAGCTCAGTGTCCACCTAAGTTCTCTGGTGAATCAGACCGTATTCAGGCTAAGCTATGGATGATTGAAATCAAGGAATTGCTTAAAATTTTTCCATGTAGTGATGATCAGAAGGTTTATGCGCTACCGAATTACTGATTGAGGATGCTTATAAATAGTGGAAGACTTTAATAGTCACCATGCCACAACCCGGGAAGGTAGAATGGCAAACTTTTATGGGAAAATTTAATAAAGAATACCTCCCAGTAGGACTTCATAGTAAAACACATGTTGAGGTTGAACAATTACAACTAGGGCAAGGACAACTTGACCTTAAAATCAAGGAACCTGGTACAAGGAAGGAAAAGAAGGTTACAGGTATGATACCACAAAGAGTAATATCATAGCGAGGAGTAGAAAATAGGTGTGGAAAAATGAAAGCAAGAAAGGAAAATTGTTCTGAATTTCTCTCCAATCTCGATATGGTTGGAAGATAAGTATGAGAGAATTTTCTCTCCGTGATGATGATAAGCCCATGAAAAATGAGAGTAGAAATGATGATGAGGACCATTCGCTGGACTATAGAAAATGGAAATGAGGATAAGAAAAGATATGTTCTAGACAGGTTTAGCACCAGTACTTCTACTAAGCAATCTACGCTTGTATAACCCAATTGTAGGCAATATGTAGTGAGAATGAAATAAAAGGGTTAAAGTGTCTTTTGCTTAAAAAAAATGTGTATGAAATGATGTGAGAACACTTTTGCTCTTTGCTATAGAAATAATAGTATTCATGTTTATATGATAGGTATACATGAACAGAAGGTGGTTACTATTGATGTCTACTTGATATGACTGAATTGGGTATGATATGAGTTATCCTATGATAAGATGAGAGATTATGCAGATGTACCTTCTCTGTGTATAAGAACAAGAGTTAGGTTGTACAAAAGAAGGGTAATTGCCATCTCATAAGGGAACAGGAACAATAGAGATGAGTAATAGGTTTAATTGACCAAGGTCATTTTCATGACATTTCATTTATATATATAAAATTTCAAATGCTTGCATCCCTTAGGGTTTTCCAACCTATATGAATCCACATGAATTTTATCAAACTAGCTTAACTCACTTGCCTTTCAAGATGGGTGTCAATTTTTTCAATTCATACATTGGTGTGACATATGACTTAATGATAATCATTCTTCCATTTTGACCATTCCTTTCATTTTATTACTCTTATTTAAGGTAAGCTTTCAAGCTCATCTATAACCTTTAAGGTTAACCCAACATATGGAAGTTTAACCACTCGCATTTATCATTTAACATCCATACTTTACATTTTCACATTGGCGTTCATTCAAGACATCTATTTATGAGCTAGGTCTACTAATTTCAACCCCAAATTTTTGAGATTTTATAATTTCCTCAAATTTTGCCATGTTTTCCTTCTCATTTTTGCACATTAGCTTTATATATATATATGTTCATGCTCCTTTCTTGCCACCCACACCCTTCATGTGCACCTTCTAATTACACTTTTATTATGTGTTAATCAAGTTCATATAAAACATAATTTTTTCCTTCCATTTTGGCTTAGTTTAAGTACTTATTTTCACATCAATTAGGGTATAATTATGAAATCAAAACTCATCAAATAAATTTCTCAAAATAACAACTTTTCTTCCTCTTTTCTCCACCTTGGACGTCCCTATCCTCATGGCCATATAAATAGATTTTTTATATTTTTAATTTTTAGCCCTTTGGATGTCCCATCTTGCTCCATATTTAGGGTTCTTTTCCCTTATGATTATCCATATAACTTGTTGTTTAAGTCATGCATCATTTCTACCCTAAATGAATGGAAATTTCACCCAACTAAGGCTCATCAAACAAGCTTGGTCATAAATTAAACATGGAAACAATTCACATAATTCATACATAATAGATGATTAAAACAAGAACATCAAATCTGAAATTAATAAAATTTCAGCATGGTTGTTGAAAACAACTCTAGGCCATGCATATTATTTTCTTGATACTTGAATTAAATCTCTCAGGTCTTTTAACATTTAATAACCCTATCAAGGTCTTCATGAATCATTAATAATTGCATCAAAGTTATGAATCATTCTTTGAGCTAGAAAGTTGAGCAATTATCAAAACCAAAATTGGTCTAACACCTACTTGAAGTTGTTAGGTTTGCCTCCTTTTTGCTCAACTTGTTTTCTCCTCTTCTTCCCTTCTTATCTTCTTCTTTTTCTCCTCTTTTTCTTCTCCTTTTTCCCCTTGCTGAGACACTACCTTGCTGCTAGACTTTCTCTTTTTTTTGCCCAAAAAAATGGACGTGCAACTGCCCATGTTCCCTCCCGTTTATATTGCTGGATTTTACCCCTTACATTCCACCTCATTTTGGATTTAAATAAATCTATATTTATCCCTTAAATGTGCTGTCATGTTTATCTATTGAATTTCTATTTTGATAATTTTTAAAATACTAAAAATCTGCCCAAGCATGTCCAAGTTGTCCATAAGATAATGTCCACTCATTGCACCCCATTTTTGGCATTTTGTAAGCTGCAAAGGTTGCCCACTTGCTACCTATTGTACATCCTTAAATGCATCCCCTTTTTCATGCATTTTTTATTTTTAAAAATGGCAAAAATCTGCCCAAAAATCTCTCCTTTAAACACCTCATTTGTACCTTCAAATGCATTGACTTTTGAATTAATGAAAATGCACTTTTTAAAACTAGTGATAATATTGAATCAAAAACATTTGAAACATAGCACTTGTGAAAATCACACTCAAAAATCCCTTTTTCATTCGACTAATACTGTACATCCTATTATCATTTCTACTTTCAATCATTAAGGATTCAAAAACTCCTACAATATAGACTGTCATGTCTCAAATATCATCCTCTTTTATCTAGTTGTTCAATACATGTATTCAATAATTTAATTAATGATAGTAATTCAAAAAAATAGCAGCCAAATTACCTCATATACCTCTCCTCACATTGTTATATATGAATTTTCTTTGCCAACTCAATCAGTCGATTCATAGGATCATAAGGACTTGCTGGAACAACTATTAAGTTCATCACAAGAGATAAAATTTCAAAAATTGAATTGTTTCCCCATTGATTTTAGCTTCGTTTTTTTGACAGGAAATAATGTCATCCCTACATGTGATGCTATTATTCTCTTTTAAGCTTGTTCTTACCATCGGTTGGTATTTTTTATTTTGATTTTTTTCAAACCAAGTCTGGCAATAATTCCCTTTACCATATTTCAGATTAGCAATTCTCCTTACCATATTTTAGGGTATCTAGGGAGACATTTTCATTATTTGCACAAGCTAAGTGGCCAAACCTTATTCCTGCTATAATTTTTAGCTCAAAGTTCAGATTCAAAGTTGGTTCAATTAAGTGATAATTTAGTGTTAGAGAAGAAAAATTCACATTCAGGCTCAATAGAGATAAACAACGATTATGCGCTCAAAGATAGGCTCATTAGAAGAAAGAATGTCATAATCATGTCCCATGAACAAGTCAAGATGAACATTAGTTTTGAAAATCCTTCTACCAAAATAAAATTTTCATATATATGGAAAAAACTACCTTTTTAAATAATCAATTGTGTGTATTAGAGATAAACTTTGACAAATTAAAGGGGATTAATCTGATTTTGAAAGAAAATATAATTGGTTCCTTGGTATATCAATTTCATCAAATAATCTAGGGCATAAATATGAACATTTTCAACAAGTACATGTTCAAAAATAAATTCAATATCTTAATAAAATTTAGTTAATTGCATAACTCAAAGTCTTAGAGATCCCAATTATGGTTTGCTTAAAGGAACAATCAATAGTTTAAAGTGGAGTCTAAATCAATCTAGTGTCAACAATCATGCATATTTTCAACAAAATTTAGCAAAATTTTTTTTAAAAAAAGTGAAATTTTTAGCATAATATTCATTCAACATAGTATTCTTTCAATCAAAAAAGTAATCAAACAAATAATGCAAAGTATTCACCTCCACATTTAAAATTAACATTATCCTCAATGTCAAGGACAATTTATTCAATCAAACATGAATTAATAAGCGTATACTTTCTTTAATATTGATCAACTTTCCTATTTATTTGTGGAAGCTTTCAAATTACATTCTTCCTGAGCAAGTTCCTAGAAAATACAAAATGAAAAGTCTAAGTCTAAAAGCATCAAAATCCTAACGATAAAAAATAAAAATATTAGAAAGAAACTAATACTTCCCTAACTAAACCCTGGGTTGCCTCCCAAGCAGTGCTAAATTTAATTTCTTCAGCCAAACTGTTGAAATCAGGTCAACCAATATCCAATCTTTCAAATATAAGCTCATGCGAGTTTTTCTCTAAGTTCTCTTGTGTTGCATTTCGCATGCATGTGAAACTTGTATAATGGCCAGACATGATATCCAACAACTCCTTCTGTAGCATCATCTTGTTATGGTTTTCTACAAAATCATAAGTGATGTTAATACCTAAATAAGGATCTAAATAAAAAGGGAGAGAAATTTTTCTAAAGCTATGTTCATCAATGTCCATCTCTTTAGGATTAATGCAATTTTCATCTTCTCTCTGTGAAAAAACTAATGATGGCTTGCGCAGCTTGAATGGTATTATGAAACCTGTGTTATTTGAAACTTCGTGAATGTAATGAATGCTGAAAGACTATATAGTATATATGTTATTTCAGTAAGGTTATAGAAAAATGTGTGTGTTAACAAAAAGATCAAATTGCAATTTTAGAAAAAATGAGATTAAATTGTAAATTTAAAACAAAGGATTGATTGGTAGATTTGACAAGAGTAGAGAAAAAATCAAACGAAACACTGGCAACAAGTAAAATATGGATGGTGCAGGAGCTGGCATTAAATGGGCAACGTGTAATTCATTATCCAACTTAGGTTGATGAATTAATGCAAACATGGACAGCTACTACTACAATTGTCTTAATGGGATTAGTGGACACCATGTATGGGTTGAAATTCAGCTCTAAAAAGGCTAGTATAAATAGATGATCTGATGCAAGAAATGTCTAATAGTACTTGACGTCCAGAAACAGCAGCAAGACAAATCAATGAGCAACCAGGTATTTAAAATTTTTTATTATTATTGAACGCTACTGCTTGTTCCCATGTAGGCAATTAAAAAACTTTATGTCCAAACCTGCATTGATTTTAATTTACCTGCTGGATGTTAATTTCAATTCTGCAGTCATTTTATGACTGATTATTATAATAAATGAATTTTATTTTTCAAAATTATTTTAGCACACCTATTAAATTCTATCTTGCTAAATTTATATATTTTACTGAATATATGATTTTTAGCATAATTTAAAACTAATTGATAAATTCAGCATTATTTTAATGTGATTTTAATACTGGGTATTTTGATACGAATCTGAATTAAAATGATTTTAAATTTTTTTCTGGACATTATTTCTGAAAAAAATATCATGCTGAAAAATATTTCTTCTAATTAACGTCCAGATTCTGAGTTTCAATTAATTAAAATGGTTTCAAAAATTTTATTCAATAAACCTGCTAAACGTTGATATAATTAAATTAATATACTAATTCAGCTGCTGGACGTTGCTATAATTCATGGATACACTGTTTTGTTTTTTTTCATAACCTGATAAACGATTAATGTGATTTATGAATTAATTTAAATATACCTACTGGACATGAAATGCTTTGCTGGAAATCAACAAGAGGTGGATTGGTCTTTATTTAAATTTTAATCTTTACATAACAAAAAATATTTTCAGAAACTATTATCACATTCCTGTTAATATAGGATGTGACATTCAACAAGAATTTGAAGTTAGTTAAAATCATGTCTAAATGAAAAGTGATAGACATTGAAATTCAATATTTAACAGATATAGAAACAGAGCATATGTCCATATTTCAAAAATATTGCAAAGAAAATAGTTGAGTTAGACCTTGAAACAAGTTCAACAAAACGACGATAAGAATGGCTAGTTTTAGCCAAATTTGTAAATGTGCTTAATAAAAGAGATTAAATTTAAATAAGCTAACGAAATGTGCAAGTATGAGATATTATAAAAAAAAATGGTCCTTTCTTATGTGTATAAGAAAGTGAAAAGAAAAGGTGGAAAGTATAAGCTAATTTCCGTAGGTAAGCAAGTTATATTTCAAAAATTATTGTTTTCTTCTTTTTTTCGCATCGCAAATGTGTTATAAATAATTTGATTTGGATATTTTTAAATCTTGTTTAAGAATGGTCATTTTTATAATCTTTGAATTGCAAAGAATACTTTTATTTATTGAAAATTATTTGCAAATTATTTGTGCAAAATTATTTATACATTAAGTGGCATGCCAACATGGGAATGAATGTACATGATGCACGAGGATTAGGTCATGAGAAAGGTATAATTGGACTGGTTGTCCTCCTCTAGCATGACAGAGTCGCTGATACAAGCTAAGGCTGGTGGCGCCCTCCTTGAAATGGAAACAGGATCAAGTGATGGACGCTTGGTGTGGCGCCCTGACCCAGGGTGCCTAGAAACCTTACTCCGGGATCTATATCGATTGGTAAACGTGACTCAGGATTGTTGCCCTGATCACACGGCGGGATTTTTATTTGGATCTCGTCCAAAATT
>JAXCLR010000092.1:37643394-37671618 GCA_035584095.1 Annona squamosa
ATTTTATGTAAAGACCATGATGATAATTTGGAGATGTAAATGAATATTTTTGCTTTATGAAACAATTTTGGGTTTATGACTATGATATGTGAAGTATATTTCATGTTAGACGAATGATGTAAATTTTCCATGTATGGATGAAAAAAAAATCATGCCGTGTGATCAGGGCAACAATCCTAAGTCACGTTTACCAATCAAAACGATCCTGGAGTAAGGCTTCTAGGCACCTCGGTTCGGGGCACCACACACATTCATCACTGGGATGGCCGAATTCCCCACACCACATGTAAATGTCTGCAGCTGTTGACTGCTGTGTTGTAGACACTGCTAGCGCACTGACGTTGGTTGGCCTGGACAAATTCTGAATTTGTCGAGATAAAGTGTATATGTGGGCTTTTATTGATGAAACCGTGTCCAGTTAGAGTAGAACCCCCACCTTAGCTCCTGTTAGATGGCAGTTGATAGGTATTGGCCACCATGTTTTCGAGCAGGGCGTATGATTCCCAATAGCTTTTCTATAGCAGAGAACCGTTCGATGAAGAATCCACCATGTGACCAGTGGGATCCTAGAGACCGTTATAGAAAATTTGAATTTGGACCCACGGTTGAATTCCATGATACGGGCATTTTCGCAGTAGGTCTTTGTAACGATCCCACGCCTCTGATAGGATCTTCTCTCCGTGTTGCTTGAACGAGACTATATCCATCCTCTGCTTGACTAACTTGGCAGGTAGGAAATATTTTTCTAGGAATTTTTGAGCCAAGTCATTCCATGTGTTGACGGAGTTCGGTGGCAAAGAGTCTAGCCACTACGAAGCTCGATCTTGCAGAGAAAATGGAAACGTTCGAAGCCACATTGCCTTTTTAGAAACTCCATTCTCTTGAATGTGTTCATAATCTGCAGAAATTCCATAGATGGCGGTGCGGGTCTTCAGATGCTAGACCTCTGAACTGCTCTATAGATTGGAACGTTTGAAAATTCACTGGCTTGATCTCGAAGTTATTAGCGTCAATCGGAGGAGGTGCAATGCTAGTTTGAACTGCATTCTGATCAAGCATAATTAGATCCCAAACGGGTTGGTCCAAATCATCTTGAGGTGGATGATTTGGGATCTCAATCCTTTGATTTTCCTGTTGATTTGCATGAACATTTTTATCTTGGTTCTCGATGCACTCCATCGTATGTTGTTGGTTTCTAGCCTCCCTGCTCTTGTGACGCCTTCTCAAATAGGTTCGTTCAAATTCTGGATCAAAAAGAATAACAATCTCCTTTTCGACTCTGCCTCGGTGCATGCAATATGAGATAGCTCTGCAAAAACTAATAAAATTGAACTAATAAAAAAAGAAATTCTAAATTAAAAGAAATTATGAAAATAAACTATTCTACAAAATTATACAAGAAAGCAATAAAACTAAAAATAATTGGCTAACAACTCCCCAGCAATGGCTCCAAAAACTTGACAAACTGCATATATGCTAATTAAAATGCTCGCTACTTATGCAAGTATATGTACTGTGTCAAGTAATAAAGAGTGAGTGAAGTATCGTTCCCACAAAAAATTGTCAACATGAATTATTAATTAGTTAAACTGCTTTCAATGAATGGAAAATTCTGGGTTATGATTTAACTAAACTAATGATTGCAATGAAAAATCAAAGTGAAGATTATAGGACTACTGGATACTTTAAATGGGTTTTCTGATTAGGGATGACAGATGGATAGCTCAGAATCTTTGAATCTAAATTATATTGCTTGGGTTCTTTTTAATTGGTTGCATATGGATTTACTAGCTCAAGTCATACAACTTTATATATGTCTTCCAATATTATATAAAGCTAATTACACCCGATTTAATTGTTATGTTCCCGTGCCATTAAATAAAGTGAAATTGATTAGTTCATAACCTGTATAATGACTACACAGGGCTTAACGGTATATTCCTATCCGTTAAACAACTTCCCTTACAGAAAGGTAGCAATCTATGCCTTGCACATGAATTCGACAGAGATCTTCTTCTTCTAAGGATAAATCAAGCAATTAAATCGTCTTACAAGGTAGCTAATCTTGTAAAACGTATTAAATCCACCATGTAAAGATAAATCATACACAATCATATATAAAATCAAATATTCATTCCCGAATATGCTAAGAACTAAGAAATAATATAGTTTAGAATTCAAATCATCCTAACCATCTATCTAATGGAAGTTTAGTTCAAAGTCATGATCTTAACATCCAATACATCCATATGAAAAGTATCCATGAAAGTAGAGAAAAAAATTAGCAAGAATAAGAGAAAACTATTTTCCGGTGGTTTCCACCAAAGGGTTGATTCCTCTCTTCAATCCGGGCTTTGATCTTGATTTTCTCTTTCTCTTGCTCTCTAGTTCGTCTCTATGCTCCACTTCTTTTTTCTCACGCACAAACCCCTAAGAACTATTTATAGAGTCCCTTTGCGCAGCTTACGCACTAAAATTTGCACATATGGATGCGTATTAGTGCCTAAGCGCCAACTCTCTGTGTACTGGGCAACTTGGACACATTCTATAAACCCTAAGAGTCCATGCATTGGTGCCTAGGCACCAACTCCCTGGACTTTCATGGCTTGGAGCTTCCCCTTGACACATTACATTTGATCATGCCTAGTGCCTGGGCGCCCCTGTTTGGCGCCTAGGCGTCAACTCCTTGGAAGCAGTGACTTCAAAAACTTCTAAACTTTGCCTGCATGTAGGTGAAGTGGCACCTCAGCGTCTCAGGGTGGCGCCTAGGCGCCTACTCACTACCTCATGACATGTTTCGATCTGCATTCCACTCAGATATTAAAATGCAAAAATGCAAATGTGATGAAACAATTGGATTATGTTGCTGTATGGATAATTCCAAAATTTGAGATTAATATATGAGGGTTATGACACTAACTAAGTGCTTAAGAGTGAGCATAACATGTAAATTGTGAAAAATATGTAAAAAATGATAAGTGAAAATAATAAACTTCCATATGGTGTCTAATGAATGACTAATGAATGTATAATGATATATGTGAATGATACCCTAAATATGGGTATTAAACATATAGTGAAATAAATGGTATGATGCATAAGTTATGATGTACATGTACACTTGACTTGGAATTCAAGTGGGTTATGAATGTTAATGAGAATGGGTTGAAAAACTAAGTTGAATGCAAGCAAATGGAAAGTATATAAATGCTATGTCATTCTTATATGCATAGGCAAAGGCAAAGAGATAAGCGAGACAAAAAGCTAAGCAAGTAAGGTAAGCAAGCAAATTTTCTAAATAATTTTGGTTTTCATTACAAGCTGTTGAAGGATGGCCATTCCTTGTCTAAATGTATATTGAAATGTTATTTCTATTGAAATAAGTGATTTGCTTACCGTTTTGCAAATGTTTATGAAAGATGATGAAGTATGGATTTATACGATGTTTCTTTGAAACAATATTTAAAAAGGGATGGTGCAAAGAATTCTCTACATGAAAATGACAAGATATCATGTGTAAGAGGTATATAATGTCGGGATGACTAAAGTTCATGCATGGAATGGAAGTCAAGTAGACTAGTCGAAGTAGTAAGTGGACAAAGAGTCCCCATTGACATTGCCAAGTCAGAAGGTCCGGCGAAGTAGACTAGTGAAGGTAGTAAGTGGACAAGGAGTCTCCCTTGATGTTGCCATGTCGAAAGGTCCGGTGCCAAGGATGGAAAGGATCATGTCATGAAAGAATGCTCCCCATGCTAGCGTACTGTCGCATGAAGGATAATATCATGAATGGAAATGATGAATTTGCACATCCAATGTTTATGAAATGCCCGAAAACTGAAATTTACAAATTGTTTACATGAATGGTTTTCATGAATGATTTTCATAAATGGTTTATGAAAAAGTTTCTGCTCTGTAAGTAGTTGATCACTTGCTAAGTATCTCTCCTGAATGGAGAGAAATGTTTTTAAAGAATATTGCTTTCAAAATGAATTGCCTGAAAACCCTATAACTTGTTTATTGAGTTTTGATTCATGTTTTGTTTTCCACACCCATAGACAGGTGAAAATAAGGAGGCAAGGAACACATGTGGAGATTTAAGGATGAATGAGTTTCTATGAGTACCTGTGTATGAACCTAAGGATTGCATGATTATATGAATGATGACATTAAATAATTATTTAATGTTGTATATGAATTATGTTATGTTTTGTGATCATAGAAGGTGAAAAATTTTTATGGCTAAGTGCTAAGGCATGAAATATCATGATATGATTAAACATGAAGATTATGAGATGACATAGGAAATTCTCAAATGAAATAATGGCCTAAAATTACATTTGATGGAAATTGAATATATAAATGATATAAAATCCAAAAGAGTCAGGATTAAGTGGATAAATATCCAATAAGAATCCGTCGCGTGATCAGGGCAAGAATCCTAATTCACATTTACCAATCGATAGATCCTGAGGTAAGGATGTGACACTCGGGCTAGGGCACCACATTCTTTTCTTATCTTTCTTTTCTCCCAAGTTGCCCGCTTAAAACGTCCAGACAGCCCGCTTGTGTTCACTTTTATAATAATGCTTTTGCCCTTCTAATTTCCACCTCATTTTTTAGGCTTATCAATTCTCATTTATCCTCTAAAGGTGCTAGCATGTTTATCTTGTAATTTTCAATTTTTACAAAACTTTTATTGCAAAAGTTAGCTCACAATCACCCTTGCTCGTGTCCCATGTTAGGCCCTCATATTTATCTTTTTGTGGGTACAAAATCTACCCACAATCTTGCCATTAAACATACCTTGATGTGCAGCCCCTTTAGCATGCATTTTCTGAAATTTTTTTTATAAAAATGCCCCAAGATTCCTCCCTAAGCCACCTTATTTTTAAGCATTAAACCCATTGATTTTCCATTAAATGGGATGTCACTTTTTGAAGACAAAAGTCAAAGGGTTTTGTCCATTTGTGATTAAATATTTTTCCATAATAATTAGCACAATCAAATGCATCCATATGATATGCCATATCATTTTAATCATCCATGAAAAATTTCATCTCAAAATGACATTTCTAGTGTAAGTTATTGTCATTTGAAAATGCGTCTTGAATTAGGATGAAATTAATTCATTATCACACTAATGAAATTATGATTACTATAATCCATTCTATTCATAAGGTAGAGCATGTCAATATATACTTACTTTTCAAATTTCACGTCAATCTTCCTTATAGACGTCAAGTTATGAATTTTTTAACAATAGCCACATCAATCCTATAATTATCATCGATTAAATCATAACATTGGACATAATTAACCATGCTATATCATAATTTCTTATTCTGTATTTGGTCTCTTGATACATATCAACCCACATTGAGCTATGGCGATTAATTTAATCACCTTACTTAATCAATGACTTTAATCTCAATCATTCAATTAAATCATACAATTAATGACAATTAAATGTCAAATCTACATGTATGGGTCTCTATTGTTCTTGGTATCACAATCCTCTCCCTTTATAAAAGGTTTCATCTCGAAACTGTTTACTTTTCAACAATTGAGGGTAAAGCTATCTTATATGCCAACTTCCCAATCCTCTCCATACTTTAAATAACCATATATACTTGAGATTTAGCTTACTCAATTTCCTAAATCTTGTATCTCCTTTAAATGGTGTGACCTTTATAAATATATATTTTCCAACTTGGATATTTAAATCCCTTCTTTTGCAATTGGGATAACTTTTTTGCCAACTTTGGGCTATAAGTATATACTAGCGAATTACTTGCACTTTGTCTACCATTCGCCTAGATAAGTCGGGAGCTAATTTTCTCTCTCCAACTTCATCTCAGTTCAATGGGGTTTGATATCTACACCCATATAATGTTTTTAATATCATGAGTCTTATCCTGATCAAACCCACCTTACATAATTGGTTAGTACTAGTTAACCTATGCATAGGGAATTCTACATGTATTATATTATTTGTTTCCTCTACGGGTAGTGCATGCGTAGATATATATTGGCAAATTATAAATGAGTGGGTAGCACCAGAATTAAACATAGCTACCATAAAATTTCTTAAAATATAAATCATACTTGTAACCACCTTTTCTAGTTGCTCCTGTTACTCTATATGAGTCACTACATGCATGTGTACTGAGTTCGTAAAAGTACCCTGTTGGTTAGCTGTCACAGTTATCCTTGGTTTGGTTAGTCTTCCTCACCCTTGTGTCGTTTGTGCTTTATTTGGACAGCTCGGGGCAATGTGCCCTACTTGGTCGCAAACAAAACACTTGTTAACCTTAGCTTCCCCTGTTCCACACTCGTTAGCTATATGTCCCATCTGTCCACACTTAAAGCATTTATTTGATCCTTTCAAACATTCTCCTAAGTGGCGCTTATGAAACTTTTTACGTATGGAGAATTTCTTTTCTTAGGAATACAATTTTCCTTTCCCATTCCTCCTTTCTTACTCTTTTTCATCCCCGTTTCCGCTTACTTGACACCTGAGCTAAACAATTCCCATTCTTGTCTTAGCTCTTGAGTCCTCAATGCCTTTACCTCTAGTGCACTTACTGTTTCAAGCCTCGATGCATAGTCTTTTAATCAGCAAAGGTGCAAGGCCGTCCCTTAGATATGACCTTAGTCCTTGTTGACACCTTTAAATCTTATTTTCTGATACATTAGTGATCCATGACACATATCTCATTAAGGCATTAAACTCGGTAGCATATTCCATGAATGACATCCTTCATTGATATAATCATTCAAAATCAATTACCTTTTGACTTTGCAATCCCACTGAAAGATATTCCTTATAGAACTCCTCAACAAAAGTCTGCGAAGTCACTTCCTTTGAGTGTGACATGGTGATCAACATGGCGTCTCACCACTCATAAGCATCTTTAGCTAGTAAATGAGTGACACACAAAACCTTTTGTCTGTCATTGCATAGAGATATTCTAAATAACTTTTTGATCTTCGTCATCCACTGCTCAGCCTGTACGGGGTCAGGTTTGCCTAGGAACTTGTGAGAATGTTGAGCCAAAAAGGCATTTAAGGATCTCTTGTCTGCTTCCAACATATGACTCTCATCTTCCACTAGTGCCGGTGTGGAGGTAGGGTTAGCCATTTGTGTGGGTCTTTCTCTCTCATTGCCACCCAACTACTCTTGTTGCGTCCTTTCCCATAAGTCTTGGATTATATTCGTAATTTGGGTCACCCGTTCTCGAATGCCTGCTGCATGGCCTCCTTTATAGCCATAGCTACCCTTTCCTTGATCGTTCTTACCTATCTCATTTCATTCTCATTTCCAACATTCAGTCTAGGGCTTATGTTTTCTCGTCTTTGACGAGTCCTTGGGTTTTTTCCTCTTAGTCCTAGTCTATGATGTTTAGACCTATTACTTGTTTCCCTAGGTTCATGTTGACTTGAAATTTCATCATCAGCTGTTGCCTTTCTTTTGTTTTGTCTAATTCTTACCCTTGTCTTAATCATGGTGCCTTTGCTATATTGAAAAACACATTAACATAACTTTCACTTATGATTAGAGTTAATCATATCAGGTATGTATCATCATCATTTCATTAATTCATCATAACCACATCATTTATCATAGTGCAATGCCAGTCATGTCATTCTCAATCATTTGTTAACATAAGCATTCATACCATTCATAACCATTCATAACCACTCATAATCATTCTTTTAAGACATTCATGATTTGCAAACATAGCAACTACACACACACACACAAACACACATATATATATATCAAAAGCATTCATACATTCACATAATTCACATACTTAAACATTTCATCTTATAAACCAAAGTTTCATTACATCATCATATTATATTCATATACACATAGAAAATCCATCTTGAAACCTAAGTTTCACCAAACCTTAATATACATATACATATCACAAAAACAAAGAACCCTTCACCATACCCATCCATCTTCCTCCCCTTGGGTAATGCCTATGACTAGGTGGCACCTGTGTAATCGGTAATAGTACTAGTATCTGACTAGTTGAGAACGTTTTCATTATCACTGTCTTCCTCAGGTTCGAGGAATTCCTCTATGGGGTCATCATCATCATTTTCACTTTCCATATCTATGGACCCACCATCACTTCCTATCACCCTTAGTATATGTTCATCGGGGCTGGGTGAAGGAGGCTCTTCTATTACACGCTCACCTCTAGCGCGATACTACTCTTGTACTATATCAACTTCCCTTTCCTTTTGATTTATACACTCCCAACTTATTCCATGTCGCAATTGGACGTACCCATCAGCAAACCAATATCATGGGCCACGGTCTGGGGAGTAGATTGGGTATTTGATCCAACAAGGTACGAAGCTTCTAAGCATTAACTTGATCTATAGGTATAGATGGAAATGGTCGTGGGTTAGGCCGAGGAGCTAGGATGACTTCAACTCTAAGAGCCCTGTTGGTGGACTCTCCTGGATTATATCCAGTCTACATGGGCGAAAATGGGGTTTAGTGTTATTTTTCTTCTTAATGTGCAGGTGAAGGGTGTATGGGTTGATAACCTAGAGGGATGGGTGTGCTATATGTTACACCTTGCTATGATGCCCACTATCTATGGACATTTTCCTCTATTCTACGTCTTTTCTCTCCCTCTCCCTCTCCCTCTCCATCTCCTCAAGACTCATTGATCTACATTTTAAAACAAGGCAAGTCAGCTATATTTTACATTCAACATAATATAATTCATCTTCACATAGCATAGTAATTAGCATATAATCACATATGTTTTATCGATTTCAATCTATTCTTCATAATTTGTATATTTTCTCACCTATTTATTGATTCGTGCTTTGATACCAAGCTTTGTGGCACCCCTGACCCGAGTGTTACAACATGAGCCTTATTTTGGATCGTTTATAGATTGGTAAATATAAACAGGATTGTTGCCCTCTCACATGACGGGATTATAGTATGAACATACATATGTAATCTACTCCATATGAGTTTATCACATGGCACTTAATCATTTTTACACCAATTTGCCCTCCTTGGCCATCATCAACTCTGATATACACATTCATCATTTATTTCCTGCATATCACTTCCATCATATAACATAAAACCTTTATAACCTTCATATCATGTTTAAATATACATACATCATCCATCATCATTTTTTTAACACTTTAACATATACCAATCCATATCGTATAGCAATAGTGTATAATTCCATAAATAGTAACAATTTTACCACATCCATTCCATAATACATTCCCATTCATATACATGCATACATAGGAATACATGAATTATGTTTCTTCATTTAACCCGTGCTTCTCCTTTGTAGACATCTTTGTACTTGTCGTAGGGTTTGAAAAACAAATTATGAGTATAAACTCAGTAAGCAAAGTGCATAGTTTTCAGACAATTCACTTTCAGGCAAAGTTTTCTTTCGAATAAACATCTTTGAAACCAACATCATACTCACATGAGTATATCATGAATTATGCAACATCATCTCCAACATGGGTATATCATGAATAATGCAATGCATTATTATCACCATAAATATGTACATCATATGATGGTATCTCATCCCATCATCCTGCTCCCATCTCAAGGAGGGCACCGCTGATTTTTGACCTATCTTAGCGACTTCGTCACACTAGAGGGGGACAATCGGTCTGCTTACACCTTTAAAGTGGACCTAGTATCTCGTGCACTATAAACAAAGACAGATATGCTAGCAAGATTTTCATGAGTAAGCATTTGAGTCATATTTTCTCAACATCATTCAATAAAATATTGTATAAGTCCATTTGCAAGAGTTATAGGGATTTTCGTCCTTAAATAATTCCAAAAGCATTTTAACACCCATTTACACGATATATTTCAAAGCATTTAAATAACAATTTATAACATTTTATCAACATTTTAAGAAAGAAAGTTTTCAAAAATTGCTTGTTTACTTGAATTCACTTCAACTTTTTTTTGCTTGCCTATATAAATAAGAATGACATTGCATTCATAAACATAATTCCATATGCTTGCACATCATATAGTTCCAACCCATATAATTTTCATCAACTTACTTAACCCACTTATCTTTTAAGTTGGGTGTTAGTTTTACCAATTCACACATCGGTATAACTCGTGCTTCCATAGCAATCATTCTATTAATTCTAAACCCTTATTTAGGGTGAATTTTCACATTCATTACAATCATTTATTTAACTCAAGATTTGGAAATTTATTACTTCTCATTTATCATTTAACATCCATTCTTTATATTTCTCACATTAGTGCTCATTCGAGACACTTGCTTATGAGTTAGAGCTACTCATTTTAATCCCAACTTTTTGAGATTCTATAATTTTTCTTAAAACAGCCCTCTGTTTCCTCAATTTGCCATATTTTCCTTGCATCTTTGCATTTTAGCAAATCATATTTGGTCATTTCCCATTCTTGCCATCCATACCTTTCGTATCACTCTCTTAATTACACATATATTATGTGTTAATCAAGTTCATACAAAATAAAATTTTTTCTTTCATTTTTGCTTAGTTTAAACACTTGTTTTGAACATAATTTAGGGTTTAATCATGAAATCAAAATCCATCCATCAAGTTGCTCAAAACAGCAACTCGCCTACCATGTTTTTCACCTTTGGACATCCACATCAACTTGTCCTTATAAATAGAATTTTTACTTTTATTTCAGCCCCTTTTGAATGTCCATACTAACCTATATTTAAGTTATTTTACCCTCATAACTATCCATTAATCATGTTGTTTAGGTTATGCATCAATTCCACCTTAAATGAGTAGAATTTGCATCAAGTTATCAACTCCATATTTCACCCTTCTAAAGTTCATCAAACATGCTTAGTTTAACATATATTAAATATGAAAGTTATTCACATAATCCACACATATCACATACTCGAAACAACAACTTTAATTGAGAATTTATAAAAATCAAGCATGATGCACTTAGGATAATCAACCCTAGATTCACACATGGCATTCTTCAAAGCTTGAATTGTATCTTCTCATTCATTTAGCATTGACTAACTCTATTAAGGGCTTTATAAATCATCATTTAGGGTTCATATTGGATTAAATTTATGACACTTGAATTAAGCTAGAAAACTAGGAAGTTAACAGACCAAACTTGGTTTGATACCTACTTGAACTTGTGTGGTTTTGCTTCCAACTTTGGCTAGCTTGGTTTCCTCTTTCTTCCTCTTCTTTTTCTCTTTTTTTTCTACCTTTTTTCCTTCTCTTTTCCCCTTTCTTAGGAACGTCCCTTGCCGGAATTTTTGTTTCCCTATCTTTTCTCCCAAGTTGTCCACTTGGAACATCCAAACAACCCCTTATTTCCACTTTTATACTAATGCTTTTATTATTCTAATTTCCACGTCATTTTTAAGGTTTATAAATTCTCATTTATCCTTTAAAGGCGTTGGCATGTTTATCTTATAATTTTCAATTTTTACAGAATTTTTAAAGCAAAATTTCTGCTCACAATCACCCTTGCTGACGTCCCATGTTAGCCCCTCATTTTTTTCTTTTTGTGGGTACAAAATTTGCCCACAATCTATCCATTAAACATCCCTTGATGTGCAGCCCCCTTAGCATGCATTTTCTAAAAATTTGAAATTATAAAAATGCCCCAAAATTCCTCCTTAAGCCACCTCGTTTCCAAGCATTAAACCCATTGACGTTCTATTAAATGAGATGTCCTTTTTTGATGACAAAAGTCATAGGGTTTTGTCCTTTTGTGATCAAGCATTTTTCTATGATAATTAGCATAATCAAATGCATCCATATGATAAGCCATGTCATTTTAATCATCCATGAAAATTTTCATTTCAAAATGACCTTTCTAGTGTAAGTTATGGTCATTTGAAAATGTCTCTTGAATTTGGATGAAATTAATCCATTATAACCCTAATTAAATCATGATTATCATAATCCATTCCATTCATGAGGTAGAGCATGTCAACATGTGCTTACCTTTCAAATTTTACGTCAATCTGCCTTATGACGTCAAGTTATGAATTTTCTAACAATAGCTACATCAATCCTATAATTATTTTCATAATTTTCATCAATTAAACCATAACATATGACATAATTAACAATGCCATATCATCATTTCGTATACCTCATTTGATCTCTTTATACGTATTAACCCACATTGAGCTAAGGCGATTAATTTAATCACTTTACTTAATCAATGACTTTAATCTCAATTATTCGATTAAATCTTACAACTAATGACAAATAAATGTCAAATCTAAATGTTTGGGTCTCCATTGTTCTTGGTATCACATTTTCTTAACTAAACATTCATGACTTTTGAAAGGATATTCAGTTCCTACTATTAGATGGAACAAAAAAAATTCTCAAACACGGCTTTCTATGATGAGATGGACTAAATCTGGTGTCTAATCATAGAAACCTACTTCGAACCAAACCAAATTCCAAAATCTTCACTCCATAACACAAAAAAATACGAAAATAAATGCTCTGTTAAATCGAATAGTAATGAGAAACCATAGAAGGGAGAAGGAAAACCACTATCTTTGCAAAACCGTAAGTCCAGTGATTTCATATTTTAATCAAGAATCCATCACTCCTTCCATAAATCATGATCTAAAATGCTTAGATTTAGGAAAAATAGAGAAAAAATCTAAAATCTACTGCTCTCATTAATGGTGACAGCGACGATGACCACGGGATCTGGCCTTCTCCTTCCTAGTTGTCAATTATAAGTAGTTCCCTCTTGCTCCGGTGGCAACTCTCAGGTTTCACTATCTCTCTCTTCTTTTCTTCCTCTTCTCTCTTTCACTCTCCTCCTTTCTATGTTTCCCCTTGCCCGTGCATTGTTGACTCATTGGCTTTGAGTATTACTTGGAAAACTACGAATCGAGTATGAGTAGATTGTAGGCACAAACTGAGTTTTGGGCTATGATAGACTAAATCCAGGCCCATCGAACTAATGTCTTATGGAAAATTTTGCCCTGTGTACCAGAGCCAGTTGTCGACGTGTGATTGGCTACTAGGTTATCAATGAAATTGATTTTGTTTAATGACTTTTTGCAACAAAATTAATTTCGTTGCTAAGTATCATTTCTAAAAATAGATTATAAAATGGGCGAGCTTGGTGGGAAATCACTGTCTACAGCTATTTAGGCCTATTTGGGCTAGCATTATTGTATAGCAAAATCTCACATTGAACATGTTTGGGAAAAGCATTTACCGGCAGCGTCATCATCATCATCATCATAAGTCATTTCCCACCTAGGTGGGATCGACTGCATGAATTTTGTTACTCTATTTTTGGCGATTTAAGGCTAAATATTCTGTAATTTATAATATTTTAAAATCTTGTTTAATTATTTCTATCCATGTTTTTTCAGGTGTACCTCTCATTTTCTTACCACATTCTACTTGAATAAACTCTGTTTTTCTAACTGGTGCTACTTCAAGCCTTCTTTTAATATGACAAAACCATCTTAATTTATTTTCTCTCATTTTATCACAAATTGATTTCACTTTTAAGTTTTCTTAAATTATTTCATTCTTGTATTTACCAGCAGCTTAAAATCTGAAAAATCTCTTACTGTAATTTTTAGGAGATACGGATGTGGCTTAACGCGCTCAAATTTTAAGTTGAGTAGGTGACCTGACCCAACATACGGCCAATCCCGCATGCATAATAAGGCCTGTGGGCTGGGGGTGAGGAGAAGAGTGATGCAGAGATGAGCGTCACAGCTATAGTTGAGATGACGGGCCAACCATTGGAGCTTACTCTGAAGAGATAGGAATGAGAGATCTCCCTGACACAGTACAAATGAAATCTTTAACTGGTACAATAAAATGGGCTAGTCTGTTCCAAAATGAATGTCCGTAGTCTATTTACACGCATATAACATTTGACTCGGGAGCACTTGAAGCCCCCAGAGAATGTGCATTCATACGCCTTCATACTCAAGTGATAGTAAATAGATGGGCAGCTTTGCTGCTACTGCTTCACATGGCATATGGGATTGGAACTTGGGGAAGAGCCGATGGAGAGAGCGGTGGACGACGTCGAGAAGTATCGGTGCCACACCATAAAGCTAGCTAAGGGATGTATCGACCGCACGTCTCGACGGGTAAGCCGACACGACGAGACGGACGCTGCTGTAGGTTTGGGTTGGCACTGGCAGCGAGCAGCGTTGGCAGTGGGTACTGATCATTATCTATCGGATTATATTGGAATGGGAGCCGGAGGCAGTCCCCATACCCACCTCTCTCCTCTCCTCACCCAACAAGGCCTTGGTTTTGCTGCCTGTCTGTGTCCATGTCCCCGTCCCCACACAATCTTTGTCGACGCCACTGTGCCCGTCTCTCTGTCTCTTATTGTCAGCTTTCCAAAAGCAATGGCTCAACAGGCCCATGCACCACCGCCCAGTCCCTTAGACAGTGACTCCTCCAACGTACGTGTGTCAGCCGAGCCACTGTATCAAACCAGACACAAGACCAGATCTAGGCAGTTCGTCTCAATTACCATGCGCTAGCTATGGTATGGCTGTTGTGTAGTATAGGGTGAAATTTCTGATGTACTTACAAATTTTATCCTTAATTTTACTTATATTAACGACCTTTCAAAAATGTTTCTTATATCTGCGAATTTTCATCCTAATTCTACAAATAATGGCCATTAACTCTCTATGAAGTGATGAATATATTTATCTCCAAATATAATTTTATAGCTAAAATTTTCATATTATAATGAATCTTTAGTAATTCTATAACTAAAAGCAATATATTGTTTAAATATATATTTTAAATTTTGAACAAAGCAACTTCAAATTATATCAAGTCTATCATTTTATAGGGGGTTAATGACTCATTTAATGAATTCCTAACAACATGGGTATATGTGAAATTATGATGAAAATTTATAGATATAAGAACAGAGATACACACTAAGTAGGTTTTACTTGACCTGGACCGGTCCAACATTATGAAAAATTCAATTTTGGGTTTTTTAAAAAGTAATTTATATATTAGTATTGGGTTTTATGCAACCCGTAGCACGTCAGTACCAGGTTAGAAATGCCTAACACCGGCAAAACTCGCCCTTTTCGAATTCCTTCGACATGAAGTGATAAGGATCATGCACAAGCATAGCTCGCTATGAGCCGATATTTATAGAAATATAAAAACTCTTTAGCAAACACATTAGATTATGTTTTCACATGCATTCTTTTATTGGTAATACCATTCATATTATCATACATATGCTAAAAATAAAAATTATGATTCAAAAATCTCATACTAATTTTCCACCATGACAAACAAAGTACAGCATGAGGCGGACAGAATGTAAAATCTTCAATTTCTGCGTGATTTTCTAAATTCATGAATATGTATGTGTGAGCTAAGATTAGGTAATCACATAAATTTCAGAAGATTTTACATGTTGTTAATGGGCTGAATTTTGATATGAGATGATTAGTAGTTTTGCAATTTATATAAAAGTGTAATTAGAGGAGAATAATGTGAATTTTTTTTATTACGAGTGAAGAACTAAATTAACTGTAATATTTGTTGACGGGTTAAACTATTATCGAGCTTTTAGAGTTGAACCGACCAAGTTAATTAATAAATAGCTTTAAATGCAGTTAAGATACTTATTAGTTTGGTTCGAAATGACAGGTTCTAATTGTTGTAATGGTTAAAACCGTTAGCTTTTTACTAGGATGTCAAGGGTTCAAATGAGGAATTTAGCGAAATAATTTTATTTTACTCAATTTTAGCATGTGGGGCCCATAAAGAGGTAATTCGAATTTGAATTGGAAATTGTAATTGCCAAAGATATGGCTCGAAAGAGAAAGAAGGGCAAAATAGAAAAAGGATGCGCATAAAAGTAAGAATATATATTTTATTTATGTAGAAACATGGCAGATGAAAATTCACTTTAAAATTGATTATTATTTGTATTTTTTAATAAATAGGTTGCTGTAAGAATAGGCATAGACATAGTCTGGTTTAAAAAATTATTACAAAAATATCTCTTTGTATGGGCATGGACGTATATGCATATGATGTACAGATGGGGATTTTGGCGTGCATATAGAATTTGCACGCGGATGGAATTGATATCTTGATGGAACTAAGTTTGATTTGATGGAATTAAGTAAAACCCCTAAACTTATTTTTATAAACTATGATTGGTGAGGGACTATTTTAAAAATTTATAAGAGATCAAGGAAATTTTGAAAATATTACAATCGTTGAACCCTATTTCGAAAAAAAGAAGAAGAAGAAGAAGAAGAAAACAGTAGAAGAAGAGAGTATATAGACAGAGGAGGAGTAGAAGTAGAGGACAAAAAAACTTTTATAGTAGATTTGGGTTTTTCGAGTAGGGTTTGAAATTGGAGGATCTAAGAAAATGTGAGTGAAAAGATATTGGAATCTTATAAAGCCTAAAGTTATAGATTTGGAAATTCATAAAAAAGATAAGTATGAATTTTTCACTTTTATTTGGATGCTTATGGTCTTCATAGATGTTTATTTATTAGAAGCATAGATGTTTTGTGATGGTTTTGATGTTTTACTTGAAATTTTTTTAAAAAAAATCTTTTGTTAAGATATATACTTTTAATGACATTAGTTATTTAACTAAATTCAGTTGGTTGAAAATTTATTATGAGGAAATGTGTTTTATAGAAATTTAAATTAATTAAAATATTTAAGTGTGATGGTTATTTTTATGAGTACATAAGCAAGGGGTGATGTATGAATATATCATTGAATGGCGAGCATAACATACGCATGATTCTCTTGGTGAGTCCAAGAATGAGAAGAGTTGCGATTTACTGTGGTATAGTCATGTAAGATGTTTGTAGACAATGAGTCTACCTAGGGCACTGGAGTGACATGGATGTGGGCATATGAACTTTTAAGACTTGGATGATTGAGTTATTTGATGAGAACGATATTTATTTGCTTTAACATTTGAGTTTTACCATTATTCTACTTATAGAGTTGGCTTAGACTCATGTTTTCTTATATTAATATTTTTAAAAGATAAGATTGAGATAGAAGCCCAACATAAGGTCAATGCTTAGACAGAAGTGAAGAGAGATCCTGTTGCATTGGATTGCATATGAATTATTATCATAATTAGTAGGAAAGATCAAATTTAATATTTTTAATGCAATAATGCGTGGTGTAGTGAGAACTTCTTGTAAAGAGTATCTTATTATAAATTGATATGTGGTTGATTATGTTGATGGATTAGAGGAGATTTGGATAACTTATTTCGTTTAGCTTCTGCATTCTATGTTGTCTATTATAATACACAATATAATGTGAGAATGCTAACACAAGTTAATTCCATCTGACCCCTTAGGCTTATGGTTCTAGACGGATGCTACTGGATTTTATAGTGAAATATAATGGCCTTTGGATAAGAGAGAAGGTTAGAATTAGGGCATCATAGAAGTGGTATTAAAGTATGGTTGAGAATGGTTACATGAAATTGCAGTGATTAATACAAGACAAGTTGTAATGGAAGTACAAAGATGTGGCGACCCCGACCCGAGGCATCAGAACCTTAACCCAAGATTGTATTTGATTGGTAAATATGAAATATGATTGTTGCCCTGATCACGTGGCGGAATTTTTGTATACATTTCATTTAGCCGAAAATTTTTTCATTACATTTCCTTCATCCTTCTTGAAACAATATCTACTTGAAATCAGTTATTTCTATCATTCACAAACCTTTAATTCATTCATAACTTGATAATTCCATATCCGTATAAAGTATTCATCTGTTCTCAGTATACAAGTACTTTCAACTAACCTGTCTCCTGTCTCAGCTATATCATGTCAATACAAGTCATTCATGAATATTCGTAACTCAAACGATTTGATCATTTATTGTTGGTCCCGAGTTGATGGCTAAACCCAAGAGGGGAGGGGTGAATTGGGTTCTTTAAAAAATTCTTTGGTAAATTAAAATTTTAACCCCTTAAAAGATTAATCCCCTTTTTGAAAGCAAATAGAGAGCAATAAGATAAAGCAGTAAAAGAAAGCCAAAGACAAGATTTATAGTGGTTCGGGCAATCCTTCCTTACTCCACTCTTCCAAGCTCACACTCCGTTGTGACTTAGGTTCCATTATGTATTCCTCGAATACACTTAGAGTCTCCGCTCTCTTCTAGATTCCAGCTCTAGGGGGCATATACAACACACAACACAAGTAGGTGATGAGTTTCACTCCAATCACACACTACTTTGCATATACTTGATCTTAGCTACCCAAGCTAAATCAAGTTTAATACAACAAGACTTTGAAATAAGAAAAACTACACTTTACAGAGATGTGTAGGCAGGTTTAGCTCGAGGAAGAAATTGTAGAAGCAGCTTGGATGAGTATCGATGAAGCAGCTTGCAACTTGAAGCTCTTTCTTCCTTTAAATGTATATGGACCACTCAAATATCGAGAAAAGGAAATAGAAACTCTTTCTTGCACTTCTTTTCTCTCTTTGGACTTTGTAATGTGTATAGTAGTATATATGAGAGTCTTGTATATATCTTTCACGTTCATTTGAGTGTCCTTTTATAGAGTGAGGAAGATTTGAACGTTGTAGAAGTGGTTGGCGTGCAATAAATGATCTCCAACGTTCAAAAATTTGAACGTTATTTGCCAAGTCGAAGATGGAGTCGACTTGGCCTGCGACTTGGCTTCCAAGTCGCACCTGGAGTCAACCTCGTGTGCGACTCCAGTTCTTCAGATTCCCAAGTCTGAGTCTTGGGTCGACTTGGCTTCAGACTTCAACTCAAGTCGATCTTGGAGTCGACTTAGGTTGCGACTTGGCTCGGTCTTTGCTAAAAATGCTTTGATCTTTATTTGATTTGCTTCTATCTTGCTTGGCTTTCTTCCTTTAGTCCTTTTGATTCTGGAATGGCTCCTCATACTTGTAGATCTTGTGATTCTTTAAGACCTTGACCTTGATCCATCTTGGATTGGCATGAATCTTGTGATTTTGAGGAGATCTTGAGTCTTGCATGATATATTCATGCACCTTGCTTGCTTTGGAGTCATTTGATCTTTAAGATTTGAATATTTGAAGCATACTTGTATCTTTGTCTTGGACTTGATAGACTTGATTTGATCTTGAACTTGAATCCTTGCTTTGAACTTGAGAAACCCAAGTTAATCTTGAGAATAGTCTTAGCACCTTACTTTGGATTTGAGAAAGTTCAAATAAATTCTTGGAATGAGCTTGGAACTGCATCTTTGAAGTTTGAACTTCTCAACTCGAGGATGGAGTCGACCTTGTCTGCGACTTCGCCTAAGTCGCACATGGAGTCGACTTCATATGCGACTTGGGCATATTTGTGCCCCAAAATCAGGTCTGTAGGTTTTTTCTCGACTAAAGTCGATAGTGAGGTCGACTTCGTTTGCGTCTTGGCTTCCCAAGTCGCAAGTGGAGTCGACTTAGCCTGCGACTTCACATGCTATTCTTCCAGTTTTGATTTTGCCTGTGAGGTTCTGCGTCAAGTCGATAGTGGAGTCGATTTTGAGATCGACTTCAGCCTAAGTCGAGGTCCAAGTCGACTTGGGGATCGACTTGGCTATTTCAGTTCCTTAAATCATTGAACAAAAACATTAGTACTCTTAATATACTCAAATTAGTCTTTGTTAATCATCAAAACTTAAGCTTTGGTCAATTTTGTTTTGTTTTAAACATTGTTTCCAACAATAAACCTTTCATTTTTATCATTTAAGAAGTATTTCATGTTTTAGTTAACACCTTGTATTGGATTCTATTGTCAAGTCATTTAGTTACACAATAGTTCATAAGAATGACATTTCATTCATAACATTGCAAGCACAAGGTAAAATATTCATTCAAGTCAAGTCATAAATATACAGAAATGATACAATTTTAATTCAATTCATACATTCTACCTAACCCAAAAAATAACTTTGTTCTCTCTCTCTCTCCTTCTTTTTGTCAAAATATCAAAAAAATAGGTATGGAAAGTGAGATTTGTGAAATTGAAAAGCAAAGATGGGGTAGGCAATAGGATGAGTTGGGGGTATAGGACAAATATAGGCTGAGGAAAATGGAAACGATAGAGCTTAAACGGTGGGTTCACTCAAATGGATTCGCCCCAATAAGGATCAAAGTCTGGTAAGCTTAGAATAGGTCAGCCACGACGACTACCCAAGGCAAGTTAATATTCAATAGCCGTCAATTCCTAATCCAATTTTCCCTGCCATCCATGCATTTCCATAAATGAAATGTTAATTGCTCTCAATTCTTGAGTAATGCGGCTCTCCATGTGTTGTAAATATCCAAAATTGCCTTAGAGGTGGACGTTTGATCTGGGGAGCAGGCAAAGTGATTGATTGCCCGTGATCCATGAGGGGAAAATTATCCATGAGATGCAGGTGAGGCAGGAGGTGGAGGTGGAGATGGAATGGGATCATGATGGGGTAGATCCTCCCCCTTAGGACGAGCTTCCTCAGCTTCTGGTTGAGCAGGAGCATCTTCAAACTCATTTCCATTCGTTCCCATAATCGATTAGCTCAAAATGCCTCCAAGTTGATCTTCGTCGGGGTCAATAGGGCACGATTGATGGCATTAGTGGATTTTAGCACCTCATAGGGCTCGCCATCCAAGTCAACATGATAATAGGCTAAGATCTTTGTGATCCACGTGCCATACGGTAAAATGCCACTTGGATTCTCCTTTTGTAGTTCAAAGGACTCCAGAAACAGTTTTGGAAGATAGACTTTAACCCAATTGGATACTTTCCATAGCATTTCGACCTCTTAAGGATTGAGTTGATTTCGACTTCCTCCTTTAGGGTAGATACGGTAGGTGAGGAGCAGTCGTATGACTTATAGTCTTCAAGATAGATCCATGTAGTGCAGAAACTTGATACCTAGATGGCATTTATTGCTATTTGTCAATTGATTATACATCTGGGTATGTGTCAAGTCATTTGGAAGGGGTTCGTCATCTCTAGGTACTCCTAGAATGTTGGCCACTCGATCAACTGCAGTTCTCTTACTTAATCCATGTCCGAGCCCTAGGTCTATTTCCACCCCTTTCACGTAGGTGTTCAGATACTCCTTATTCCATAAGTAATAGAACAGACTAGTTAAATCAGGATATATCTTGTCGTCTTCTTTCAATAGCCCAATCCAACCTTGATAATCCAATAGTTCCTTAATTCCAAATTCATATTCATGCAGGAACTTGAAATTTATGATTTTTAGCAAAAAGGTCTTCCTCTCATAAAAATGTCTATAAAACCGACTGTGTTGTCATTCAGTCCTAAAATAGTTGGTTGGTATTTTAAGGACTTGGCCCCTTTGAGTGGGAGTTCCCTTTCTCTTTCCACCCAAGTCTAAGCGATCACTAGGTTTAAGATTCATTTCTTCTCTAGGTGCCGAGATGGATGGATTACCTTTGTGAAACTGAACCCGGCGACCTGTGGAGGTTGTAGCCTCTTCTCGAGCTCGCTTGGATGGTGTTCATTACAGACGAAACACGTCCTCCCCCGTATGTGATTTAGACAATTTAGAAACGGGAAGTTTAGATGGTTTTGATACAGCTTTTGGTGCTACAAGTTCCAAGATTGCTGGATCTTTGAAAGTTTAGATGGATGTTGAGATTTAGGTGAAGAAGAATTTCTCTTAAGAGGAATGAGGGAGAAATGAGAGATGAATGGGATAAGAATGAGAGCGAAGTCAAATTTCCGCCTTTTGTAGGCAGGCAGCCAAATCCTCAGCTCGTAGAGTCAACTTCGCTCACACGAGTGGGTCGACTTGGCTCTTCCGACCCAAGTTCCAAATTTGTATTTTGTTTTCTACTCCCTCTTTTTTAGTTGAATAGTTTCACAGAGATATTTCTAATTTATGAGTCAATATCAATCATGCCTATGTCATTTCTAATTTTGTAAAATGATTCCTCTGCTAATGGTTTTGTAGAAATATTAGCAATTTGATCCTCTATTTTAACATATTCTAGACAAATATCATGATTTTTAACATATTTTCTAATAAAATCATGTCTCACATTTATATATTTGTTCTAGTGTGCAGTATGGGATTTTTTGTTAAGCATATTACACTTGTATTATCACATCTAATCAATATATTTTTGTATTCAATCTCATAATCTTTAAGTTGTTGTTTCATTCAAAGTAGTTAGGCACAACAGCTCCCAGTAGCAATATATTCGACTTCTACAATAGATAGAGCAATAGTTGTTTGTTTTGAAACTATCATATTTTCAAGAAATTGACAAGTCCCACTATTATTTTTTTTATCTACCTTGTAACCAGCAAAATTCGCATCCGAGTAGCCGATTAGATCAAATGTTGAACCCTTAGGATACTATAATCCTAGATTAGTAGTATTAATCAAATACCTAAAATTTTTTTTACAGCTATTAAATGTGATTCTTTGGAACATGATTGAAATCTAAACCACATGCAAACACTGAACAAAATATCTGATCTAGATGCAGTCAAATATAACAAAGATCCTATCATGCTTCTATACAACTATGCTTAACTAATTTACCTTTTTCATCTTTGTCAATTTTGATGGTTGAGCTCATAGGTGTGTTTGCCCCTTTGCTGTTTCGCATTCCAAATTCCTTTCGCATTTCTTAGACATATTTGGACTAATATATGAAGATGTCTTCACTTAGTTGCTTAATTTGCAGCTTAAGAAAGAAATTTAGTTCGCCCATACTCATTTTAAATTCATTCTGCATAATCTCATAAAATTCTTAACATAGAGTTTCATTAATTATACCAAATATAATAGCATCCACATAAATTTGAACAATCAATATATCTTTTCTTTTATATTTGATAAATAATGTGGTATCAACCTTTCCTCTTTGAAAATCATGATCAATTAAGAATTTATTTAACCTTTCATACCATGCTCTTGGAGCTTGTTTTAATCTATACAAAGCTTTGGTTAACTTAAGAAAAAATTTGGATTGATCTTTCTCTTCAAAACTAGGAGATTATTCAACATATACTTCCTCGTTTAGGTATCCATTCAAAAATGCACTTTTTACATCCATTTGAAATAGTTTGAAATTCATGTGAGATGCAATGGCTAGTAAAATGTGTATGACTTCTAATCTAGCTACTAGAGCATATAATTCTTCAAAATCAATTCATTTTTCTTGGGAATACCCTTTGGCTACAAGTCTAGCTTTGTTTCTTACCACAAGTCTACTTTTATCTAGTTTGTTCTTGAAAACCCATTTGGTACCAATAACCTTACAATCTTTGGGTCTAGAACTAGGAGTCATACTTGATTCCTCTCAAATTGGTTTAACTCTTCTTACATTGCTAAAATTCAATTTTCGTCATTAAGAGCTTGATCAATTGAATTTAGCTCTATTTTGGATACAAAAGAAAAATATCCACATATATTATGTCTAGATCCTCTTGTTCTTACTCCTTCATATATGTTGTCAATTACTTGTCTAATTGGATGGTTATTTTTGAATTTCAAATCTTTTGAAGGTTTGTAAGAATCATTACCTTCCCTTACCTTTTTGTCCGAAGATTGCTCTTGCTTTGTTTCCAATTCTCCTTGTTGTTCCATTCCGGGCTTTTCAGGGTTCTTTGACATATCATCTGCATCACTTAGCTCATCCTCCTTTTTGGGATTAAGATTAAATTCATCAAATACAACATGTATTGATATTCCTTTTGTTAAAAACTCTATATGCTCTGCTATTTCATGAATAACCAAGAAATATTGCCTCATCACTTTTGGCATCTAATTTTTCTAAGTTTATTTTTCCATTATTCAGTACATAGCAAGTACAACCAAAAGTATGATATTTGGTTTTCTACCTTTCCATAGCTCGTATGGAGTCTTTTTCAAGATTGCTCTAATGATAACTCGATTTAGTACATGACATACTATAATTACAGCTTCTCTCCAAAATTTATTGGATAATTTACTTTTGTTTAACATAGTTCTAGCCATCTCTTATATTATTCTATTTTTCCTTTCAACTACTCCGTTTTGTTGGGGAGTTTTTGGTGCAAAAAGTTTATGATGAATTCCTTCTTCATTGCAAAATTCTATAAATCTTTTGTTTTCAAATTCACTATCATGATCACTTCTAATGGATATGATCATATTTTGCTTTTTATTTTGCACCAAATTTGAGAAAGTAACAAACATTGAAAAGTCTTTATCTTTACTAGTTAAAAATATTATCTATGTAAATCTTGAAAAATCATCAACAATGACAAAAATATAACAAAAACATAATTTTTTCCTCCAAAAGTCAAGATGTCAGATGACCCATACAGATCTATGTGTAATAGTTCAAGTGGCCTAGTCGTTGAGATTTCCTTTTTAGAGAAAAATGACATTTTAGGCTGCTTGGATAGTTGGCATGCCTTGAAAATTTTATCTTTGTCATATTTAAGCTTTGGTAATCCTTTTACTATGCTCTTTTTTTTACAAAGCCTTAATGTTTAACATATTTATATGTCCAAGTCTTTTATATCATATGCATAGATCATTATCAATAGCTATGAGACATTGTCCATCAAGTTCATTAAGGGAAACCAAATATACATTTTCATGTCTTTCGCCACTAAAAACTATGTGGTTTTCATAAAAAGCATTGTATATTTAAGATTCAAATACAACTTTATAGCCTTTGTCACACAATTGACTACTGTTCATTAGATTATGTTTGAGTCTTTCAACAAATACTACATCATCAATACATACATTTGAAATACCATAAACATTTTTTTACCTTTTATTATACTTTTTCATTGTTTCCAAATGTAATAGTTCATTCACTACATGGTTTGATTTTGTGAAACAATCCTTTTTCTCTTGTCATATGTCTTGAGCAACCACTATCCATGAACCATATATTGTTGACCTTTGCTTTAAGATATACTTGTAAAATAAAATCATATAGTACTTATCTCTTTAGTATCCATTTTATAGGTCCATTTGGGTTAGTAAGTCATTGGAGTCTACGTTGCTCTACTTTGAAAGGTATAAATTCATGTTTTTTGGTACCCAAACCAATTTTGCACCATGGTCATCTAATTTCTTTATTCTGCATTGATAAATTTTGTGACCTAATTTGTTGCAAAAATTGCATTCCCTTAAAAGTCTTAGAGTGAGAATCCACATAGTGTGTGGTTCCTAGGTTGGCCTTTTTGTCCAAGTAACATAATTCATTTTTGGTTTAAAAGATGTTGGTTTGGCTTGATTCTTACCAAATTTTAAAATATTTGATTTACTACTTTTTCCTTGATCAAATGTGGAATACCCAAGTCCTCTTTTGTTGTTTTGCCTAGTCATGTTTAAAAATATTTTCACACTTTCCTCTGGTTCAATGACTCATTTTCCTTCCTCAGTCTTTCCACCTTGTCAGTTAAAGCATTGTTTTCATTTGTTAAATAGTTGATTGTTTCTGTTAGTTTTCCATTCACAATAATAACCTAGTCACACTGTCATTTCTTTAATGTGAATTGACTTCCCAATTTTTTGATTTCATCATATAACGAATCATACGCTTGTTATAGTTCATCTAATTCAGCACATTTGAGACAATCATATGTAGAGGAGTAGATAGCTTGGTATTTGAGTGGTTGAGTTTGGAAGTTACCTCTTCACTACTTGTGCAATTTGTTGAAGCAGTTTGTTCACTTATAATTTTAGTTCCAGTGAGGCAAATTGTGTTGTTTTCTTCCTCAATCCTTGCCATGCAGCATATTCAAGCACAATTTACTGCTTCATTATCTTCATTTGATGAGCTGTTTGTTGTAGATGTCTCCTCATTCATGTACTTTCCTCTTCCTTTTGATTTTTAAAATTTTTTATTTTCATTTCTATCCTTTTTTTCTTATCGTTCTTTTGTTTTACTATCTTCTGGTGTATGACATTGGACTTACATATTTCTAATTCCACCACACCTATAGCATTTAGTTATTTTCTTCTTTTTCTCCTTTCTGTTTCTCTCCTCAAGTCCTTTGAAGTTTTTTCCTTTTCTTACGAACTTTCTGAATCTCAATGTGAGTAGAACAATCTCTTCGTCATCATTCTAAGAGGATGATGTGGATTCATCTGAGTTCTGTGTAGCCCTTAAAGCAATAGCTCTTTTTCCTTTTTGCTGCTCCTCGTTCCTTCTCTTTATCAGTTCGTGTGATATAGGAGAACTGATAAGATCTTCTAGTCTCAACGTATTCAGTTCCTTTGCCTCTTCAATAGTTGTGATCTCTGGAGTCCATTACTCAGGTAGAGCTCTCAAGACTTCATGACCTATTCAGATTAAGAGATTGCTTTTCCAAGACCTTTTGATGCATTAGTAATCTTGAAAAATATTGCAAACATTTCAGATATATTTTCAATGTCTAACATTTTAAAGCTTTCTAGCTCTCCAATCAATATATTTCTTCTCGTTCCTTAGACTTGAGAAGTTCCCTCGTATATTGATATTAGTGTATCCCATATTTCTTTGGCTGTTTGACACGAGGATATCCTATCATACTCTACAGCTGTTAGAGCACAAAAGAGAGAGTTCATGGCCTTTGCATTGCTCTTTACAATCTTGACTTCTTCTTCAGTCTATTTGAAGGCTCTTTCACCAATTAATAGAGTTACTCTGTCTTGGATAACAATCCAAGAGTATATTAGTGGTCATAATGAGTTGTTTCATTTTCAACTTTCAGTAACCGAAGTTACTTCCATCAAATAATGGTGGCCTAGTAAATGATTGGCCTTCGGCAAATGCAGGAGTGGAAGTTGATTGGGATGCTATTAAATAAGATCTCTTTAGTAGAAATTCAAAGATCTGCTCTGATACAACTTGTTAGTCCCGAGTTTATGGCAAAACCTAAGAGGGGAGGGGTGAATTGGGTCTTTAAAAAATCTTTCATAATTGAAAAAATCAACCCCTTGAGAGTTTTGTCCTCTTAAATGAAAAAAGTGAAATATAAAACCAGTAAACAATAAAGCTCAAGAAGTTATAGTAGCTCAGGACAACTCTCCCTACTCCATTAGTGTCTTGGGTTCAACTAAAATAGGATTTCAATACAGCAGTGCCCTTGCTCTCTTCTAGATTTCAGCTCTAGGGAGCATTATATATACTCAACATAAGTAGGTGACGAGTTCCACTCCAATCACACACTACCTTACCTTCACTTGGTCTTAGTCTCCAGTTGTGAAACCCTAAATTTTAGAACCATATATGAAACCCTAAGGTCATGAACTCTGAGTTATTGATTTTTTTTAAATATATAATTTTATAATATATGGAGTTGAAGGACCAAATAATTAATTTAATAAATAGTAAACATGAATAGTAATCATGTGATTAAGATAAAGTGATAAATTAATCACTTTGGATTAACTTAATCACGAAAAGACTAAATTACAATTTTACAAAAGTGAGATTAAATTGTAAAATTAGAAAAGATGATTGATTGGTAATTTTGACAAGAATGGAGACAAAAAGGGGACTTAATAAGAATTTACAAAATTTATATTTGGAATTTATAAGAAAATAGAGGGTAATTTATGATTTCATAAATATTAGATATGAAAATGAATTTTTACAAATTTTTCGAGAAGGAATTTCGAAATTCTAAACTATACAAATTGAAACTGTTTAAATTTACGAACCTTATGAAAAAATAAAAATAAATGGAAAAATTTTGGATAATTAGGGGCTCTAATTAAGGGTTTATATTCATCCTCACTGTTTTGATTAGATCTAAACATGCATAACTCGGAATCATATAAAAATTTAATAGAAAGTACTAAATTATATACTCTCTAATCTAGATGGATCAGATTATGAAAAATAGTTAGCTAAATTACCTAACTTGAGTGCATCAGAAAGCGTGCCCAAAGGTAATTCATGCACAGGATGTGCGTACGCATTGATATTTTAATTTTTTTAATATAATTATTTAGTAAATTAATATCTTGAGATATATAAGATTATTTGAGATGAAATTTTTGGAGCAAACCTATTTTAATATACCTTATATAATGAATGGATTAAATTTTGCAAAATATGTCTACAAATTTTTAAAATGAAATTTTATACCAAAATATGATTTTAATTAAATTAAAATATGTACTTAGCTCCAATTGAGGTGAAAT
>JAXCLR010000092.1:37758467-37784029 GCA_035584095.1 Annona squamosa
TTTATTTCCATAATTCATTTTAAATCATGAAAAATAATTTTTCATGATATCATTGCACACTTAAATCACAAATAATTTATTCTAAACCCATTATCTCATTTAAACTCAAAATGCCTAATCACATCATTAATGCTAACCCATAACCCTAATTGCCATAATGAACAAAAATCATAAAATACATTCATAATTCCATAATTCATAAATAATTATCAAATACATGTTCAATACATGCATATGGCCTACTTGGGTTAGGGTTTCACACAAGTTGCAAGTGACATGTGAATGAATCAAAAGAATTTCATAGTACATTATTCTAATTCAAGTTCATATTAATCTTTCAATTAAAATGATAAGAACTGAGTTAAACAAATGTTAACCATGTGCTTTATGGGAATTAATGATTTCAGAAATGGTAATACTTCACAAAATTTTCTAATAAGATCTAAAATGGGTTAACTTGCATGTTCAGTATCCCTACTAAGTTATCGAAATAATAAAAGGGGGCGATTGACCTTAGCTGAGTAACCGGGACTTGGCATAAAAAAATGTCAAGGTTTGTATAAAAAGGCAAGGAAAAATCACAGTAATAACGCTTTAAAAAGAAAACTCTCCCTAGATACCTAGAAATATAGTGAGGGGAGCTCAAAAACAAATCGAACGAAAGATAAAAACATATCTTCAGATATCCTGGAATATGGTGAAGAGAGTCTTGCAATAAGTTTGGGGGGGGAAATAATATGCAGTTAAGCAAAATGGAATCTAGTGAATTATTATCATGTTCTTTGACCAGAAAATTCTGCTTAAACCTTGGTTTACCTGTTTTATATTAATTTTTAAACCAGTTTCTTTTGATCAAAAGGAAGATTAGCATGGTTGAATTACTACTTTGTACTAGAAATACTGTCATCCACATGTAACTTGGTTCGAGAATGAAAAATGAAAATGCATGTCCTATTTTGAGAGATGGATGATTTTTCAAGTTAAGATTATGCTTGATCTTGTTGAAGAGAGAGATGCGATTGTTAGAAGTATAATGAAAATCAGGTTAAGTTGATAGAGTCCAAAGTTATTCATTCATTCATTATGTTTGCATGTG
This sequence comes from Annona squamosa, assembly GCA_035584095.1. Lineage (NCBI taxonomy): Eukaryota > Viridiplantae > Streptophyta > Magnoliopsida > Magnoliales > Annonaceae > Annona > Annona squamosa. Next base: position 37,759,564 of record JAXCLR010000092.1, read on the forward strand.
TTGCTTGAGGACTAGCAACATTTAAGTTTGGGGATGTGATAACTCGCAAAAATACTAGTTATCATGACCCGTTTCAAACTATTTTTGTGTGTTAGTCCAAGAGAATAGAGTTAGTTTGCATCCATTTAGTTTAGTTTTCACTTACTTTGCATTTTAGGAGAATTATGTAGTTTTTATGCATTTTTAGTATAAAATACGCATTTTTAGTTCATTTATTTAGGGTATGTTTGGCAATTAGCAAAAAATGTCAAGTTAAAACCTTTCAGTTTAAAACTTTTCACTCTCCACAACTATCATATTTTTAAATCATTTTCACATTTTTCTATATGACAACCTTATTTTTCAATCATTTTTACACAATTATCCACACAACTAACTTATCTATTTTAACTTTATCCTATTTAGTATTCATCATTATCCCTATTATATCATATCATTTGATAAATTTTACTCTCCAAAATTTTTCATCAAAAGTTTTATTTATTACCAAACACTCTCTTAGTTTCAGTCATTTTTGTAGGAAGGACAGACAATTACAATCATGCAAGTGAGTTGAATGAAAAACGGAGTGAAGTGAACAAGCTGGCAAGCAGGCGCCTAGGCGTGACCCTACGTACCTTAGCCAGAAGTTCTAGCACTTCACACAGCAAAATGCTTCTAGTGAGTTGGCACCTAGACGCCACTTCACTAACACACAGAGGCATTCTGGAAAGTTTTTAAGTCACAAAGCTTCCAAAGAGTTGGTGCTTAGGTGCCATGGCAAATCCGAACACATGCGTTTCTGCACATGTGCCATATGGGTTAAGTGACTTAAATAGAAACCTACGGATTCGTGCACAAGGGAGAGAGCCGACGGAGCAGCCGCACAGAGAAGGAAAAGGACTCGTTTCTAGCGCATCTGAAGGGGAGATTTGATCTCGTTGGTGGAAGCTTCCGAGATTTAGTTCTCTTTTTTTCATTCTCTTTTCTTTTCTTTATTTCCTTAGAATACTTTCATATTGGATGTAATGAATTTCGATGCCACGTTTTTGAGCTAAACTTCCATAGATGGGCAGTTAGGATGAATTAGTATCTTACTATACTGTTTTGATTCTTCAAGATTCATAAATAAATATTTGATTTCTATATGATTGTGCTGTGTGGATTTGCCCTTGCATATATTGTCGAATGCTTTTTACAAAGATTAGCTACCTTGTAAGATGATTTAATTTCAGGATTTATCTTTGGAAAAGAAAAATCTCTGCTAGATCCATGTTTAGGACATAAGTTTCTTTTTTTGTTAAGGGGAGTTGTTTAATAGATAGGAATATATAGTTAAACCGTATGTAGTCTTGAACAGGTTATGCATCTATCAATTCCACTTCATTTAATTGCATGGGAACATAGCGATTGAATATTGTGTAATTAGTTTTATATGTGTTGGAAGATATATGTAAAGATTATCGAACTTGGACTAGGAAATCCTTGCACAATCTAAGGAAAAAAGAACCAATGCGATATAATTTAGATTCAAGGATTCCCGACTATCCCATCTGTCATCCCCAATTAATCATTCCTTTTAGTATTCTCGCTATTCCGTTTAAACTCTTCTATATTCTTTTACATATTTTGTATCTTTTTAACTTCAATTATGAAATCCCTTTTTACTCACCAAAAGCACTTGAATTAACTAATAATCTTAGTTAGACCATATCCTCGTGAGAATGATATTTAACTCAGAGCTATTACTTGATCAGCACGTATACTTGCGTTAAAACGAGCATTTTAATTAGATATATACGCAGCTTGTCACTTAGCAAGAACACGTTTTCCATCACTTGAATTTCCATGCACTTGTCTATGTTGGGAAAAACAAAACATGAATATGAAACTCAATAAGCAAGAATTTTCTTCATTTTCATGTAACAAATTTTATATAAACTTTTTATGTAAATCACTTATGTAAATCATTCATATAAACCTTCTTAATCCCAATTTCTAGGCTTTTCATAACCACATATGTGCAAATGCATTCTTTCTATTTGATAGATGACACTTATAAAGTGATCATCCATCCATAACATAATCCTTCATGTGAGAGTATGTTAGCCAGGGGAATATCCTTTCATAACATGATCCTTTCTACCCATGATATCGGACCTTTCGACTTGGCAATGTCAAGGGTGGACCTCGTGTCCTGCTTCCATTCCATACATTACTCTCATTCACCCTAACATTATATACCTCATTCACATAGCAACATGTCATTCTCATGTAGAGAAGTATTTGCACAATCCTTTCGAATATCATTTCAATTTAGCAGTGCATAATCATTGTGAACACATAAGCGTTGATCAAATTATCCTGTGGAAATATAGTCATAGGATGTTAAAATAATAGTTCAATTCAAAAGAAGTAATGACCATCTTTAAATAAATTTAGAAACATTTAAGTAGAGCAATTTACAATTCATTTTATTCTTTGAGAAGAAAACACATTTGTAAAATCAATGCTTACTTACCTATGACGATCCTTTTGCGCCTTCCATCTTTTCATTGCCTCTTCCTAGACAAATGAAAATGGTCTTCTTATACATGTAAGTGATGTTTTGTGCTTGTATCCCTTATCAATTCATATATGCATGTCATATAGTTTTCAATTCCCATGTAGTTCATAATAAGTTTCTTTTTCTCTAGGTTAATACTTATATTTCTTAGCCACCCCAAACCCATATAATTTTAGTGATTGGTTCATTTCTTTTCTTTCATACTCATGTCTAGTGTAGGAATCTCTTGAAACTATTCAAGGTATTCTTTTATACACATAAAACTATTCAAAGTGCTCTCTTATACTTTATACCAAGTTACTTCTAATCGATTCTTTCGAAATTCTCCATTTACCTTACTTAACAACCTTACAAAGATAGAAGCATACTACCTTAGTGATATGTTGTTCATTTAATTTGGTACCCTTGTCTAGGGTTTAAACTTTGAAACTTTTCATGGCCTTCCTCTATGACTTATAACAAGCCATTTTTAATTCAAATTTTCTGAAATTCATATTCACCTTTGCTAATGGTCACTTATATATTTTGACTTACTCATAAGTCCATTGATAACCACATAACTAAATAATCTTAGTAAGCGACTTATTTCCTTAATCCCTACCTCATGTCTTAAATGACATATGTATATATATATATAATATGATTTTCAACTTGTGTTTAATCCTAAGAAAGTTAACTTTAAATACTTTTCTCTATTAATACATCACATCTTTTAATACCTATATATATATTCATATCTATATAACCTTCATAGTTGATCAGTCTTTCCATTTAACCCTAAGTCTAGGGTTTTCAATCTTTTGCATTCATTATAGCAAGTTAATTTCTAGCAATTAACATTTACCCTTCTTAATAAATATTAATATTTTCCTTTCTTAATGGTTGCATATATACATGTTTATCTTCGTAAACTTAGTAAATATTCATTTATTCTATTAAATACCCAAATATAAGGTATTCAATCACTTGTAATTTTCATGAGATTTGCTTATATTCAATTCTTTTGAATGTACATTAATCTTTCTGACAATCGCATACGTATACAACTTAGTGATTGCTTATTACTTCATTCAATCCTTATGTTTAGAGTTTTAAACTTTTAAAATTATTCAAAATGCTTGTATCTAACTTATAACAAGCTAAATTTACATAAGTCCTTTCCTTAAAACAAACCCCTATTTCTTGAGGCATATATGATATACATACTCATTTGATCTCAATCGTTAACCACTTATGTCACTCAATATCCACACCTAGGATATTAAACTCTTGTTATCATTCAAGGTACTTGTTTGTAGTCTATAGAAAGTTAATTTCAAATCAAATTTCTGAAATTAACTATCCTTTACAAAATAGCCCGTCATATGCATATATTTGCCCTATATCACTCTGACACTTGCTATTTAACTTTTTATAATCATTCAAGTGGCTTCTGTACAATCTTTTACAAGCTAAGTTCACTTTAGCTTTTTGTAATAGTCATCTATTCCAAATCAGCCACATACATGTACATATTCATTATATATTACTCAGACAATCGTATTTTTAGTGTGTATATATATATATATATATACATATATATATAGAAGAGTTATCAACCAACAACTCTTATAATCATCTCAAAGGCTTGTATAAATCTATGACAAGCTAAATTCAATCCAAATTTCTGGAATTTATTCCCCTTTACAAAACAACTCTATATAGTCTCATGTTCCTAAGTTTTATTTATGCACTTGCACCTTAACTATACATACATAAAGTGTTGTCTATTAACCATTCTAGTGACAATTTAAGGGCTCGTTTACGATATATGACACACTAAATTCACATGAAATTTCTAGGTTTAAGTCTGCTTTTCATAACAGCCTCATATTCACTTCTAATCATTGAATTTCACTCTTACAATTGCACCTTAGTGCCACCTTTATGAAAATTTATCAAACAGCCACTCTTGTGGTTTTGTTATGTGCTTGTTCATAAGTTTAATCAACCTAAATTCTATTAAAATTTTTGGAATTATCATCCTTTCGAAAAAGCCACATTTTTTCTCATTTTTGGTTAAGTTCTACTAGTACAATTGCACCTTGATGATGTATATATTAAATACAATCTTTCCACAACTCTTTTGATCTTTGAAGGAACTTATTCATAGTCGATAGAAACCATTTTTGCATCAAAATTTCTATAATAACAATCTCTTCCCAAAACAACCGTCTTTCACTAAGTTACTCTCATATTTGCATATTACTTTAACACACTTGCAACATACTTAATCAACAATCATATTGATTATCAGTATCCTTCATTATACCCTTTGCCAAGCTATATATTACGTGATAATCAAGGGTAACTTAAACAGAAATTTTCTTTCATTTAACACCTTATTTAGATGCCCTTTAAGCATATACATGTGATTCATTTCACACTTGTAAGCATTAACACATAACCAATGTGAGGGCTTGGTTTGCTTAAGCATTTATCAAGTATTCAAGGAGCTATTCACCCATGAATTCAATATTTACAAACCGTCTTAACATTAAACATCAACCAAGCATGAATTTAGCTAAAATATATGATATAAAACAACTCTTTAATACTTACCTCACTTTAATGTAAATATGGGTAAGGCTTACTCAATTTTCTTTTCCTTCTTTCCTTCCTCCCCTTGCTGCCTTGAGCGTCCCCCACTGCTGCCCTTACTTCTCTTTTTTTTTTGTATAAGTTCTCTCTCTCTCTCTCTCTCAATGTTGCTGAATTTTTCTCTCCCTTTCAAGCTTGCTGAAAACATTCCTTGATGCCCCATTTATGCTATTTATAATGGGTTGAAACAGCTCTTCAATGACACCTAATAATTCCATGATTTATATATTTGTTTTATCTTTAAATTTTGTCCAAATTTGGATAATTAAACACTCCGACTTGCTGCTGCATTTTGGACCTCCCAAATTTCCACTTTTTTGTCCAATTTTGAGCCATTCACTTGTCCATTTTTCAGACATATTTACATCAATTTTTTGCCGCATTTGTAGTCATCCATGTGCCCCGTTCATATTTGATTTTCTACAATTTTTGGAAATTAAAAATCTGTCTAATATTCTTGCTGGAATGTCCCCTTTTCCAGCTCCATTATCATATTAATTTTTATTTTTGTAAATAAAAAATCTGCCCAATTGATCCCTTGCTTGACACATGTGTAATGGGGTTGTAAAAGTCAACATTTCACTTAATGGGCTGACTTTAATCTTGCCTAAATGCACTCTACAATGCCACATATCCAAGCTTTTTGCACCTCTAATTTCCACCTCAAAAGTTGCCCACTTGTTATTTGCATACCATTTATGGCAATTGACTTTTTTACACCCTCATCATTAATATTTAATCTATCTTAACACATGTAATTTATCTAACAATGTTTAACATCATCCCATCCATTCATAATTTAGTGCACCTTAACTTAGTCATGTATAAAAAATTTCATCTCAAAATAATGCATGTATGCTAAGATATTATCAAAATTTAATTTATAAAATATCATGTAACTCTAGTCATTTAACCCCTTTTCATTCATAATTTTCATGATCCAAACAGTTCATCATGTAGGGCATGCCAACTTAGGCTTTCTCTTAAAATTTCATATCATTTCATCTTGTATATCATAAGATAGGAATTAATCAATAATTAAGTGAAAATGTGGCATTAATTATCGTGCCACCTAAGAAGTCTCTACACCTAATTTTTTCATTTAGTACGTAATTACCAAAAAAACCATGAATGATTCACTTCATCACCTTGCTCAGCTGCTTGCCCTGATCTCATCCTGATATAAGCCTTAAGCTACATGTGTCATGCTTTAAGATAGGTGGGGTTCCACAATGTGGGTGAGATTTGGAAGATAGATTTGATAAAATGATAGAAATGGCCATAACAGTGTAGTTGAGCTCGAAAGAATCTTAATAATGAAAATGACTAAGGACCATTAACAGAAGCTATGTTTTTCATGGGAATGATTCTAGATATGATTGAAATATGTTCATTATGTTTGGAAATGCAATTAAGATAATGGCTTTGAGAATTGAATCATTTGAGACTAATAGTGAAAATCCTATTAGAAAAGAACTTGACTAAATTTTTTTTGAAAACGACATAGAGTATGATGGTTTCTAGCATGGATAAGATGCTAGATGCATATTTGATGTGTTAGAAGCGATTTTGAAGACATTAGAGGTGATAGACGTTATTTGAGCCAATGAGACCCATTGTGAAAGGCGAAATCGGTAAGGAGTTGAGTTGATGGGTCAAATTTTATATCAGATATATTTTGAGCAAATAAATAATATAAATATGATATTTCGGTGATAAGAGATGTGTGAATGATTGAATTAGTGTTGAGAATGTTTTGACATGTTATGATCATTTATCTTGTGAATGGATGAAACTCGTCGGTAAAACTGCATAGTAAAATGCATGTCAAATTTTGTGTTGATGGAATTTAAAGATAAAATTTTATTGAGAGATATTGTTGAAAGTTACAAATCCACTACAAAAAGAATTATCTCAAGGAGTTTCCTAGAGACAGTTATTGGTAAAATAGTGCAAGATAGCTGAAATTGGGCATTTTATGGGCCAACAAGGGCAAATCATATTGTGTTCAAAACAACACGGCCCAGCACATGTTGGTTGCTATTTTAAAGATGGGAGGGTGCAAACCCACCCCATTTTCATGTCATCCCCTTCCCTTCTTCCTCCTCATGAACCTAGCTCTCAAGCCCCATGAAAAACTACTCAAAATGCTTAAATTCATGTTGTTTTTACATCAAGAAAGCTACTTGGATCAAGGAGAAAGCTTTGAGTTTAGGAGAACTTGGAGATTTCTGGGTAAACTTGAATTTGAGGTAATTAGGTTATCTTCATTTGAATCAAAGCATGGGTTTGGGTTAGAATCATGATGTTTTTATGATTGTTTATGGGCAGTATGTTTGTTTCTATGATTTGGATGAATTGTTAATAGATGGGGCTTGTGTAGAGATTATAGAGTGGGGATTTTAATGAAAATACATGTAAAGGAGGAAATGAAAGTGTCTATAAGTGAATTGGTGTGATATTTTTTTATGTTAGGTGGAATCCCATGAATTTTGAGTGGTTTAGTTTGATTTTCGTATGTTTCCTATAATGTGTTTGATGAAATGCCTAAGTGAGGTTAATGCCTAGAAACTATGTATAAATATGTGTTTAGAACCTTAATGAGATGAATAATATTCTGCAAATGATTGGGGGCATATGGAATGTCGAATTATTTAGAATGGTACTTATGATGGGCGTGGTGAATATGACTAATATCAATTGAAATGGAGTTTGACCCTGTTCTTGAGGATAATTGGATGAATGTTAAAATTGTGTAATTCCAATTTGAAATAAGAACAAAGGCTTGGTTTGAATGATGAATAGGAAGCTAATGAATGGCTGATCCATTAGCTACATTCCTTTGTATGAATTGGTACTAAGTTGACTTGAATTTCGAATTTTCATGCCAATTGTTTATTTTAGGCTAGGTCCTTTGAAAATGGGTTGGTTTGTTGACTATATGTTTGTGTATGATTTTGACAAGCTGATGACATGGTTTGAAATGAGCATGAGGCATGGTATTACCATGACCGTGATGCATATGGCATAAGTAGTGCATATGCATGATTTGCATAGGGTCGTTCATGACACTTTAATGATATGAGGATAAGGTTGTTCATGGCCATTGATGGACATGAGGTTAGTTTGTTTCATATTTGTATTTATGGCATGACATAATTCTGTGGGACTTGTGATAGCCTGATGTTTATATTGCATGTAGTGGCATGAAATATGATGAATTTGGCATGCACTTGCCATTGTTTTTATCGATTGCACCTATTTACTGAGTTTGCCCAACTCATGTATTTATTTTTGACATTTGTAGCAAGATTAGTACTGCAAGCACTTAGCTCTAAGTTATGTTCTCAAGCTGATGTGGAATGTTCTAGGTATAAGTCATGTTATCTTTGGGTTATAATTATTTGAAGCTCATGTATATGTGAGATATGATGTATACTGTATGATTAGCTGTGAGATATATTTGTACATTAGAAGTGAGTCATAGATGGATGGCTTATTGTGGTCTTATTAATGTGTTTGAAAATTATATATGTGTATTTTATTTCTGTTGAGATGCGAATGATGAAAATGATTGTAAAACAATTGGTTTTTGTGGCTATATGTGTAATTGATGAATTAGTTATGGATATCTAAGGTTGTCACAAGTGAATTTTTATATACATGTGGTCCTTTGCTTTTGGATATATGGCAAATTCTGAGAAGATGCTGTCGAATCTTTGCTGTAGTGACTGCTAGTCAGGGGCGGTGGCCGGCAGGGCACTACAAAATCGTATGTTTTTAATAAATTAGTATAGATCATAGATAATACAAGGCATTAAATATGTATCATAAACATAAAAAATAATATAGGCAATGTACGCCTAAATTTTTGAAAAATGAATTAGAACTATTAAAAAATAAATCTAAACAAATGAAGTAATTTAGCTTGTTCGATTGATTTTATAGTTTGTATGAAATTCGTGGCGATGATGAATTATATTGTTTGTCTATATTCACTTTTTCTGTTAAATGTATTTTACAGGTTATTCGATTGTCACGGAAACTATGCATACATAATTGACACTATTTAGATATTTTACGAATTATATAGAATATATGATTTTACTATGGACTCATTTAATAATGTATACAAATTATATAGTTTTGACACCTCAGACAACATTGGTGATATTTTATTTGCATAGGCAATATAGATTTTATAATAAAGATACAAAATCATGAACTGATATCTACATATTTTATGATTTTTATAGATTATTCAATTCTAATGAACTGGTTTGACAAATTTTACTGATTCTTCACATAATCTATATTGAATATATTATCTATAAATGTAATACAAAAGTTATAAAACTATTAAATAATAAATTTTACAAGCCTATTAAATAGTCCTTAAATAATTTTGTTGAATTCATCATCTAATTAATATATTTAATGAATCAATAATAATAATAATTTATATTTTTATTTATTCAAAAGGTAGAAAATAAATAGTATACATTATAAATTTTTATAATAAACACAAACAATAAACCTATCAATTAAGAAGAACAAGTCAATGTGGACCTATTATTTTTAATTTTAATATAAGTAATGTCAAAAATTTTATGCATTGAACAAATAGTCGTGTTCATTTTGCACAATTATTTCCAGATGTCGTATTGTCAACCAAAAAATGAAAAATTTGTAAAATAACCAAGTGAGAATTTTAAGTAGTTCTTTACTTTACTTTTACCACAGAAGTAATTTAATTTATAATAGGTGGTGTCTAAATTATTTAGTCCCAAATAAAGTAATAATATAAATTTTATTCGACTCCTTGTACCGTTGACCCAAAAATAAATAATTTGTGTAATAGCCACATGAGAATTTTAAGTAATGCTTAATTATAATTTTTGTCACAAAAGGATTGTTTTGAATTAGGGTGGTGTCAAAATTATTCAATGATGAATCAATCAATTGTGCAAATTTTATTTGGCACCCTGTACCAGTTACCTAAAAATAAATCATTTGCATAATTTATATGTAAAAGTTTTATATAATGCTTAATTTTAATTATTTTTCACCAAATTAATTTTATTTAAAATTGGCTAGGGTTTACACTAGGAGGATTTTTTTGACTTGATCTAGTATGGCATCGAAGAAACTTAGTTTTGGGTTTTAAAAAAACACATATCATACATTAGTACCAGGTTTAACCGGATTTGAAATAAATTGATGCCATGTTAGGTAGGCACTAGTATTGAGCCAAAACCTGCACGCTAGTCACTCTACCTCTTTCACTAAAGACCCTTTCATTTTCAAACATTAGGTTATTTTAATTAATTACAATTCAATAGATCTAAAATTAGAAAATTTAACACATGAAAAGAGTTGCAATATATCCATAGGATTCAAACAAGCTATAATTTGGTGCAATAAAAAATTTACTAGCCGTAAATTTGACATTTTATATATTTTTGAAGTAAATTTCTTTATGCTTCTTAACAAGTAGTAAATGGTTTTATTAAGTTGATAATGAGATCACAAAGCCTAATTTAATTTGCTTTTCATATGAAGTGGTAATTATTTTTATGTTCTAGTTTTTCTTTTTTTACTTATACAAAATTGGAATATTATTTTTAAAACTTCTATAAAAAGAAATATTGCAGCAAAATGAAAAGCTTTTGGGAGGTAGAAAGTACTATTTTACATTTTCGTACATAAATTAAAAGTTATTGGTAGAATTTCTAATAAGATAAAAGAGAGAAACCGCACAATTTCTTATAAAAAATGTGTAAACAACTCCTAATAGACTTTAACCAAACGCTCAATAAATCAAAATTTGATACATTTTAATTATTTATATCAACACAACAATGTACTCTGATAGTCAAAAAATCTAAATAAAATTATGTTCATAACAAAAGTAGAAGTCTCTAATGTTGTTGTCTTCTCATATCTCAAGTTAAATGTCTCCAACCATGGAATGTGTGAAAATTCAATAATTAAAATATAGATAAAAGCAATTGTTATAAAACACAACAAAAATGAGGATGCTTATTTTAATCTAGTGCAAATGGAAAGACTCAATTATTCACCATAAAAGTTCTACATATAAATCTAAATATGGTCGACCTAAGTAACTAAAGAGGATAGGTAAGCAAGGTGGAGCTGGCACCACACAAGCTTCTAGAACTAATGAAGAGGGGATGAATATCTTGTCTTGCTACCTATATGGAGGTGCCATTGTCTTTCTAATTGTGTCATAAGCAAGCAAATAATTACAACAAAATGAACCAATTGTTGGTCCCATATTTGTGGCAAAACCCAAGAGGAGATGGATGAATTGTGCTTTTTAAAAATTATTTCCGTATATTAAACTTAACCACTTGTGACTTGAGTCCTTTTAAATGAAAGCAAAGAGAATAGAAGAGCAAGCAAAGTAATAATAACAGACACAAGAAATTATAGTGCTTCGGGACAACTCTTCCTACTTCACTCTTCCAAGAGCACACCCTTAATCTTAGGTTCTACTATATCAATGAAAATACAAATGGAGCCCTTGCTCTCTTCTAGATTTTAGCTCTAGGAGGCCTTTACAATCACACTATAAGTAGACAGTGAGTCACACTACAACTGTGCACTACTTGTCTTTCTTAGCCTTGATCTCCAACACTAAGCTAAGTAAAATAATAATAAAAAGAATTTAAGAAAGAATTTTACACATTACAAATAGTGTAGATACCGTTTCAGCAGAGAGAAGAACTTGTAGAGCTTGAGATTGATGGAATATTGTAGCACTTACAGTAAATAACATAGTTCTTCTTTTAGAGCACTTAATAATCTCTTAGTTGCTTTTAGGTGGGATGGTGAAGGCATAATGAATGCTCTAACTAACCTGCTTCACTTCATTTGTAATGCTTTAAATAATTGAGTAATTTCGAATGTTAGAGGGTAGGTGACACCATTAAATGCACCAACGTTCAAAATTTTCCAACTGTTATGGTTCAAGTCGCGCTGGACTCAACTTTGGGTGTGACTTCACCTGAGCTGTAGATTGGAGTCAACTTGTGTTTCGATTTTGATCGTTAGTACTTCTTTCCCAAGGGTTTCCTTCTTGCTTCTAGCTTCAAGTTTTGTTTTGGGGTCAATTTTGTTTAAAACTTGATCTAAGTCGCAAGTGAAGTTGACTTAGGTTGTAACTTCACTGTGTAATATGCTCTTTAAAATTCAAGACTTCATGAATTGAATGCTTTGGCATATATGCTCCTTATCTTTAAGTTCTCCTTTATTTGTCTCAACATTTTTCAAACTTTAAAATGTACTCTTTTTCATCTTAAATCATTACTTGGATATCTTGTTCAATCAATATGTGACATTTGTCTTTGTGGTAACATGGTGAGTTGCATGAATTTTTTTGGTTGTTTTTTGAGCTTGATATTACTTGTTTTGAATCTCCTTTTGCTCAAGTTGAAAGCTGAGGTTGGCTTAAGTTGAAACTTAACCCGAGTCGCATGGCTGAGTTGACTTCATTTGGGACTTCACCTAAGTTGCATGTCAGACTTGACTTGGGATGCGACCTAATTTCTTCATATTCAGCATCAAAGCCCTGAGATCCATCTAAGTCAACTTAGGTTACGACTTGACCCGAGTCTCATGCGAAGTCAACTTCGGCTACAATAATTTTAGCGCTACCTAAAAATTGCTAGTTGAAGTCGATCTAGGAGTCGATTTAGGTATCAACTTGACCTAGGCCGATGCCTAAGTTAACTTAACTCTGTGACTTGATCTTCCATGAATTGTATTTGAAAAATTCTAACTTGAAAAAACTCAACACACTAGTTAGTATTTTAAAATTCTCAAATTTGAATTGTTAATCATTAAAACAGGGATTGTGCTTAGGTTGCTATTGGTTTCACAACAATCTCCCCTTTTTGATGATTGACAAAACTAATTTCATATTAACTTTTTTATTTGAAAAACAGTTGCAATTTGATAATTAACAAATTTTCAAATTGAAGTATGTTAGTCTTTACATTGCTTGGCATGTATGATTTAAGACATGACACAATAAAAGATTAAGATTAAATATTCGTTCATATAATTTCTTATCAAGTCAAAAGCACACAATTCGAGAAATACCAAAGGAGTACAAGATAGCCCTGATTACAATCTAACCAACCCAAAGAGACAAAATACACTATGAAATCTCAAAGGTCCTCTCTTCCTTTTTGTCGATCACAAAAGGTGAGCAGGTGGAAGAGATGAAGGATCATAAGGAGTGAAAAGATAAGTTCTATTTTGAATGATGGCATGGGAGATATGAGATTCTTCTTGGTATGGATCAAAATTAGGGAGACTAGGAATCAGTTGACTATGTCGTGCACCCAAGGCAAGAGTATATTTTATGGTTTTGAGTTCCTATTCTATTTATCTTGCCTTGTGTGCATGCCATGAGGGAAAGATTGATGATACCAAGCTCCTAGGGGATCCTGCTTTCCATGGCTTTGAGATATTCCAAGAGAGCATTGGATATGGATTGATGAGATGGAGAATGGACAAAGTGATCTGTAGCCCTAGAGGCATGAGGGGAATAAAAGACATGAGATGTAGGGGAAGCTGGGGCTAGTGAAATAGGTGATGGCCGAGGTTGAGAAGATAGGGCTTGTGGGGAATAGGGATCTCCCCCTCAAATGGTGCAACTACAGGCTTTGGTTCTACTGGAATTCCTCCCCTTGTTCTTACATGAAGCTGAGTCACTCAGGAAGGCTCAATATCTATCTTCACTCAAGTCAATAAGGCTTTGTGCATCGCATTAGTGGACTTTAGTACTTCAAAGGCTCACCCTCAAAATTAACATGATATTTTTCAAGAATTTTGGTGAGCCATGTTCCATAGGGCAATATCCCTCGTGTATTGTCCTTTTTGAGCTCCAAGGCTTCTAAAAATAGTCAAAGAAAGTTAACCCTATGATGTTTGCAACTTTTCATAAAATTTCAACCGCTTCTGGGTTGACTTGGTTTTGAACTCCTCCTTTAGGAGTGCTATCAGGAGTCTCAATGCTCTCAATTGAGGTGGTAAATCTATATAATGTAGAAACTTGAGGCCTAGATTATATTTGTTACTATTTGTCAACTAATTATGCATCCTAGTGAGACTTAAGTCATCTAGTAGTGGGTATTCATGACAAGAAATTCCGAGTATGCTCCCAACTCTTAACAGCGCATTTGATCCACACACTCCATGTCCTTGACCATGGTTAATTTCGATGCCTTTTACAAAGGTGATGGGTACTTCTTGGTCTATAGATAATAGAACTGTCTTGTCAAGTTTGTATAGATCTTTCCATTTTCTTTTAATAAAGTCGTCCATCTTTGAAACTCTTATAATTCTTATATCCCAAATTCATACTCTTTTAGAAACTCAAAGTCTATGATTTTTGGAGGAAAGGTCTTTCTCGCATAAGAGTTCTTCTAAAATCAGTTATGTTGCCTTTCATTTCTAAATACAATGTGCATTTTCAATTCTTGTCTTTGAGGTGTAGGTACTCGTTTTCTTCTTCCTATAACATCCTCTTCACCGCTAGTTTCCTCTTTAGGTGTAGAAGTTACAGGATTACCTTCCCTAAATTGGACCTGACACATCGTGGATGTGGTGGCCTCATCTCTTGCTTGCTTTGATGATGTTCGTTGTCTCTTTGGGATGTTTTCTTGTATTTGAAGTAGATGGGTGAGAAATAAGAAGCTTCAATGGTTTGGAGATGGATTTTGGAGGCATAATTCATAGGAGGTGAGGGTAGAGTGATTTTGGTGATGAATTCTCAAAGAATGTAGGATTCTTGGAGAAATTTATGAGTGGAGAAATAGAGAGTGGATTTTAGGAGCTTGAATGGGGAGGGAATGAAGAATAAAGGAAGTTTGCGCCTAAGCAGGCAGCCCAAAAGTCACTCGCGCGAGGTCAACTCCGAACCCTAAGTTAGATTTGAAGTCGACTGGAGTCGCACTAAGTGTAAATGCAACCTATTTCCTACCAACTTTTCTCCCTAACCATTTGTAATCATTTATAAATACACTCACATAGAAAAAAATTATCATTGGATATGCATTAATCAATCAATTTCATACCAAATTCAAGCTTCAATTCAATTATACTATTTCTTTTTGATAATTCACGAAAACACGAGTTATTATTGCCCATTTTAGACTATTTTTGAATGTTAGTCTAAGAGAATGTGGTTAGTTTGCATCTATTTAGCTTAGTTTTCACTCACTTTGCATTTTAGGAGCATTATATAGTTTTTATGCATTTTTAGTATAAAATAAGCATTTTTAGTTCATTTATTTAGTTTTGGTCAATTTTGTAGGAAGGACGGACAATTATAGGCATGCGAGTGAATCAAATGAAGAACTGAGCCAAGTGAAGAAGTAGGTAGGCTAGCACCTAAGCTCCACCCGACATGCCTTAGCCAGAAGTTCCAGCACCTCACACGGCAAAAAGCTTCCAATGAGTTGGCACCCAGGCGCCACTTCACTAGCATGCAAAGGCATTCTGGAAAGTTTCTAAGTTACACAACTTTCAAGGAGTTGGCGCCTAGGCACTGGCTAGGGGTGCCTAAGCACCACGGCGAATCCGCACATGTATGTTTCTGCATGCGCGCCGTGTGAGCTAAGTGAATTAAATAAAAACCTAGGAATTTGTGCCAGAGGGAGAGAGCCTATCGAGTAGCCACATAGAGAAGGAAAAGGACTTCGGTTTCAGTGCATTTGAAGAAGGGATCCGATCTCGTTGGTGGAAGCTTACATGATTTAGGTTTTCTTTTTCTCATTCTCTTTCCTTTTCTCTGTTTTCTTGGAATACTTTCATTATGGATATAATAGATGTTAATGCAATGTCTTTGAGCTAAACTTCTATAGATGGGAAGTAGGGATAAATTGATATCTACTATACTGTTTTGGTTCTTTACAATTCATAAATGAATATTTGATTTCTATATGATTGTGCTGTGTGGATTTACCCTTGCATATGTTGTCTAATGCTTTTTACAAGATTAGCTACCTTATAAGATGATTTAATTGCAGGATTCATTATTGGAAAAGGAAAATCCCTGCCAGATTCATGTGTAGGGCATAGGTTTCTTCTTTTATTAAGGGGGGTTGTTTAATGGATAGGAATATACTGTTAAACCCTATGTAATCATGAACAAGTTATGTATTTATCAATTCTATTTTATTTAATTGCATGGGAACATAGCGATTGAATGCTGTGTAATTAGCTTTATATGTGTTGAAAGATATATATAAAGATTATTGAACTTGGACTAGGAAATTCCTACAAAATCTAAGGAAAAGGAACCAATGCAATATAGTTTAGATTCAAGGATTCTTGACTATATCATCTGTCATCCCTATTTGATAATTCATTTTTAGTATTCCCACTATTCCGTTTAAACTCTTCTTTATTCTTTTACGTATTTTGTATCTTTTCAACCTCATTTATGAAATCTCTTTCTACTCACCGAAAGCAACTGAACTAATTAATAATTTTCGTTAAACCATATCCTCATAGGAACAATACTTAACTCACTCTTTATTACTTGATCGGCACGTATACTTGCATTAAAATGAGCATTTGAATTAGACATATACGCAGCTCGTCACTTTTCTAATTTTATAAAATGATTTCATTCCAAATGATTTGGTGAAAATATCTGCAATTTAATCTTCAGTTTTAATATATTCCAAGAAAATATCATGATTTTTAACATATTCTCTAATAAAATGACGTCTAACATTTAGGTACTTGGTCCTAGAGTATAGTATGAGATTTTTTATTAAACAAATGGCAATTGTGTTATCACAACTAATTAATATGTCTCTATATTCTATGTGATAATCCTTTAATTATTATCTCATCCAAGGTAATTGAGCACAACAACTATCGGCGGCTATATATTCGGCTTCCGCAGTAGATAGAGCAACACTAGTTTGCTTCCTTGAGAACTATGAGACCATCATGCTTCTAAGAAATTGAATTGTAGAGCTCATAGGAGTGCTAGCTCCTTTGTTGCTTTGCACATAAAACTTTTTTAATCATCTCTTTGACATACTTGGATTGATTCATGAAAATTTCTTCACTTAGTTGCTTGATTTGTAATTCAAGAAAAAAGTTGAGTTCACCCAACATGCTCATTTCAAATTCATTCTGCTTCAGCTTGGAAAATTCTTGGCGTAAAAGTTCATTAGTAGCTCTAGATATAATGTCATCTGCATAAATTTGGAGAATCAAAATGTCTTTTCCTCTGTACTTGATGAATAGGGTAGTGTCAACTTTACCTCTTTAAAAATTAAGATCAATAAAAAATGTACTGAGTCTTTTATACCAAGATCTAGGAGCATTTTTCAATCCATGCAAGGCTTTGGTTAATTTGTATACAAAGTTAGATTGATCTTTTTTCTTCAAAACTAAAAGATTGTGCAATATACACCTCTTCATTAAGATATTCATTAAAAAATGCACTCTTAACATCCATTTGAAACAATTTGAAATCCACATGAGAAGCAAAAACAAATGACATAAGTATGATTTTCAATCTTGCTATGGGGGCAAATGATTCTTCAAAATCAATTTCTTTCTCTTGTGAATACCCTTTAGCTACAAGTCTAGCTTTGTTTCTTAATACTAGTCCACTTTCATCTAATTTGTTCCTAAATACTTATTTGGTACCAATAACTGTGCAATCTTTGGGTGTAGGAATCAAATGTCATACTTGATTTTTTTTCAAATTGATCAAGCTCTTATTGCATTGCAACTATTTAATTTTCATCATTAATAGCTTGATTAATTGAATTTGGTTCTATCTTTGATATAAATGCAAAGTGTTGACATATGTTTTTCCTAGAACCACTAGTTTTTAATCCTTCATATATGTCTCCTATAACTGGTTCAATTAGATGATCATTCTTAAATTTCAAATCGTTGGGAGGTTTATAAGATCATTACCTTCCCCTACATTTTATTTTACACTTTGATCTCGTTGGGTTCTTCTCCTCCTTGCTTTGTCACTTGTAGCTTTTCAAAATTCATTGATAAATTATCTACACACTAAACTCATCCTTCTTCTTAGGAGTTAGGTTAATTCATCAAAGATAACATGAACAGACTTTTCTACAACTTCGTTCATTTTATTGAAAATTCTATGTGCTTTGCTGTTGGGGTAACTAAGAAATATAACCTCGTTACTTTTAACATCTACTTTTCCAGGGTTGTCATTTTCATTGTTCAATACATATCATGTGCAACCAAAGGTAAAAAAATATAAAATATTTGGTTTTCTACTTTTTCATAGTTTTTATGTGGTCTTTTTCAAAATTACTCTAATAGTAACTCAGTTTAAAACATGACACGCTATACTTACAGCTTCACTCTAAAATTTCTTAGATAATTTACTTTCATTTAGCATAATTATAGTCATTTCTTATATGGTTTTATTTTTTCTTTCAGCAACTCTATTTTTTTGTGGAGTTCTTGGTGCAAAAAATATATGGTGAATTTTTTTATCAAAAAATTCTATAAAATATTTATTTTCAAATTCACTACTATGTTCACCTTTAATAGATATAATCATGTTTTATTTTTCATTTTGCACCAGCTTTGAAAAGCTAACAAATATTAAAAATATTTTATCTTTGTTAGTTAATAACATTATCCAAGTAAACTTTAAAAAGTCATCAATAATAACATAAATATATTTCTTTTCTCCAAGGCTCAACATGTTAGATAGTCCATAAATATCTATGTATAATAACTCAAGTGGCCTAAATTTAAGACTTCATTCTTTGATGAAAAAATACTTTTGATGGTTTGAACATTTGAAAAATACTTTTGATGGTTTGATGAAATACTCCATAAAATCTTGATATTTGACATGTTTATATGCCCAAGTCTCTTATGCTATACCCATGGATCACTGTTAATAGCTACTAAATATTTTTCATCCAATTAATCAATGTTGGAATTCAAGGAAAATTAAGCACAACCCATGTTTTGATGATTAACAACTTAATTTGAGAGATATTTAAGTACTAATGAGGTTGCTAAGTATGACAAAGGTTTGCAAAATCAAGATTCAAAAGATAGCAGGTCAAGTCATAACCCCAGATCGACTCAACTATCGACTTAGGTCAAGTCGATACCCAAGTCGACTCCAGATTCGACTTCAAGCAACATAAAATTGACAGAGCTGAAATTGGGACTCCAAGACAAGTGAAGTCGTAGTTGAAGTCGACTCTGCCTGCGACTTAGGTGAAGTCGCAATCCTAAGTCAACTCCATATGCCACTTGGGTATGGCTCTGTTGAAGACTTCAAAATCTTAAAGTTAAGTCGCTCTCCAAGTTGACTCCATTGTGTTACTTAAGTGAAGTTGCATCTTGCAACCCGACAATGCAACTTGGGTAAAGTCGAAGTCCAAGTCGACCCAAGCCTGCAACTTAAGTATATGACTACTTCACATTAATTCAAAAGTGTCTAGTTAAAGATTGGACAACTAGACAAAAGAGGAAATAACTATCATGAATCAAGGCCACAAGAAAGAATCTCTCAAAGAGACTTGTATATTGTTCAACTTTAGCAAAACAATGTACAAACAAGGACTTCTAATGAAGATCATGAGAAGAAAGAAGATATATATCATATAGATCACTTGTAGAATCTTGAAGTCGACTTCACCTACGACTTGGGTCAAGTCCGACACCAAGTCGACCCAAACCTAGAACTTGAGATTGGAAGATGAAGACTGAAGTCACTCCCGAAGTCGACTCCAGCTTGCGACTTGGATGAAGTCACACCTAAAGTCAACTCCACCTTATAACTTGAATGAAGTTGCATGACAAGTCGACTCCAAATGTGAATTTGCTTACAAAGGTCGAAAAAATTTGAACATTGGTGCATTAAATGCTCGCCACCTACGACCAAACTTTTGATTTTACTTCTCATTATTTAAGGAGTATTAAATGAACATAAATAAAGTTGGAAAAATATTGAATGAGCTCATCTTCCATACTCTCTTGCATTCAAAGTGATCTACAAGAAGTTTGAAGAAGAACTGTGTTTTAAAACTGCTGAAAGCTGCATTGCTCAATCAACTACTGCTTCCACAAGTTCTTCTAAGTGCTTGAAACTGCCTACACAAATCCGTAACATGTAGATTTTTTTATTCATTGTTTATTTGTTTTTCCTACTTGGTTTAATGTTGGAGATCGAAACTAAGTGAAGGCAAAGTAGTGTTTGATTGGATTGACACTCGTTAACTACTTGTGCTGAGATTGTATAAGCTCCCTAGAGCTAGAATCTAGAAGAGAGCTGTTGCTCTAAGTTGTATTGAAAATACAATAGTGCAACCAAAGCCACAACAGGTGTGTGTTTGGAAGAGTGGAGTAGGGAGGTTTCCTGAACAACTGTAAATCCTTGTCTCTTGAAGTGGTTTGATTGCTTGCATTTTATAGCAATTGCTTGCATTTTATTGCATTATTTTTCTCTAACCTACTGATCATTTCATTGAGGAGATTAATTCCACAAAGGAAAGATTTCTATTTAAGCAAAGAATTTTACAATACCCAATTCACCCCTCCCACCTATAGATGAAAAGGCCTCCACATGGTCCAAGGAGGAGGTTAGAACCGTTAAAAGCAATGCTAAAGTCATGAACTCCCTCTTCTATGCTCTTACCGCTTTTGAATATGATAAAGTATCCTTATGTCAAACAGCCAAAGAAATACAGGATACACTAATATCTAGCTATGAGAGAACTTCTCAAGTCTAATGGACAAGAAGAAATATTTTGATTGGAGAGTTAGAAAGTTTTAAAATGCTAAAGACTGAAATCATATATGAAATGTTTGCTAGTTTTTCAAAGATTACTAATGCATTGAAAGGTCTTGGGAAAGCAATTTCTAAATCTAAGTAGGTCATGAAGATTTTAAGGGCTCTACCTGAGTCGTGGACCCCCAACATCACGACCATTGAAGAAGCAAAGGATCTAAACACCTTAAGGCTAGAGGATCTCATTAGCTCTCTCATGTCACATGAGATAATAAAGAGAAGAAATGAAGAGTAGCACAAAGGCAAAAGGACAATTGCTTAAAGGGCTACAACAAACTCAAATGAGTCCCCGTCATCTTCACAAAATGATGATGAAGAAATCACCGTACTCATCCAAAGATTCAAAAAATTTATGAGAAAGGAAAAGAATTTTAAAGGATTCAAGGAGAGAAATAGAAAGGAGAAAAAGAATGAGACAACCAAGTGCTACCGATATGGTGGAGTTGGACATATGCAAGCTCAATGTCCCACACCAGAGAAAAATAAGACAAAAGAACGGAGAGAGAAGAAAGACAGAAATGAAAACTAGAAATTTCAAAAATCTAAAGGAAGGAGAATGTATGTAAATGAGGAAACATACACAATAAGCAGCTCGTCGAATGAAGAAAAAGAAGCTGCAAACTATGTTAGGATATGCTGTTTGGCTACGATGGAGGAAGAAAACAACATGATCTGTCTTGCTGCTACAGATATCTTAGATAGACAAACTACCTCAACAACTTGTACAATCAGTGAAGAGGACTTAGCTATTCCACATTTGAGAAAGGTGAATGCAACAAATCTAATGCTCCAAGGATTGTTAAAAACCAAACAAAGCCAATCTATCATAAATTGAAAATGAATCATATTGCTTGGACAAAAAGACCAATTTGGGAACCATCCATTTCATGGATTTCCACTCCAAGACTTCCAAGGGCATGCAATTTTTGTAAAAAAAATAGGCCACAAGATTTATCAGTGTAAAATAAAGAAATTATATAATTTTAGTACAAAATTGGTTTGGGTACCAAAGAGCATTGGATTTATGTCTTCCAAGATAGAACAACATAGGCTCCAATGGCTCACTAACCCAAATGGACCCATAAAATAGGTATCAAAGAGATAAGCACTATATGATGGGAGAGAAAATTATTCTTCAAGATCAAATCATGTTGTGATGGGATTGTTGCATTTGGAAACAATGAAAAATGTATAATAAAAGGTAAAAGAAATATTTATGGTATTTCGAATGCATGTATTGAGGATATACAATTTGTTGAGGGACTCAAACATAACTTAATGAACATTAGTCAACTGTGTGACAAAAGCTATAAAGTTGTATTTGAATCCTCTATATGTAATGTTTTTTATGAGGATCACATAGTCTTTAGTAGCAAAAGGCATGAAAATGTATATTTGGTTTGTCTTGATGAACTTGATAGAAAATATCTTATAGCCATTGAAAATGATCCATGGATATGATATAAAAGTTGTGGACATATGAATATGTCAAATATTAAGACTTTGCAGAAAAAGAGCCTAGTGGAAGGATTGCCAAAACTCAAATATGACAAAAATAAAATCTGGAAAGCATGTCAATTATCCAAACAACCCAAAATGTCATTTTCTACTAAAAAGGAAATTCAACAACTAAACCAATTGAACTATTATATATGGATCTTTATGGGTCATCTGGCATTTTAACTCTTGGTAGGAAAAAGTATGCATTTTTCATAGTTAATGATTTTTCAAGATTTACATGGACAATACTTTTAGCTAGTAAAGTGAAGCATTCTCGATATTTGTTACGTTATCAAATTTGGTGCAAAATGAAAAGCAAAATACAATCACATCCATTAGAAGTGATTATGGTGTTGAATTTGAAAATAAATGATTTATAGAATTTTGCAATGAGAAAGACATTCACCACACATTTTCTGCACCAAGAACTCCCCAAAAAAATGAGGTAGTTGAAAGGAAAAATAGAATAATACAATAGATGACTAGAACTATGTTAAATAAAAGTAAATTATCCAAAAGATTTTTGGATGAAGCTCTAAATACAGCATGTCATGTATTAAATCGAGTTACCATAAGAGCTATCTTGAAAAAGATCCCATATGAACTGTGGCCAAACATTTCATATTTCCATGCTTTTGGATGATCTGCTATGTGTTGAATAATGGAAAATCAAACTTAGGAAAGTTAAATGCTAAAAGTGATGAAACAATATTTCTTGGGTATTCATCAAATAGCAAAACATATAGACTTTTTAACAAAAAAAATCAAATAGTAGATGTGGTGTCCCAAACCGAGATGTCACTTCCTTACCTCAAAATCTTATAGATTGGTAAATGTGAATTAAGATTGTTGCTTTAATCAAGCGGTAGGATTTTAATTGGAACGCGTCCAAATTTTTCATTTTTTCATTTATCATAATTTCATTCATGACATAAGCAATGATACACTTGTACATATCCTTTAAACCATTTCAACATGCACTTATACATCATAGGCCCTCTTGTCCTAATCATGACATTTCCATTACATACATACATCTATTCAATCATTTGTTCACCTAGAACTCGTAACCTTAAACAAGTTCATATATGTCAACATACTTGATTACTTTCATTTATATCATTCCACTCACCATGGCTAATCCTTTTAGTCCACATGGTACTATCTTATACTTTTTTTTCATTTTTTAGGTCCTCGACCCCTTGAGCCTCCCAGTACCTGTACAAGGTTTGGAAAACAAAACGTGAGTGATAACTCAGTAAGCAAGCGTTTTAGGACAAAAATAAATCATTTTGCCGAGGGGACATTGTATGTCCCAAAACATCTTAACATAAACCATATTTGACAATCGACATTCTCATGTCCACGAAAAGATATTTTTCCACATAAATCATTTAGACATTGGACGTTCATATGTCCCAAGACATTTTTCCACTTAAACCTTGTTAGAAATGGATGTTCATACGTCCTAAAATATTTTTCACATAATCACTTTGATAATGGATATTTTTATGTCCAAAATATATTTTTCGTATGCCTTTTTAGCAATGGACATTCATATGTCCACAAACACCTTTTACAGTTAAACTCTTTTAAAAATAGATATTTTTATGTCCATACATGTTCCAACATAAATCCCTTTAGGAAATGGACATTCTCATGTCCAACCATTTTTCCCACTAAACCTTGTGGACCAAAACATTTTTCAATGTAAACTTTTTTTTTCATAATCCCTATCTTGGGACTTATTTATTGCAAACAAGTCATAAATCATTTTCATGAAAACTTTTGCATGAAAACCATTTTTTATTCTTAATATTTACACATTTTGTGTAAAATACTCTGCTTTTAGGGTTACTTATGCATAATGGCTCATAGAAATCCAATTTAGGATAACTTTTTGTATAAATACTTTTATA
>JAXCLR010000092.1:37790698-37844474 GCA_035584095.1 Annona squamosa
GATAAATGTGAAAAGTGACAAGTTTTAAATTGAAAAGTTTTAAGGTGACAACTTTTAACCATTGCCAAACATACCCTCAATCCATTTCTTCAACCTTTTCCTTTCCTCTTCCAATACAAGGAAATTGGATATTTTATCCATCTATTCCATGTCTTAGACTGCTTTCCATGCATGCTTTATGATCACATATTACCTCATTTTTATAGAGGTTATCCCTTTATAAATACTTAGTCATTACCTCTTTATATGAATTTTTATCCATAAATCCTCAAAAATTAAATCCATACATCCTTATAAAAATAAATCTTAATTTTTTTCAAAATCACGTTGTTCACTATTCATAGTTACTATTTACATTTACTATAGTAGGTTACTGTTTATCCGAAGTTACTGTTCACAGTGTGTTGGTTACTGTTCATGGGTTTCAAAATTTGACATTTTTTCCAAAAATAATAAATACCATGATATAACTTATGTTTAATATATCATGGGAAAATTCATGAATTTTGAATTCATCATTATTAACTTGTCTAATTAAATCATTTTCTCTGTATACTAAAATTTATCATAATTTCACTGAAGCATAATCCTTAAACCCAAAAATTATGAAATTATTATATCATCATTCAAACATCATAACTATCATAAACATTCATCCCAAATCATCATGTAGCAATTTTGGAGCATTATTTACACATATCATACATGATTTTTCCCAAATGCTCTATCTTTGCTCCAAATTGTTGATGTTTAAGCATAATTCCATTTGGGCATTATAACTATACTTATTTTCTCATACTTAGGTATTATCTAAGCATGATTTTACCTTATCTAACATCCAAAACAAGTTTGAGGAGAATTTACTTACCTCAAGTGAAGATATGCTCCTTCTTTCTCTCTCCTCTCCTTCTCTCCTTGCTTCTCTTGGCTTAGGACGTGGGTGGGGGTGGGAAAATGAGTTCTTGCTCAATCTTGGGTGCTTGTGGTATGTGAAATTCGTTCATAGCATTGCTCTCTATTTATAGTGCTTCAAATTTCATGGATTTACATTCTACCCCCTTAAATTTTGGATTAAATTCCAGATATATCATTTCTATGTCATTTCTAAACAATTTCTCCTTATCCTATGTGGCAAATTGCTGTCCACAAGTTGCAAGAGTTGATCCATCCATTAATGCTTGGTTTACATCAGAAGGTGTGATTAATCTCAACCATTTATCATCCATGGTTTAATCCATCTTAGCCATTGCTTTTTCATCAAATCCCAAGCATATTTTTTAGCCAAGAGCCATCCCTTGCTGCCCATCCACGTTTTCCCCTAGCTACTCATTTTTAATTATTTTTATTTTATATAAAAATGCATATTTTAAGCTAATTTCATCTAAACCGTTGATCTTATGATAAGATTGATTTTGAGCCGTTGATTTTGGCTCCAAATCCCATGCCCCTGCCCTCCTTGAGCCTTGTGCTGATTTTTCATTTATTATTTATCTATTTAATTAATTAAAATTAATCCAAAGTCAAATTCTAATTAATGAAAAAGTAAAGCTACTTTTTGATCTTCGATTGACGTTTAATCTTGATATTTAATTCATGATTTTTATCACATGCTAAACCATTTATCATGTTCATTATAATTTTTGGTCATCCATAAAAAATTTCAATTCAATCTAACGTCTGGATTGCAAGTTATGAATTTTTTTCATTTTCTCTT
This sequence comes from Annona squamosa, assembly GCA_035584095.1. Lineage (NCBI taxonomy): Eukaryota > Viridiplantae > Streptophyta > Magnoliopsida > Magnoliales > Annonaceae > Annona > Annona squamosa. The sequence goes on from JAXCLR010000092.1 coordinate 37,792,413, forward strand.
CAAAAATACCTTAAAATTCGAAAATTATTAAAAAATTCAAAAGCAACTCTACCTCTTTTTTCGTCCTTTAGTGGGAAGCTTTCTTTTCCTTCTTTTTGTGATTAAGTTAATCCAAAATGATTAACTCATCACTTCACTTTAACCACATGGTTACTATTCATATTTCACTATTCGTCTGAATTTTATTTCATAAATAATTCTTTGAACCTCTAATTTCACATATTTCCATACTCATAAATATATATTTTATTAATATATTACTTAGAATTTACAACCTAGGGTTTCATACACGTGTCTAAGATCGGAGTTTCACAAATACATACCCTGTTTATCCATAGCAAATTTGTTTAATCTTTTTCACTTCATCTTCTCTGCATGTTCATGCAAGTCTTAATCATTTTGTTGTATAATCTTAATTTGTTCAAATAAGGAGGATTGTATCTGCATTTGTGATAATCTTGCCTATATTCCAGGTGGACATACAATCAACTCTAATTGTCTCATTTTTTGAAGCAACTCTTCTTCCTTTGTGACAAAGTGTACTATGCTGACATTTCTACTCAATGCATCAGCTACCACATTTGTCTTACCTAGATAGTATAATATTTCTAGATTGTAGTTGATTAATAACTCAAATCATCTCCTTTATCTCATATTCAACTCCTTTTGAGTAAAAATATACTTAAGGCTCTTGTGATCTGTGTAAATTTCACACTTAGCACTATACAGGTAGTGTCTCTAAATTTTTAAGGCAAAATTACTGCCGTTAATTCTAAATCATGAGTGGGGTAGCTTACCTCATTGGGCTTCAGCTGCCGAGATGCATAGGCTATCACCTTTCTTTTTTGCATAAACACACATCTCAATCCTTTTCTTGAGGCGTCACTGTATACCATAAATCCTTCATTTCCTTCAGGTAGGGTTAAGGTAGAGGCCTCTACCAATTGTTGCTTCAATTTCTGAAAACTGCTTTCACATTCATCAGACCATACCTACTTAACTCCTTTTTGAGTCAACCACGTCAATGGGGCTAATAACTATGAAAATCACTCAACAAATCTTCAATAGCGGCCCGCTATCCCTAGAGAACTCCTAATCTCCATAATGGTTATTGGCCTTGGCCACTTCAACACTACTTCAATCTTTTGAGGGTTTACTTGAATTTCTTTTTTAGATATTATATGCTCTAGAAATGCTACTTGCTTCAACCAAAACTCGCATTTCTTCAACTCGGCGTATGATTTCTCTTTCCTTAGCCTTTCCAGTGCCATTTGAGGATGGATTTCATGTTCCTCCTTCGACCTTGAGTAAATCAGGATGTCATCTATGAATACCATAACAAATTGATCTAAATAATCCCAAAATATTCTATTCATCATATCCGTAAATACAACAGGGGCATTTGTGAGTCCAAAAGTCATCACTAAAAATTCATAATGTTCATACCTAGTTAGAAAAGCCATCTTGTGAACATCGGTAGGACTTATCCTCAATTGATGGGACCCTGACTATAAATCTATCTTGGAGAAGGTCGTTGCTCCTTTTAGTTGATCAAATAGATCATCAATTCGTGGCAAATGGTATCTATTCTTCATTGTGACTCTATTCAGCTCCCTATAATCTATGCACAACCTTAAACTTCCATCTTTCTTTCTTACAAATAGCACTGGAGCTCCCCATGGTGATAAACTGGATCTGATAAAATATTTATCCAAAAGCTCTTGTACTTGATTTATCAACTCAGTCACTTCAGCCGGTGTCATTCGATAAGGGGTCTTAGATATCGAGGTTGTGCTTGGTATAATATCGATCATCATATTCATATCTCTCTCCAGAGATAGCTTGGTTAATTTCTTTGGAAAAATATTGAAAAATTCCATAACCACCGAAATTTGGTTTATCTCCACTTCCTTTCCTTCCTTTACACTAATTGATACCAAGTAAGCTTGACATTGTTGGCGGACCATCTTAGCCACTTTCATAAACGATATCAATATAGTGCAATTCTCAGGCTGCCTTAGTTTGCTAATGGTTATATTCTTATCTAGAGCTGCTTCAAATTGTGCGTTCTTATCCTTGCAATCAATGGTGGCTTCCTATTAACTTAGTCAATCCATTCCCAAAATCAAATCAAATTCGGTCATTGGCAACAGGATTAGGTTGGCTTTTAATATCATGGATCCTATCCTAATTGGACATGCCTTACATACTTGGCTAGAACTATCTAACCTATACATAGGAGATTCTACATAAATTATCTTATTTATTTCCTCTACAGGTAGTGCATGCGTGGTTATATATTGGTAAGCTATGAATGAATGGGTAGCACCAAAATCAAACAAAGCTACTGCAATATTTTCAAAAATATAAACCATACCTGTAACCACCTTTCCCTCTTGCTCTTGTGACTCCGTACGAGTCAATACATGCACGTGCACTAGGTTCATAAGGTACCCTATCGGCTAGCTGTGGCGGTTGTCCTTTGTTGGGCTGGTCTCCCTAACCCTTGTGATTTTGAGCCTTGTTTGGACAATTCGGGATAATATGCTCTACCTAGTCGCAAACAAAATACTTAATAATCTTTGCTTCTCCAGCTACGTACTCCTTGACTATATGGCCCAGCTGTCCACACTTGTAGCATTTGTTTGATCCTTTCAAACATTCACCTAAGTGACGCTTCTGACACTTTTTTGTACAGTGGAGAGCGTTTCTTTTTAAAGGTACCTTTTCCCTGTCTCATTCCTCCCTTCTTACTCTTTTCCTTCCCCGTCTCTGTCTCCTTCACATTTGTATTGAAAATTTTTTCCCTTGCCTCAACTCCTAAGTTCTCAATGCCTCTATTTCTAATGTCCTTGTCCTTTCGAGACTCGATGCATAACCCTTAATTAATAAGGGCGCAAGGCCCGCCCTTAGATATGACCTCAATCCTTGTTGGAACCTTTGTGCCTTGTTTTCTGGTACATTAGTGATCCATGACACATATCTTACCAGGGCATTGAACATGGTAGTATACTCTGTGACTGACATTCTTCCTTGATACAATCTTTCAAATTTGATTACCTTCTGATTTTGTAATCCCACTGGAAGGTATTCCTTGTTGATCTATCTCACCAAAAGTCTACCATGTCACTTCCTCCGGTTGCAATATTTTGATCAACATGGTTTCCCACCACTCATGGGCATCTTTAACAAGCAAATAAGTGGTGCACAAAACTTTCTACCTATCATTGCATGGAGATATCCTAAACAAGCTTTTAATCTCCGAATACATATAAGGTGTAAACATCATTAAACACAAAAAACCATTAGAGATATAACTAGAAGTCCCACACGCTTTCCATCAAAAATGAAAAAAAAAATCCACAGACTTTTCCAACTGGTACAATTCATGAAAAACTATATAACGCAATAGTACGTAAGTAATAGACATACAATGTGAACTTAAGAAATCCGTAAACATAGATTCCAAAAATTCACACATCTTGACCTTAACTTACCTTATATATTATTGCAAAATGGAAAGTAGCATGGGATCTTCAGGATAAAAGTTTTTCGCATCAGACGACTTGGATTACCCAGCAACAAAGCAAATAAGTAAATAAATTATGTTGTCTCACGAGCAAAGGTATGCCATAAGCTAAATATTTTTTCCAACTATTACTCATATAGTGATAAAATATAGTAATCCTACTAGCATGGTGTGAAATTACCGAAATGCCACACTTACATTTTAGACAAACATGGGGTAATTTGCATTTTGTTCCCTTTAATTATGCGTATTTGCTTTTTAATATATGAGTTTCTCGTCTTTGCTTTTTTAAACCCTATAAGTTTGCCTCCTTTGTATTTTAAACTTTGCCATTTATACATAACAGAAATCCTACCATTACCTACATATATGAGTCGACTCAATTTAACTAAGTTATAAGGGTGTTTTACATTTTTCTTGGATGTTTTAATAACAAAGTCTAAAATACAAAGATGGCAAACTTATAGGGTTTAAAAAATAAATCTGTCAAACTCGTGGATTAAAAAACAAATAAGCATCGTTAAAGGGATTAAAATACAAAAAATTCGAAAAACTTAGAAATGTTTCTGCAGTCACCTTTACATTAAAAAAAGCCCATGACACTAAGCCGTTTCGTTACTTGGAACTCCAAGGAGGACATCTTTTCATTTGGCTTCTCTAAAGAGCTAAAATGGTAGGATATTATGTGCTCGGGGAAGAGGAGGCTCGGGTGAAAGTAGATGGAGAAGGGATGGTTGGAATGGTGCTGATATTGATGGTTGGGTTTGAGGTTTAGGAATGATTTTAGACGCTACTGGATTGGATTTAGTGGATCATTCGATTTTGGGTTGAGGCGATGTCTTGGCTTTCGGTTTAGAAGGGATAAGCTACTGCATTGATTTGATGTTAGTTTCTCTCTCTAGGCAGTTGAAGAAAGCTAAGATATATGTCATCAACGCATGATTTAATTAGAAAAGTAATCATATTAGCTGGGACTGAGCAAATGTCCTGCTTAGTCCACGTCAGAAAACTTATTTTTTCTCCAGACTTGTTTATCTAAATGTATTTCACATATAAACTAAGTTTTACCATTTTCGATATATATATATATTTTAGATTTTTGAATAACAAAAATCATAAAAAGATATATACACATATTAAAAATTGATAAAACTTGGTTTATATGTTAAATACACTTAGATAAATAAGTGTGTGAAGAAAAACAAAAAATTATTTTTAAATGGTTTTTTAAAGTGTGCTAAGTAGAGCATTTACTTAGCTCGAACTGATAGATCATTCCTCTTTAATTAATGAAAATCTTTCCAAACATTTCTATTAGTTGTGTTAGTTTGACACTTGTTGTTGAATTTATCAGGTCGTGATCTTCTTAGCCCATTTCAGACCCATCTGAAATACGACTTTTTATTTTTAAAATTTTTTTGATAAAACTACTAATTTAGGTGTATATTATCTGTAATCCATAATTTTTTATTTTTATATTTATTTTATATTTTTAAACATAGGAGCATTTGGTTAACTAGTGAAAATGATGATAATGTCCCTGTGTTTAAAAATATAAAATAAGTATGTATACACCTCTAAAAATGGTAACGCTTAGTTTATAAATAATATATACTTATATTAACTATTTTATTAAAAATTTTCAAAAAATAAATATGAATGTTATGACTGGCAGTAAATGGTAGTTGTAGATGATAATTGGGCGAATGTAACTGCCGTCGCCAATTAATTATATTTGTGACTTTTTTTCCTTTCCTTATTCAGATCTTGCCTTTGATGCTTCACCAAGTACTTAATTTATATTAGTAGATTGTGTCCTTCAATTTGCAAACATATGTTTGGCCTTCATTATAAAAAGTATTGAGATGGATGTAAATATAATAATCAAAAAATTTTTTATATTACAAACAAAAAAATACTTAATTTATATTATACCAGCCATCCTAGATAGCACCACTACGTACATCCCGAAATGCATGGATCTATATTTACGTATATTTCTTAATTTATGATGTCTTAATAGTTTATTTACACCTTGCACTTTAAGGGCTCCATTACATAAAAATGGTTCCATGTAATAGTTTTAATTTTTAAAATATTGATAATTAATAGAAAATTCAATCCGTTCATTATATTTAACATTACTTGTGTAACTAGCCAAATCAAATATGTATCAAATATGTGCATGGGTCACATTTACTTGAAAATAGATATATTTATATGTAAATTAGGTAAAATTATTAAATCTATTTTCATATATATTAAAATATAATAGTACATTAGAGAATCATCTACCCACATCGTAATGATATTCTAAATGTTTTAGATGTTAAAAATACTATTTCAAAATAGTAAAACATTTTATTTTGTTAATCTTACACATTTTTTTAATGGAGGCTATGCATAATGTTATTAAACAAATGAAATAATTTTCACGATAATATAAACAATACTAAATATAACAAATGAAGCAAATATTTCATCCACTACGGAGGAAATTACATACAAGATAGGAAGCGTAGCCCACTTATTTAACCGGGTATTAATGGTTTTTTAACCGTCCAATATGACTATATGTTGTATCATCCATCAATCACGTAAGTGGATAATCATGTATGACGTTTTATGCTCGCATACGAAATACTATACTGGCCAGAGTATTCTCATGTTTTCTTCTTTTGATGATGAAGTTCTTCATTAGTTTAAACAAAACAAAGCCTGTATCTTGGGAAATGTACTCTAGCTGGGAAATAGAATGTTACAAAATTTTGAAACGTACAAACCTCGAGATAAATGACAAGTTGGTAGCTGGTCCACTGATCCTGCCCGCGGACTCCATCATAAGATTATAAGACATTAATTTATTTTCTTATGTCCGTAATCAAACAGTTTCCTTTGTCTATGGTGATGTTATCAAAGAGATTATCAAAATCTTTTGCTAATATTTTAAAGCGAAAGACGACAACAAGCGTTCCTTGATGTTCACGAGCAGTACTAGTTAAGAAGAAAAGACCAACCTATTTAAAATAGGGCAATTATTTAGCAGGCGTAGGTGTACTTTGTACTCTTTTCATTCCTGCACATATCATTTGATATAATCTTATAATTAAGTTCATGCGGCATATTTAGCTACATAACAAATTTTAAATTAAATCTTTTTCAATTTAAAACTTTTCACTTTTCGTAAGGATCATATTTTTTAATTATTTCTTTAACATCTTTTCATATAACTTTTTTACTTTTAATCATTTCTATAAAACTATTAATACAACTAATCTATCTATTTTAATTTTATTTTATTTTCTCCTCATTATTACTCTGATTTTCTTTATTCATCGTTATTACCCCTATTTTTTTACTTCTCGTCATTACTCCTATACTAATACAACTTCTAATACAATTAACCTATTTATTTTAGACAAAAAAATTTATTACTTTCCGAATACACCTAAATTCAATGTTACCCATTCGAATTTTAGTGAAGGAAATTAATTTTTTTTTATGATAAAGGAAATTAAGTTTTTGGATAATAGAAAAGTACATATAAAAATACATATTATGTTTGGCAATTTAATTCTTACTCAAATGCTATATATTTTTCAAAAATTTAAAAGAATATAATTCATAATGCTCGAGTATGTTCAGAGACAAGCACTAATGGGTCATTTTATAGGCACATGAAGGAAAAAAAAAAAAAAAAAAAAAAAAGGAGAGAAGAAGGCAGGGCCTTCGTAAAAATTTATGAGCTAAAGGGGAAATTTTAGTAAGCAAAAGCATAGTACAGAAGTATCCTTTAGTAGGCATTGTAAGTGAAGGAAATGATTGTAGTCTTACAAAGTGGTTTAGAGAAAAAGAGAAATAGAAAATACAATGGTTGAATTTTTGTATTCGCTGCATAGCCCTTTCTTTGCTTGTAAGTGATCTGTATATAACTCTTGTGTATATATGGGTTCGATTGGATCTTTTGAAGTACAATATCCTAGAGACTTGAAGCGGTTTTGTTAGACAACTATTTGTATTATCAAGCAATTTTTTAGGTGCGGACTTTCTCTTGTTGGCACCAGTTCAAGAGGATGGCCTAAGACAGTGGTCTAGATAGCTCTATATACATGGAATCATCCCACATAATTTTGCAAGAAGTTTCAGTGTCTATATAAGTTGGCTTTAACGACCACACAGGAGTAAAAAACAAAAAACACATATCCTTCGACGAGGAATCGCCTAAGGACAATGTCTTATGAAGTTGAAGCATTGCCTTAACATGTTGACGTAAGGGTCACTAAGGACCCGAGAAAAATAACTTTTTATACGTTGGGCCTAAGCATTAGGAGGAATCACTTATCTCTATCGATAACATATCATGATGAACATTCTTCAAAGTATAATTCATTTGATTTTTCGCAACAGTTTTTTTACAAAAATTTAAAATTTGTTGCTATAAATTGAATTATTAACATCCTAATCCATAGGGAGCTTATGCATTCATTGACTACAAACCATGGAAATTCTCTACATCTTCTAGGCATCTAGTTTTCTAATTAGCCGTTAAATGTAGGTAATTAGCAAGAAAAAAAATTAACTAGTACATATATATATACATATATATATATATATCTGTCTCGATTTTATGAAACTCATTTTCCATGTAACTTCCTACCTTTTTTAAATATTTATGATTGATGAAAAATCCACTTCATCCATTACATTTAACATCATTTATAGTATCTTAACAACTCTTTTATTTTTAATTTCACTGTATGGGTCACATTTATAAATGTATTAAATTAAAGCAATAAAATGTTCAATACTAAAATATCAATTTTAAAGTGATTTTTTAACATGTAAACAATTTAAAATATCATTACTATGTAGGTAAATTATTTTATAAAATATTATTACACTCTAATACATGTGTGAATAAATCTAAACATTTTTTATAATGTGTAAATAGTTCTAAGCATTTTTTATAATTTATATATGAATATATGGAACGCACACATATTTGATATTGATGAAACTTGATCTATTAGATAAACAAGTGATGTAAAATATAATGAACAAATTAAATTTTAAATCAATCATCGATAACTTAAAAATTAAGAGAGTTACATAGAAGCGGATCCCTATATTATATATATATAACAAAAACTTAGCTAAGCTTATGTTATTGTGTTACTTTTTTAGATGACTAGGTAGGTGATGAAGGATAACTCCAGATAAAAAGTAAATAAGACAAGTCTTTTGACCAAACGTTAAACCGTGAGCTTTCATCCTATATACCCTTACATATACGCACGTAAACCACTTCATGCAAGCGGTAACAGAAAGCTAGCTACGCTTTGTGAAAGCCAAAAAGATGAAAATGTCTCCATGTACGCAAGGAATTGTGAAAGCCACTGAAAATTGCCATGTCATGATCCCGGACGGTTCATCAAATTAGTTTGCTACAACGATTGTTGAAATGTCAGCCTAGAGCAAGATCAAACAACAGTTATCATCATGGTTCGGATGTGATGGAGAATCTGAATATTGACGGGCACTTTACATCTACCCACATCTAGAATAGTGTTAATGCATATGCATAGATAAGCTTACAATGATCCAACACCCAAGCCTAATAATAGGGCAGTCCACATATATATCAGGTGGGGCACAACATCAAATCCCAAACAATTATTTTAAAAAGTTTTTAAACTAATGGCCAAGTTGGTTCGTTTCTCGGACCATTTCTAAGCGCAGCTAACCTGATCTATCAGGTACGTGAGGGGATCAACATCATCTGTTGGAGGAACGTTGCTGAAACTAGGCTAGGAATTTGATATTGACATGTTACAAGGACGTACACGACATGTTCCTGTCGTCCAAATGACTGATCAATAGACCGCTAATTAATGCAGAATGAGCCTATTGTGTGAAAGACAATTCATTGACCTTTCTATCAAAAAATAAAAATAAAAACGACAATTCATTGACCTGGACTCGTTTGTTGCTGAAGCCTCCAACTGGGCTAAAATTTGAGAAAGTTCAACATATGCTTTCTAGTGTAGGTTATCCATTCTGCATTAGGGCGATTTACCTGCAACCGTAACAAATTATTATTATTATTATTATTTACATGTGTAGGTCTCACATATATTTTCACTCTATAAAATTTAGCAACATTTAAATTCATTTAGTATGTTTTATTGATATTTATACAATGTGACCTCTTGATATTAGAATGAAGCATATTTATAATCCTCGCACTATGAACGAAATTTTTTCTACAAACACCCTTTACCAAGGGGGATATTTTTAAAACGCCCACTTTCAAGAGGGAAATTGTAAAACTCTCATTTAGAGTAAGTTTCAAAACCTACCCATGAGGGTAGGAAGAATCAAACCTGAGTATGCTGCATGACAGCTTCCCTAAGTTTTTTTTTTTATTTTTATTTTTGAAAAAAGGAAAAAAAGAAGTGGTTTATTTTTAAAGCCCCTGATTCTATGTGGTAACCACATGGTGTAGCCGTAGGGTTAACTGCACGGGTCCCTGTATGTATTTTTTTTTTCTTTTTTTTTTTGTACATTTACGACTCCAATCTAGATAGATATCTATTATTATATTTAATTATTTACAATTTTTAAGATATCTAGTTGTTTTGGGGGAAATTATGAATATTTTTATTTAAAAATCGCAAAAATAATATCTAAGAATTTAAGTACAGTAATCCAGGTGGCGTCCTCAAGTATATATAACAAAATTTTGAAAAATACATTTGAGGCTCGTGTGTTTGAGTGCCGATTGTCCATGCAATTAATTGAACGAAATGATCAAGACTTATTTCTAAAAATAAAAAATGTAGATGGATTAAAAAATTGTCAAAATTTATAGGATGGAGGGTCTAAATGAAACCTACACATGCTTAAAAAAAAAAAATTTATGGTGGTGTATAGAAACCAATCACTTTAGTGTATTTACGGCGATGTTCGCATGTACATCCCGTTGGAAGCACAAGCTGGCGTTCATGCCAGCCACCGAAGATGGAATTTCTGGTGGAGCAATGTTTTAAAAATCGGATCGATCAATGAACCGGTTTTGTGACCGGTTACTGGGTTTTCCAATTCAATCGGTACGAACAGATGATCGAATTGGAAAAACCAACAAACCAGGACATGACCAATTCGACCAGTCTGAATGCCCAATTCAGTCCAACTTTTAAAACATGGGCTGGGAGTAGATCTTCCCTCCCTGCCTCCTATTTGTAATAAAAGAAGAATTGAACAGATAAACTACACGAAGATTAATATTTTACTACATGATTATTACATATGTTCATTTGTTAACACTTCTTTAATAGTCTAAGGTTTTTTTTACCATATGAAATATAGTATAAACAATATCTTTTTCTTTTTTTATATTTTATATACATTATGATATCTTGATATTACACTAAATCACATTTACACCCTCACATCATAGAAGGAAAATTTTCCTAAACTCCCCATAAAGATGAAATTGTAAAACTTCCATAATGAGGAAACTAATTTATAAAATATCACATTATTATACCTGTGTCCACCAGGGCTCAAAATGCCACAGGCCGCATAGAAGACGTCCGTAGTTGCCACGACGCCGTGTCGTGGCATTCCATCGCTTTCTTACATATACATCTAAGTGGTTACTTAGAAGCGACTTCTAAAACGAAAGTTAATAAAATGATTTATAATGGAAAAATTCTTCAATTTAACTGTAACATTGAAAACTTCAAAGTGCTAGGGACCAACTTGATGATGAGATCGAATTTAAACCAGTCATATGGTTTATATTATACTTTCACGACGGTACCGAAAATTATTGCAAAAGACTGAGGGAATAATTTATTTACGTAAGAATGATGTTTTATTTAATGAAAGATGATCTTGTTAGCTTGGGCTAAGTAATGACTTACTTAATCCACCTCAAAAAACCTATTTAAAAAATTTTCTTCTGTTTTTTCCTTTATTGCACTCAAATATCCAAGTATAATTAATATATAAACTTATTTTTGAATATGTGTATATTTTTAATATTTTTAGATACAAGGGTATTTTAGCCACTTTCAATTGTTGAAAAGGACAAATATACCTTTATATTTAAAAATATAAAAAATTATATATATGTATTTGAAAATGGTAAAACTTAGTTTATATGTTAAACACATCTATATTAATAGGTTTATGGAAAAAATAAAAAAAATTAAATGAATTTATTAAGACGAACTAAGTAAGTCATTACTTAGCCTAAACTAACAGGATTATTTTTATTATATAATTTAGATTTTAGATATACATATTTCAAACTGATATATAGTTTAATAATTTTATTACATTAATTTAAAAAAATTTCTAGATAGGGCAAATGTATTTCTTGATTCCGATGAAATTATCTCTTAATAAGCATTTAATTGATGTAAAAGTGAAAAAAATAAGAAAATAATATGATATGACTGAGACGATGATCTAGAATAGGTGCAATAAAGATAAATTTGTAAGATGGTTATTTAGAAAGATATGAAAAATGATTGAAATGTTAAAATAATGTTTGGAAAGTAGCTAGGATAACTAATTAGTTAAGAGGTAAAATTATTCTACTTCATACCAATTGCACTTTTAATTAAATAAATAAAAATAATAATGTCCTAACCCAATTAATAATATGGTCATGTTAGTCATTTTTTGAAAAAAAGTTGCATAATCTGATGTATGCTGAACTAATTTCGAAAGTGGTTTGATGCAGTATAAGGGTCAAACTGAACCGATATGATTTTGTAGATTAATTAAAATATTATTATATTATAAAAATAATCATATAAGATCAATTATATGAAATATTAAGGTAAAATTACATCATTTCTTTTTTATATATAAAAGAAACAAAAAAATTTACAAGACCTAGAATCTACATGGGCTTAAGAAGGATAAAAAAAATTGGTACATGAATTATAAGGTATACAAGTATTATTTCCATATCATTACTTTGGAATAACAATGCATAGTAGGTGTATTGTTATATAATTCGTGAACAGGAATGTATTTAAGGTCAAAAAACGATACTGTTTTTTTATTTTTAGTATAAAATTTATATTGTAAGATTAATTTAATCAAATAAAAATATTTTAAATATTATATATTTATTAATCAAAATCATTCATACAAAAATGAAGGAAAAATCTAGATATAAAAATTATTGAAAGCTGAAAGGTTTGTGCATGAATGTTGCTAGTTACCATAGCCTCTAAATCCTAGTTTGTTGTTTAAATATTTTATTATCAAGCTTGACAAGCGAAAGATATAATAGTTCTAAATAATGATATGGCTTATGCCATATTGAAATAAAGTTTTCATATAGAATATGTGGAAAAAATTCTGATAAAAATTTTTATAATAAAAAATAAAAATAATACACCATCAAATATTCTAAAATTTTTATACATATATGAAAATCCTTTGAATCTATTTTTTGATATAATATAAGTAAAAGTTTCTAATCCTTACTATTTCAATGAAATAATTCAACGTTTAACTATAATAACATAAGAAATTGAAGCTTCTTTTTTTTCCTTATTTATTTTTCTTTCTTCTATTTCTCGTTGTCTTCTTCCAATCGTTGACTAACCTAACTTGTAATCTGAACCAATTTCTTTAAATTTAACTTGGGATTAGTTCGGGATTTGAAAATAGAATTCATTGTAAATCGAGTTTAAACTTTATTTTCTTTACCTTTCATCCTTAACCCTACTACATTGTATTATTTTTTTCTATTTCAAAAATTTTTATACTTAAAATTTTTTATCCAAAAGTTTTATCTCTTCCAAAAAACAATTTTAAAAAACAAAATTATGAAAAAACATATTTTCCTGTGCTTCTATTTTATTGTTAATTATTTTTTCATTTCATCAACGCTTACTGGTAGGCGTGTGAAGGAGCTTGGTTCCCATGCTTGCTTGAAATATGCATAGATTACTACTATGCTTTCCTAGGGTCCGGAAAATGTGCTCCGTGCCACGTCAGTTGTGCTCCCTAGCTGCCCATATCTTTGGGCAGGTTGAGCCGTTCCTGACGAGATAATCCTGTGCCTCGTGGGCCTGTGGCTGATGCGAGGCTGCTAGGCCCGCTCGTATTTTGATATCTACACCACACGTGACCGGCCTCCCGGACCCACGCGAAAGCTAACCTTGGTAAGCACCCTTTAGCCGGGTTAGGCTAACCTGCGCCGGAGGGTGAAGGAAGTCGCTCTTTGGTGGAAGATGATTGATGGGTCGTCCGATCTGGTCTTTGTTGGCGTTCTTCGTGCGGTGGTAGGCAAAGCGCCATTGGCCGGCGAGCGGACACAATTCACTATCAGTAATGTCATCCTCTTTTCATTCCAGCCGTCCAAGGCTCAAGCTGTAGGCCCTATGCAGCATTCGTCAAAAACTGATGGGACCCACCTTAATGAACGGTTTCCATATTTTTCTCCTTTTTGTTATTTTTCTAATAAATAGCCTTAGCTGGGTTAAACCGACTTAAGGTTTGGTGTTAGAAGAGAAAAAGCAGATTTTGATCATATGCACCTAAGTGAACTTAGTTTTGGTGCACCCGAGTGCAAATATCCGTTTGTTAATATTTTTTTGAAACTTTATTTACAAAATTATTAATCTATATGTATTTAGCATGTATATCGATTTTTACCATTTTTGGTAATTTTTAAATATTTATTTTCAATTTGTAAAAATAATGGCATTTTAGTAAATTTAAATTATTGAAAATGCCACTGATTTTTAAAAATACAAAATAAATATCTAAAAATCTCCAAAAAAAGTAAAAATGAATACGCATGTTAAATACACATAGATTAACATTTGTATAAAAAAAAGTTTCAAAAAAATATATAAAAATGGGTATTCATATCCGAATGCATGGGATCAGTTTCCGAAAAAACAGTCTCCATTGCTTCTTTCAAATATATTTTTTACAAGTAATATTTTACGTATAAAATTCTATTGTATTATACAGAAAAAGATTTTTAAAAGTAGTATAAAATCCATACTTTTATATCTAAGGTGTGTTCGGTAGCAAAGAAAAAATGTCAAGATAAAACTTTTCACTCTATGTTTCAATCATTTCTACATAATTATCCATGCAACTAACCTATCTATTTTAATTTTATTCTCTTTCTTAATCTATGATATTATTTTTTATCAATTTAACAATTTTTACATCAAAATTTTTTTATTCAAAAATTTTATCACTTTTCAAACACATCGCTAAAACATGTGGTCAAACGAGCACTAATCAATAACCTCAGCTTTTAATGTAATTTTCATTAAACTTTTGAGTGAAATCTAGTAGATCTATCCTACCTTAATCATGATGTTAGATGTTGCCCATTCTATTTGATTGTTTTAATGCATCAGGATGCAAAACTTTATTTTTTAAAATAAGTTTTTAAAAAGTTATTAATCTAGGTATATTAATTTATAAATCGAAATTTATCATTTTTGAAGACATGCATATATCTTTTTAATTTTTTAAAATAGGGGAGATTTCAGTCATTTTTAGATCAACAAAATATCCATATTTTAAAAAATTAAAAATTATATTTATACGTTTCAAAATTGTTAAAATTTAATATATGAGTTAAATACACCTAGGTTAACAAATTTATTAAAAAAAATTTCAAAAAAATATTTAAAAAATAAGGTTTTGCACCCTGATGCATTGAAATTTCAGAGCATCAGAATGCATTGAAATATTACTTATTGCATTTAGAGTTATTTACAACAATATAGTTTATTTTGTAATAAGGGTAGAGTAGGAAGTAAGAAAGTAAAAAAAGAAATATTTTTTTAAGAATGTGAGAGTAATATAATATGATAGGATTAAAATGAAAATAAATATGATAGTTATATGAGAATAATTGCAATGTAGAAATAAAAACAAAAAAATTATAGTTAATTAGTTAAAATGTTAAATATTTCTTTAAAAATATGTTTGGGAGAGAGGAAAATGGTTCCCACCTATGTTGTTACTTAATGACGCCATGGAAAAATTTCAAATGAGATCATGTACCGTGTTTGAGAACAAAAAAATTGAAAAAATATTTTTTCTTCCATTTTCATCCTATTTTAATTATTATTTCAGATCTTTCATTGAACTATATTATCTGCTTTAAATTCGTTTCTTTTAATTTTCATCAATATCTTGATTATATTACTGTAGTCTCTATTATTTTTAAAAGCTTTTCCACCAAATTTCTTTTCGCTAAATGACTTACACACACATAATTTTTTCTAAGTCAAATTATGCATGAACTCATTTGAAAAATGTGTAAAATGAATATAATATGGATGTAGAATTTTTAATTAAAATAAGAGAAAGACTGTGAGCACATCTAATTTTCGTCCATTAAGTTAATTAGTTTGAGAATCGTACGCTAGTTCGCATTCAATAAGCAGGGCCACTAAGTGTGTGTGCCGATGGTACAATAATGAGCCAATGTGGGCGTTATTACTTCTCCTAAGGGTGGGGATGTTTATTATTTCCTTCTTAAGTTGGAGAAATTTATATAAAAAGATAAAAAAGTAGATGAGCAGGCCTAGCATACAATGTTGAGTAGCCAGAGCATGAAGTGTCTTCGTGCATTTTGGATTTTGGATGGTTGCTTGCTCATATGATGCCCACATCATCGTCTGGAAAACTATTCGGTCATTGGATGACTTGATTTGACGTGAGATATAGAGAGTAGAGAAGAAAAGGTCAAAAACACGTGCAGCAGAAGTATTGATGGACACAGATTGGGTCGCTCACCACCTTCTAGAACAATATTATCACAAGGGCTGCATGGTAGTGCATTTTTATTGCCCCTGCCCCACACGCATTTCATTAATGTTGCCACCCGAATTAAGAAAAGAACATCAATCATTTTCTTTTATCATGTAACCTACGTTGGATCACCAGAAAATTGAGGTATGTCGTAGAAAAAGAGTAAATGAGAAAAGACCCAACTTTAGACCTCCAATCCATTTACACCAGTCAGACACATCAACCACACCGTAATTCAAGTGATAACCAAAATCAATCATTTAGTTGGCTGTAAGAGAAAATAATAATTATTATAACAATATATATTATATTAACCGTCTACGTTATCTATGTTTCACGTTTGACATTATACTTAATTAATTATTCAGAAAGAAATTTTTTGTTTTATTATCTACTTTTAAGAAAGTTACTGTTTTTTTACTTATTTGATTGATTTACTACTAACCTATCATCACTTACTTTTTAAACCTTTTTACTTTTCTCTATTTTTGACTTTTTTATGGCAACAATTGAATTTAGACATTTTACTTTATTCAAAAATATTTTTTAACTATTTATCATTAACAATATTCTGCTTACCTTTCTTAGAGACCTAAGCCTCTAGGGGGTCCGGTGCTTAATCAACCAAAATGACCCCTTGGGTTTTCATTCATCTGGTGCTCTCGAAGCCCTCCTCATTTCCAAAACAACATGACACAGTTCTCCTGCAATGGGTCGCATCATCCATGACGTAAATAAGGTTTTACATGTGTGCCTAATCACTGGGCACATTAGAAAGCCTCCTGGGCATTAATTCCTACACATACGACAATCCATTTCTTTCCACTGTTAATTATCCCAACGGATGTTTGGTAATATTGTTTTTAATGTGATTGTGGAATGGGATAGGAGTGAAAAGTAATATTTTGAGAATATGTGATTGATATGAAATGAAAGAGATGAAGGTAGAATAAATGAGCAATTTGCGCGCGCGCGCACACACATACATATATATTCACATAATTTAACCAAAATTGCAGATATACCTATACATTTTTAAATTTTGCATATAATCCTTACATAGTTTCACACAAATTACTTGCGTACCCACAGGTCCTCTTTGCAGTTAGCATTAGTAAATGACTGAAAATTTTATATAATGACAAAATCAACTTTATTTGAATTTATATTAAACTCCATCTGGCTAGAAGATGTTTATTTATCGTGAAGGGCTAGCAAGACATTGGCACCGAAGGAGAGCATATAAAGGTACGTTTTCTCTAAAAATTTACAGATTTGTTCTTTTCTAGATTTTCTTTTTCTTTTGGAGGCTTACAAATCCAATTAAACAAAATGCAGATTTCTTATGATGAAATAACGTGACTTAAAAAATTGTAAGCTCTTGACTGCAACGAGCAATTGATGTTTTTATGAATAATTAGAGAACGGTGATTTTGCTAGGGAAGCTGACGAATCTAATGAAACAGAACGCAGATTTATTTTGATGAAAACGTGATTTTTAAAAATTGTTAACTCACGGCTAAAATGAGCAATTGATTTTTTGTTAATAATTAGAGAATATTGGTTTTGTTGGGGAAGCTCACAGCTGAAATGAAAAAGATTTCATGTTTGTTTAGATAAAATAACATCTATGTAAACAATCCCTGTTCGTCAGGATTTCTGTTTTGCTGATTATTTTTATATAAATAACTTTCGGAAGGAATGTGTATGCATCTTCTATTAATCCATGTCGTTTCTTTTATTTTATTTTATAAATGACTTATGATCCTAAGGTTGCTCCTCATGTAAAATGTTGTTGTGGAGATGACATTTGCTATCCGATTTTGTGGAATTTAGAAAACAATTTGGGAAGATGATTTTATAGATCCTCAAGAAAGGTATTATGCTTCTACATAAAATTAGATGAGCATATAATCTCATGATTATTTGTATTTATATTCTTTGTTGACAAGTTAAATAACAAATTTTTTTATTTCGTTAAGGACGTATGGATTGCAACTACTTTATTTGGTGTGACGCTTATATTGGCTATGAGAGCATGACTGAAGGTGGAGTGAAGTGTTGCTGCAAAGCTGCTGAAGAATTAAAGCATATGAAAAAAACGGAGATATTAAAGAAAGAATTAAAAGTTGCCAATAGAGAAATTGTTGTAATGAATAAGGAAAAAATTTGATGTTGCTGGGAAAGCATTGGGAAAGGTAAAGATTATTGATTAGTGTGTTCAATCTAATTAGTTTTTCATGGGTTATGATATTGTAGTAGTTTGTGAACTAGTTTGACTTTAAATGTGGTTTCATATTGATATTAGTAGTGGGTTATAATATAGTAATAGTTTGTGAACTAGTTTGATTTTAAATGTGGTTTCGTATTGATATTAGTAGTGGGTTATAATATAGTAACAGTTTGTGAACTAGTTTGATTTTAAATGTGGTTTCATATTGATATTAGCAGTTTTTACTTTTGTACCTCCTATTCATCTAGTTAATGTTAATTTGAAACCATTTAATTTTGATGCTATTATTCGAACACTTGCAATGGTGGTGAGGATGTGGCAATGTTGCTACATAAGGAGCTTCTTTTATGTGCGAAATGAATGCTTAGAGTTTTTAATCAGCGATGAGTTATTTGCCACTCTGTGGTTGTCATTTAAAACTCTATCTAACAATATAAAACAAGCAAAATAAGTGCACATTTGATTTCCTATAACAAGATGCAATGATTCCACGAATTAGAAATATAATCAAATGCTAATAAGATAAAGAGATCATTACATTCATAAATGAAATTGCAAATGATCTTTGTCCATCATGAATCACACAACTTAGCTAACCTGAACTTCATCCATCCATTTACAGAATGTGTAGCTTTGCTGATGTATATACAACGAGTTTCAAAATGCAAAAAATTTCATTATTACATTTATCCAAATTCGAGGGTCACTAGAAAGATGAACAACTATTATAAATGTGCAAAATATTTGCCCAGTTCTTTCTTGTTCCTTGCACTGTGGGTATATGACCGTCTTTCCTTTGTCGTAGTTTTCTTCCATTTATGTCTATTAGATCTTTGCATTGCCATTGCCTACGCCGCACAAGTTGCCTATAATAAGCTGCAAGACTTGCAATCAGTATTAACTAGAGTTCACTCCCATTTGTAAAAAATAAAGAAATTTTCAAATAATATCATTCTCAAAAAAGCTGAAAATATAAGCTACATGTATAAACTTACATATTTACCATTATATTATTCTCTAGTAATAATGAAGAAGTCACTAGCTTGAGGCACATGATTTCAAAAAATCTCTTAGAACTTTTCAAAGTGGAATTGTAAATATTAGTTTTGAATTGCTATTTGAAACAAATTGTTAAATATTCAAGATGTAGTTACACCAGGCACTCATAACATACTTACAATTAGGAACTAAACTATATTAAATGATAAATTATCAAATATGCATCTTCTAACATCCATACTCAAAAAATATTACCCATTAAAGGAATGACTTCATATAACAAATCTTGTCCATTCTTCGTTTTTAAAAAATAAGTTCACATTTAAATAGTTTTTATATATAGTATTTGTGTATTTGGCAATTGACACATAACTCATTACCATTAAAAGAATTTCTAATAACACATAACTTCACTCTACTTCTCAGTGTTTGGAAATCATGTCCTGCCAATAAAAAATTATTTATTTACAAATTGAAGCAAGTGCATACACTTATTGATGTGAATTAATGAAGAGTATTAACTTCATTAGTATTCTAAGCATATTAGATTAATCTTCCTCCCCCCTTTCCTCTTCCATATGTGTCTCTACCTAAATGAAACATTTTTAAATATAGCTTGATCATTGGTCCTTCTTGCCCCCCATAACTCTGCTTGTTATGGCCGAACATATCACATTGACTACATTTGTTCATTCATTTTGTTTTCTTCTACTTGTAGTCGCTTCCTCCCCTTCCTCCGCCATACGTTTTCTTCTTTGAGTCCTTAGACGACCTATAGGCTTCTTCACAATTGGTGGTAAGACAATGTAGTCGTCTACCATTTCATCCCAAAGCACCTTATCTGGAAGACTATGTAGGATAAGTTCCTAAGCAACTCTATATTTTTCCACTAACAAGTAATGAGAACAATAGTCTTTGGGGTCTTCTTGAAGCCATTCAACAATAATTGCAAGTGATGAATGCAAGAAATTCCATCCAATTGCCACTGTCTATAAGTACATTCCCACTTATGCTCATAAACCATGTGTTGAATATATGTCTATTTGACTTCAAACTCAAACTCAGAGCATCGCATCAATTGTGGTTTTGGTCTCCTTTGCCAAAGGATTTGGTCTTCAAATTTTTTGCACAAGGGAAAAAAATGCTAAATTGCTTCTTACTATCCTTTTTGTTTATCTAACATGATGGTATACTCTCCAGGCCTAATTGCTCTAGGTAAACATTCCATGAACAAAAAAAAAGTTGAGAAACATTCAACATCCATGATCTACATCCAATGTGATAGCAGATAAGATAATCCCACCATATGAACCTTTCAAAAATGCATTATCTAATCCAATGACTAGTTTGCACCCTCGATGAAATGCATCAAATGCAACCAATAATACAAACATCTTTTCAAATAATCCATCCACAGTTACACTATACTTAGCAATGGTGCCCAAATTACATCTCCTTAAGGTCCAATAACAAGAAGGTATCAACTCATATGATTGCTCAAATTAGCCAAAAACTTTGTCAACTGCTTCCTTTGTTCCTCACCATAGCTTGTGGTATTGAACATTGAGATCGTATTCTTCTTGAAAGTCTAGTTGAATTACTATAAGTGTTTTTTTTCTTGACCAACCATTTTGGTCAAAATTTTCTCGACCATCTAATTGTTAGATGTTGTCTTCTCATCACTACTTTGAAAAGCATAACATTTGTGCTGACAATTCATAGTCCTTATTCACATCCTCTCCTTGTCTTGTTCACATTTAGCATACAACCTCCACATGCAATCCTTAATTTTCACTTGGCAATAAACTTCTTAAGCTCATTCCCCATATAAATCAAGTCGAAGTGGTTATGAATGACAAATTCCACAAGTTCTTTCCCGAGTAATACAATGGTTGGGAACCACATTCCTATTGATAATTGTGGATTGGTCAAGTTATCCTCTTTAAATGTCATGACCCGTTGTAATTTCCTATGCTCCCTGCCATCTACGTTATATGACTCCTTGGACTTGTATGCTGAATCATTTTCCCCTTTATACAATGGTTCTTCAACATATTCTTCTGATTGAGGTTGTAGTGAAGCTTCGTCTTGACTAAAATGTGTGTTGTTATGTTTTGTAAAGGTTTAACAATGAATAAGTATGATATAAAATAAATTATTTGTCAAATATAGAAGAACAGTAGTGAATGTACTGTAAATGTGTCAATAAATATAGATTCACCTTTATTTGCACCCATAGATGCCCCTATGTTCGTTGTAGTCACGTCTTCCATTTGCACATTTGCTTATGTAGATCTACCCACATTTGGCCTTTCTCTTGAGTGTGTTTCGCTTGGTTCGAATAGCTCATCAATGAAGAACTCCTTGTCAACATCTCCTTATCCATCCAACTCTTCATCCAAGGCTACATAAGAATTCATTGGATTCAAATCTAAAAAAATCCATGAAACAATATCAATAAGTTGTGGACATACTACATTTAATTTGCAATTTACATTTTTTGAGAGAGATACATTACCTTCATTCATAGTATCCTGCATCCCTTCCATCACTTCATCTAAAATCATGAACAGAGTTATAGTGAGCTTATATTTCAGTTTGTAAAAATGACAAATCAGGATCTTTAAAATGTAGTTTTTGACTCTTACCTTGGGCTGGACAATTTTCTACTCCTACATTAGAACCAACATTGTCAATGGATTTTGGAATAGATCGCCCACTTCTTTCTCTTTATTACTGGCTTTGGAATTGAGTTTCCTTTTATAAGTCTTTGTCACAGCTTTCCATCTACGTGTTTTAAATGGACACATTTCTGTAGATTGAACTCCACTAGATCCAACTACTTTCGATTGATCTACATTTCTTGTATTTGTAGTGTTAGTGCTAGACACATATTTTGGAATCTCCTTCAATCTCCTCTAGTCTTGTAATCATATATACTTGTTAGAAATTTCCATCATATCTCCACCTATTTTCAACTTACCAACCCCCACAAACAATTCAACTTCTGGAATCTTATAGGCGAACTCAATCTTCTCTTGCAGAATTTTGCTATAAATACTATTGTGTCAAGAAGAACTAACACAATATACCTATCGGGACTTACAACCTCATAATTTACAATGCCACCTATGTATTTCACAATCTTTTGATTAAAATTTTTATGTAAAGCCCCACCATAGTGACAAGTCAATCTCACTGTGTTTGGTTCCATGATTAAACCTATAAAAGAAAGGTCAAATAAGAAGATATAAACTAGCACATTGCAAAACAAAGTAATGGTAAATCACAATTAAATTCAGTAAATTAATGCAAATCACTGATTGGATTAGTTTCCTACGTTACAAGGAATGCATAGCAATGACTAGAAAGAATTAAAACAGCGTAAATGCAAGCTCAACCACACAAAATAGTTAAATTCTTAAGGAAATATAATTCAAAATGCTTAGCTAATATTGAAAATGGGATGTAAATATGTAGAATTAAGTATTGTGCATGTTAATCATGCTAACTAAGATGTAGATAACTTTAGTTCAAAAAGAACTCTTTCCAAATAGAATTTACTTTAGTTCAAAGAGAACTCTTTCTAAACATAATTTTCCCATCAACAGTGGCAAAACTTAGAATTTAACCAACATAAATACCATGTCATTAGATATAGCTAAACCTTAGAAAACTATCACAACACTAAGTTATAAAAACCTAATTGCACTTATAGCAACCTATTTAAGTCAAAGTGAAGAATCTCATAATGTTAATAATAAAGATCTAAAATAGTGATTTTTCTAAATTATGAAACTAGAAGTGTGGTTATCTCTATAAAAGTGATTATTCTAACATGTCACTTATGCACAGGGAAGTATATGAGATACATTAGTTTGGAAAATTTTCATAAGAACAAAGGTTTGCTACTAACAGTTGTAAACATGTAAAAAAAGGTGGAAAATGATCTAATAATTATAAGTGATAAAATTTTATATAAATATTTGTGAATCATGTTACTTAAGCCTATTATGGTGTGTGGGAAGTCTTCATATGAAAAAACCAATAAATCTCAACACCATATGTTGAGTGGACCAATTGAATGGGAACTTACAGTTTTCGGGTATCTTACTTTAAGGTTGTTAAAAACATATCAAATGGAATTGAAATAAATTCAAACTTTAGACTTATATTCCAATAGTAAAGCAACATGATATAACAATTATTTTGGAAAATACCTTAAAAAACCCATTTAGTAAAAGATAGCTAAAGTTGGGAAAAACTAGACTAAACTAGTTATAGGATAGTTTGGTCCTCCGGATAAATTAAGCATTTAACTCTAAAAATCATGAGAATGCATGGATAGACATTTTAATACATAAGGGACAAGAACCCATAGTTGTTTATATAGTTTTATACAAATTAAATTTGAGGGAAAATGTGAAAAAATCTGTTAAATCGCACCAACTTCATAGCAAAAGTTATCTAAATATTGAATATTTATAGATCCTAAACCCTGAAAAAGAAGAGATATTGGATTGCCCACTACGCATTTCAAGCCAAGTAAGAAATACCCCAGATATAGAAAGCACTACTAAAAAGTAATATTATCTACAAAATATAACACCACGTAAATCCTATAATAAACTCAAAAAAATGTTATTCTCAAACTTTATTACCCCTCACCTAATGCGTAACAAAATTTGATATCTCACGTAGCAATGCATGAACAGACGACGTCAAAGAATGAATACAGTAATGTCTATTTGCGAATAAGATCAAAAAGAAAATGTTAAAAATGAAAATGCAGAGGAAAAGAAACCATTCACATACATGGGATCCAGTCCACTGTAACCAATTTCATCAAAAAATTTGACTGAAACCTTCCCATTTGAACCCCATGATTATGAAAAATTCCATATCATTACAATCCATCAAATATTAACACAAGCCATTCTATTTAAAGGTTGATATTGACACATGTCATTCCTAATCATTCTCACAAATAGCAATTAGACTAAACAATTTATTGTTTATTGCAATTAATGACAACTCTACTCGTTTGAGCCCAAGGTAGTCATAAAATTTATTACGTTCAGGCATAAAAGACCTCCTTTTTATCATACATCAAAAACCAAAAAATTTACTAGATCCGAACATAAATAACTCTTTTGTATCATATATCAGAATCATAGTCTTCAATTATCCATGAAAAATCTATTAATTTCATTTCTTTGTTTCTAAAATCTAAGTTTGGTTGCAGCATTAGTTAGCATAGGACTTTCTATCTCAACTCAAGTTTGTCTTTTTGGGAATTAGATCCCCACCATCCACTACAACTACTTTTTATTGCCAAAAATCTAGTCTTCACCAACCACTAAGCAGCTCACACTATAACAGATAAGAGTTTTCAACAATAGGTTCCACTTCCGTCAAATGGACCATTGTAGCCAACCATTTTGTCTCCCACAATAGACAACATATGGAAGACAACTCCTTTTGCTAAAATACAGACAACCTATAATAAATTAGGCATAACACATGGCATGAAACATTGAAAAATTAGCTTGCAAATATTTAATCAAGCATGCAACACAACAATTTAATTATAAAAAAGCATAAAATTGGTTCCTACGCTGATTGAAGAAGATTGCATATGGACCACCATAGCCAAACATTTTGGACAACCTTGTGTCATTGTGTGATGCTAGGAGAAAAAATAAAAATATGTTGTATACACAAGGGGAAAATACCCAACAATTGTCATCGAAATTATATTTTTTTTTTTGATCAATGTCATCGAAATTATTAACTTTGCAAAATGATTGGGCAAAAGGACAGTCGGTGCAGAACGGGTGAAGACAAAAGAGGCAACATCAAAATTGGCAGGTCGAGAAGATTTATTACCATCGCTGTTGGGCTGCTGAAATTCAGGTGATTGAGGTGAAAACCTTCTTTGCTAGGGACGGGAGAGGAGACTTGGCGAGGCTGAAGGGGTTAATGTCTCTCTCAGTCGTGCCCTAATTCAAGGGGTAATTTGGGAATGCATGCTTTAGTTTAACGACATGTATTTTGTTGTTTGATGTTTGCTGTCAATGGAGGTACACAAGTAATTTAGTAGAACTATATGGGGGTTGTATGCAAAACTTGAAAATATATAGATATATTTGCAATTTTGGTCAAACTATTTAGGTATTTATGCAAATTATTTGAAATAAACAGATAAGTTGGAAAGGAAAAATATTAGAATATAGAGGTAAAATTAGAAAATAAGGTTGTTAAGATAATAAATGAACTGTAGAAAAATTGGGAGGAAGAGATCTTTCCCACCTGACCCTACCCCAGCCCACATCTAAAGGTTACCAATAACTCCTAAGCCACCAGCTATTGCTAGAAAAAAAACTGCTTGGAAGCTTGCACCAAATCAAATTCTACCATGATGACGACTTGGCTAAAGAGTCTATAATTCAATATCAAAACTTTTTAAAATATATTGATTATATATTTTTTGAGTAGTTAGAGTTCATCCAAGATTTTGATTGTAATTTTCATAAAAAAAAAAAAAGATTTTGATTGTAATTACTGTTAGATGACAAAATAAATGGTGTTAAACAAAACGAGTGAATTACATTTTGATTTATCCATCAAAATAGGCGTGACCGACGTCAAATTTCTGTAAGTTTGACTCCTTCAACAGTAAAAATAATTCGTCAACATCTTCTCCCCACTTAACATGATCGTTCACTGCCATGAATATCATTAGTCAAGCCACGAGCCCCAAAATGAAAGACGGCGCAGAAGACCTTAGGATGGTATTTACGGTCCAGAAGCAAGTGCCACATGTTGGAAACGAACAGGGCTCTCTTCGCAATAAACAATTAATAAGCATGCACGTTGTCCACGCCAAACCCGCGTTGATGCTTAAAACTAAAAAAAAAAAACTATAATAATAAAATAAAATAGAATAATGAAAAAGGATGTCGATTTTCATGCATTAAACGTCGGTTGATTTGATGGCTGTATAAAAATAATAAACATTATTTTATTAATTCGTGCTGGTTATTATTTAGAAACGATTTCGGTTGTTTTTTTTTTATGGGGAGATATTTACACATATCTCAATACATATTACATTGGAAGGCCTGAGACATTCTTACAAATCTGGAGACACTTGCTCCACTAAATAATGCGGAAGACACAGCTTCCAACCATTAAACGGGAGACCACTACTCCCACCACTAACCAAACAGGAGACACACTGCTCCTACTGAAACATATTTTTTTTTTTTTTCCGTCGTCTCTGGGATTTGATCCCACGACCGCAGCGACCCCGGAATCCCGTGGCAGCGTCGCTGACCAACCGAGCACAACAATTTCGGTTGTTGTTTGTCAGGTTTATTGTATACTGCCAAAAATGATCCGAGACTTCGTACATTATTATAATATTAACCCAAAAAAGTTAAAACTATTTGAAAAGTTGGCTATCAAATAGAAACATTTAATCTATTCGCTATTTCTCTAGTTAATAGTGACAGTTGTTCTCTGGATGATCCATTTATCGAGTGGGGGCTTAGGTCTAATGATAAACTCCATAATTTTGTCTAATTAATTGCAAATTAAATCTTATAATTTTAATATTTGTTCAACGACATATTTAAATTTCCTGATGTTGCAAAACTAGTCTCGAAATCAGTAACCAAAAAGTCTTGACTATAAATATATGTGCGATAGAAATATTGGATTGCATATGAGGATACATCTTAGTCTACTAAGCTATTAATAATTATTAGAACTAAAAATTTCCTAAACTAGATACCGCTTTCATAGAAAAAACAAAATTTTGTTTCCTCCAAATAAAAATAACAAATTATTGGTAATCAAAATTTTCGTGATAATTAATGTATGACATGTGACCAGTTATTGGCAACCAAACTTTCATTAACAATCAAAATTTTGACTTTTGGCCACAGCGCCTGAAGTGTCATCGCAACATGCCTACCTCATCCAATTCAGGTCGTGTGTTCGATCCTTGCAGTTTTACAATCTCGTCCATATTGTGAGGGTTTTACAATTTCTCCCTGTGGTGGGGGTTTAAAAAAAAAAAATTCTTCCATGTGTAGGGTTGTGAATGTGCTTTCTTGTAATATCTAGATGTGTTGTAGAATCGCTAATGATAAGTGTCTTGATTTTATTTAAAGTTGTGGGGATACATTATAGCAAAATCTAAAAGAAGTGTTAGGTTTTGTTAGATTTTTAGAGGTTTTTTGTGGTGTAGCATGATTTTCAAAGTTTTAATAATATATTTATTTTTATTTGATTTAAGTAACATGGAAATACATTGATTTATAATTTGAAGTGCTTCTTAGCTATGATTCGGTTTATGGAATTCCATAATATTATTTGTTAGGAAATAACTTGATGCATAGTTATTGGCATAGCACGAGCATGTGGCATGCATTATCGATTCGATGCTCATTATATAACATCAAGATTAGACATTTTTATTTTTCAAAAGTAATCTTCTAATATGGACTTAGAGTAAACAAAGAATTTTCAATCAAAGTATAAAACAAAATATTGAGATCGAGAATTAATTATATTAATCATGTCTGATAATACATCAGAAATACATATTTATTCAACCTTTTGATTTATATCTTAAGGACATAATTGTTTAATTTAAAAAAAATTTAAACTAAAACTTGTCAATCGAAAATTTTTCACTATCCATAACTACTATATTTTTAGTCATTTTTTCATATCTTCCTATACAATAATCCTAACTTTCGATCATTTCTACATGGCTATCTATATAACTTACTTATTTATTTTAACTTTATTCTCTTTGTTCCTCATTATTATCCTTATTATACTCCCAATTCAAAAAATTTACACAAAAAATTTTTCATTCGAAATCAAAGGGAGTTATA
Organism: Annona squamosa; assembly: GCA_035584095.1. Taxonomy (NCBI): domain Eukaryota; kingdom Viridiplantae; phylum Streptophyta; class Magnoliopsida; order Magnoliales; family Annonaceae; genus Annona; species Annona squamosa. The sequence goes on from JAXCLR010000092.1 coordinate 37,820,908, forward strand.
TATCTGTCACTGTCCAGTAACAAAATCCATCATAACCCTAGACTACAATGTACAAAAAAATAAAAACAAAGTTTTTTTTCATCTATCTTAGACTTAATAGAAAAATAAAAAAGAACTAAAGAAAGAAGGAAACTCTGCTCTCTAGGTTTAATCTCTATTTCAAACTTGAAATCCTTTTCATCATGGCAATGGACCTCTGATGGCCTCTTGAATGTGTCTAATTCGTGGAAGGAATTTCCATTTTATAGCTTAGGTTTGTATATTAATAGCACTTCAAAATAGGAAGAGTTTGTGCAAAGTTTGCCTAATAGGGTAGGCATAATCACATGCCCCATGTGGTTCTCTACCTTTGTGCAATTGATATTCTTGCAACTATATGTCCCCGTGTGGTTCCCTAACTTACAAAAAATGATCCTTCTACAACTATATGAGTCATGTGGTTGTAAGCCCAAGATGCATTGTTGTTAATTCCATCTATTTTTAGCCTTTTTACCTAGTTTTCCTTCCTTTTTGTTTATTTTCTTTTCCCATATGCTTCCCGTCACAATTAAACAATGTTTTTAAGAAACTAATTCAAAATAGATAATTGAATAACATTTCTCAAAAAAGTTATCATAGATAACACGTATCTCTACAATATATCAAATACTCTGTGCTTAAGTTGTTGGTTGTCCTCATACAATTAATTAATTCCTACAAAACTTGACCTAATTATACATTTTATCCTCATTAAGTATTTGAGTAAGCAAAATCATTTAACTTAAATATTTAAAATACTATTTATTCCACCATTTATGCACTCATTAAGCATTCACAAACAATCCATCATGATTAACTCTCCATACAGTTCCATAATCACCAATTCTTAAGTTAGTGATTTAATGAATACGATAATAGAATTGACTAACTTCTTTCTTACTCGTATGCACAACCTCTATTTCTATGTCCACTTATGTAGTGCTTATCATGAAAAAGATCAAGAGGTCTTTCTTGAGTTGTAATGTAGTTTTGGGCTATTGGTTTTGACAAATAGAAGATAAACAGGATAATCAAAGGTTAGAGCAATTTGTAGAAAATTGAAAAAATACATAAAGTGTGTAAAGAGAGTAATTAAACCACAGAACCATCACATGTATTAATAGTTCTAATTTTCAAATCTTCCTCCACTACTTGGCTTATAAGTTAAATCATGAGAATTTTTTAATTACAACATAAGTTTTGTTTATCAATTTTCAAAGCATCTTCTTTTTAGCACCCCACACTTATTTGTTTTCTTTCCTTTTATAGTCTGCTATTACCATTGATACTTCTACTTTTCTTTTCTATCTTTTTCACCAAGTTTATTTAATTTCTCTCACTACATTTTAGGTATTTGGTGATTTATTTTCGTTAATTTCTATTCTCAACCTTTGCAACTTTAGAAACATAGGGTAAAAGATAAACAAGTCACAACTCGAATGGAGAACTAATAATGTTTACAAATAACATCCTTGCTTCAAAAAGATTACCTCAATCATTTTTACCGATCAAACCAACATAATTATAGTTTCAAAAAAACCTACAACTAGAAATTTAGATTTTAATGCAACATGTGAGTATTCATACATTATCCTATTCTTTGTGAGATTCTCGAATGGTTGAAGTTCAAAAATTTTGTAATAAGTTGGGTTAACAAGTATCAATAAAGAAAGATTTGAAAGGCTCAATAAATTTAGTAATAAATTGTCTCTATCATCTCCTTTTCATTTATATGCTAGGATTTTGCCTCTACACTTTCAAAGCTATGTCTAAATGAAGTGGGAATCAATTATTACTTTCATGCATGTACTTTTCTTAATTTGACAAATCATCTGTAAATTGCTTGATATGCAAATAACTAACTAATAAATAAATATTTGCAACATGAAAGTTAATGAAAACATCTTGTTTTTTGAATATGAAAGAATATATCTTTTTGCAATAATCCATGTAATAGTCAAATTCATAGTCATTCTTCTAATTCAAATCATTCCACATCATGTAGACATCACAATCGCTAAATTATCATAAGTAACATCAAAAGAATAAAGAGTAAGAGTATTCTCATGTTATGTTTATGCCCTCCTCAATGATCTAGTTGTGTCGATTATATCTTGCAAGATGGAACAAAAGATCAAGTAGTAAAATTAACAAAAGAAAAAACAAATCAATTGAATAAAAACTAAGTCAAACAAATCCTATGTTGGGTTGCCTCCCAAGAAGAGCTTAGTTTTCAGTCCTCAACTAGACGTTGTCCAAAATACCATCCAAATTACATCATCCAATCCCAACTCTTATACAAATTTGATCTCTTTCAATTCCATATATGCTTCCTTTTCTATTCAAATGGCTTATGATTTCCTTCTACCAACAAATCATTATGATGGATTTTTAAACTAAAATGAGAATCAAGAGGAGAAAAATACTTCACTATTTTATTGTCATATATCCTCAATTCTTCAAATGTTAACTCTTTAGATAATGATGCTGATGTTGAATTTCTTTCACTTCTTTAGGATTGAGTAATCACATCAAGTTGTATACATTCATAATTCGAATAATCACTTTTCAAATTTAGTTACATGACAAACTCCTCTGTATTTTTCTCAACAACCACAATCATTCTTTCCCTATTTCATATTAATGAGAGTACTTGGTCTCGCTAAAAATGGTCGCTAATGATTAATATACCTCAATCTACTTCATAATCCATTAGTTTATAGGAAAATTTAATTTTCCAACTTTAACTAACACATCTTCAATAATGACTTCTAGATATGTGAGTGTTCTGTCTACTAGCTGAATAGTTGGAGTGTAACATTAATTGGCTTGATTTTTTAATTCTTAACTTCTTCACAATTGATAAAAGCATCAAGTTTATACTAGCATCATGATCATAAAGCATTCTTCTAAAATAATGATTACCAATGATATATGGAATTGGAGAACACCCTAGATCTTTTAATTTTGGAAGAAATTTGTGTTACATGACTGCACTACATTTTTCAAATAACGTGATGTGTTCAAAATTACCTAGTCTTCTTTTTGTAGCAAATATCTCCTTCATGAATTTCACACATTTATATATGTAGCAATGCATCTATGAAAGAAATATTAATATATATTTGTTTGAACATGTCTAGAAACTTCTAAAATTTGTTACCCATCTCTTTTTGAATCATTGTGGAAATGGAGGAGTTGGTTGCTTGATATGTTACTTTGGTACTATCTCTGATTTTTTGTTATTTTCTGTAGGGTTATCTATTTGTTTGACTTCTTCATCAATAATGGCACTTTCAAATTACAGCATGTCTATAAAATATATTTAAGCAACATTTGACTCACTTTCTTTTAGAACTTGTACATCTATAAGTACTTTCCTGCTCTGATGTTAGATAGCCTTACATTGCTCCTTGGCTATCGGATCGGATTATGTGTTGCTTAGAAAAGATCCAAACAACTTGTTATTCTATGTAGCAACCATCTGTCCAAGTTATGCTTCAAGGTTCCAAATTGATGCTTGTTCACTTTGTGAAATAACCTATTGATTCGGCATGAGCTACACCACCATGTCTTTGTATTTTGACTTCTTTAATTTAGGTTTTGAAGCTATGAGTTGCAACAGTTGTTGACATGATATAGCTTATGGTTAGAGGTGTTAACAGATTGGGTTGAATGAATTGGAACCTAATCCTAATCTTAACTCATTTAATATATCTTAACTCTAATCCATTTATTAACTCATTTAAAAAACTTTAACCCAAACCCATTTACAACCCATTTAATAAATGGGTTAACGGGTTATTAACGGGTTGTGTTTATTACTAATTTTAATGCTAACAACCTTCAATAAAGTCTGTAAAATTAAATAAATTAAATAACTCAAAGTTAACATACTAGAATTTAATCTATTTTCGCTTGAAAAAATGAGTTCCAAGCTCAAGTCATCTCTTTAATACTAGTTCCTATTTCAAAATACAACATATTTTATTTTTTTCAAACAATTAAATCAATATTATAAATGTGAAACTCATAAACATACATTTCGGAAGTACCAAGTAAGACTTTCATTAAGAAAATAAAGCTTTCATTATAATAAACTCTAACAATCACGCTTCAAAAGTTCAAATATCACATATTGTTACACATAATTGTCTTAAGATACATAACAATGAGTAAATTTCAAAGTTCAAACAACTTCAACCTAAAAATAAAGAATAACAAATAACTGTCTTTTGCTCTCCAAACTTAATAGTTCTTCATCCATTTTCTCCTTTTATGCAATATCATTTTAGGCCTAAAAATATATAGTAAAATGAAATAGATATTAGAAAACAATTAAACATATAAAACTAATTTATAAAAGATTAAAGAACTATATAAGCTATCCAAATTTTTATTATTATCTTAATTAAGATCCAACTATTTGAGAAAATCAATACTCGTCTTAAGATTAACAAAAATTGTTATAGCTACAAAGTTATTGAAAAATGTCAATGAATATGTGTACATAAATAAAATAGTATAGTATAAAGTACGAAAATCTATTAAAAAAGATAAAGGGTAATTACTTAATTCAGTTGCTTCAATTTTTGTCAAGTCCTCCTCAACTCCTAGAGGTTGTGGTGATGCTTTGATCCAGTCTCGTGTACATACCAAAATCTTCACAAGTCATAGTGTTAAAAAGCTTTTGAATTGATCAAGTACACGTCCACCTGTGTTAAAAGCTAATTCTGAAGCAACTATAGACATTGGAATTGCCAAAATATCTCATGCTAGATGAGATAATATTTTATAGTCTTTATTTTTAGAGCATCATGCCAAAATATCAAACTCAAGTGCCCTACCCACCCTCACTAGTTCTAGATATTGATCAACTTCTATTTTTGAGTGTTCACACTTTGAGAACCAATCACATTGATACCATGCGTCATCTTCACCAAAATCTTCCGAGTTCATGTTAACCTCAGCCACCTCATCACTATTGTCATTTTTAGATACAGTCTCACAAAGCTCAACTTCATAAATGTTATACAACTTATACAATTTTTTCTTCACTTTCTCACCAATTTCTAATGCATTCTCTAATTCATGACTCATTTCATAGCATCATTCAACATATCCTAATTTGTATCGTGGATCTAACACCACAGTAATGATTAATAAAATATTTATCTTCTCAAAAGTTTGTCAATACTTATCAAATTTGTCTTTCATTTTTATAGACATTTGCCTAAGGTTCACATCGAGTGACTTTTGAGGAGAGAGCAAGAGCCTTTTAATCTTACAAACTTCTATAAAATAAATATTTGAAGTGCAATACAAATAACCAAATACACAAGTAGTAATGTGATAAAACTTCTCCAAAAATTTATAAATTACTCTAGCATTCTCTCAATCTTCATTAGTTGGAGGATTTTCTGATCTAAAAATAATATCTTTATCAGCAAGGCAATTAAATGCTCTTTGATATTTTAAAGAAAATTCCAACATTAAATATATAGAGTTCCAACGAGTTGGTATATCCAAGCATAGAATGTTGACATGTAATTTCTTCCTCCTCAATGCACATTTTGAATTTTTGGAGCCTACTTGGAGAACTATTCACGTATCTAACAACAAACCAGATCGAAGTATTGAATCTTTGATTTCATCTATACCATCTTCTACAATTAAATTTTGTAATATATGCAGCACATCTAACATGCACATATTCCCCATCACATAGCAAAACATTCTTTTTTAACATTCTTCTCCAAAAATTCTTTATAGCAACATCATTGGAAGAAACATTTTTCACAATAATAGTCTAGATTTTCTTAATGCCCCAACTTTTAAGACCCAACTCAAGGGGACTGTGCAATAATATCCCCAGTGTGTAGTGATGGGAGAATATAGAAGCAAATAATCATCTTCTGTATCTTCCGCTTTACATCAATGTAATGTGCGATGAGACACAAGTATCTTTGATTTTGGTTAGAAGTCCATAAATCATTAGTTAAGAAAATATGATTAACTGATTGTTAAAAAAAATTCTAGTTTTTCCTTTTCTGACATATAAATATCCACACAATTTTTAGTAATTGTAGCTCTTGTGACAATGTTAAATCTTGGTTGTAAAGATTTACAAAACTGAACAAAGTCATTCTTTTCGACAAACTTAAAAAGTAATTCACCATCAATGATCATGCGTGCCATTACCATCCTAGAGAATTCTTGGTCAAATTTTCAATTACTTAAAACATTTCCATCACTTTTTGATCCTATACTAGTTGAAAATGTCAATAATTGCTATTTTTTATCTCTATTACCATGGGGATACTTGGGACATTGAATATCCAAGTGTCTTTTAAGTGTCATTGTACCATGACTACTGTTACATTCATATGATTTCTTGCAATAATTGCATTTGCACGTCCCTAAAAGTTTTCCATTTTCATCTTTATCTTTAGTAAAATGTTCTCACACTGCTGAAGTTAACTTCCTAACGCTTTTTGCCTTAGATTTAATCATAGATGATGAAGCAACTTGGGATTCAAGCGTGGGTTGATTAATTTCCATACACTCTTCAGCCATATGCAACACCTAATTATATATCAGATGCAACAAGACAAAGAATAAATTATACAACCATGACATGATAATGTAATTTATATGAAACAACCACAATTTCTAATATTCATAGTCATTTGATTGTTCACATGCTAACACAGGACCATCAAAGGAGATGCTTCAAAATGGAAAAATGCATATACTTGCGGTGAGTTGGACAACAGCAAGAATTCGTGAACGAGTAACCGCCTAGCTGGAGATCTAAGAAAAGCAGCAATAAAATTAGACAATAGGGGGGAGAGAGAGAGAGAGAGAGAGAAAGGGAGGGAGGGTGAAAGAGAGAAACCACCTTACCTGCATTCAAGCTCACGCCGAAAAATGGAAAAATGCATATACTTGTGGTGAGTTGGACAATAGCAAGAATTCGTGAACGAGTAACCGCCTAGCTGGAGATCTAAGAAAAGCAACAATAAAATTAGACAATAGGAGAGAGAGAGAGAGAAAGGAGGGAGGGTGAAAGAGAGAAACCGCCTTACCTGCATTCAAGCTTGCGCCGAACACAGGGGTCGTCTGAGAGGGGCGATCGAGATTGGAACATTGAATGCTGCAGCTCGAACAGCGGAGAAGACAATCCACTGCGTAAGAGAATTTGAGGGACTTGGAGGAGATTAGGAGGCTGGGGTAAGATTAAAAGGTTGTGGCAATTAGGGGACGACCAAGGAACGACTGGTTGGATGCTACGATAGGCTGTCGCGAATCTGCGATTAAACGACATTGGAAAAGATTAAAGGCTAGGGGATGATAGTCGACAAGCGTGGCATGACAACATGACGAAGAAGAAGGATTCCGAGAAGCTAGGGAATTAATAGGGGAGCGGGAATGAGGGCTAAGTGGGATAGGGGAGTGGGAAGGGACTAATTAAAGCCGAAAAAGTTTCAAACATATATATAATATATTATATCTTATAAATGGGTTATATAAGTTGGATGGGTTGAACAGGTTATATAAATGGGTTGAGACTTATAAATGGGTTATAAAGGTTATATAAACGAGTTGATAGGTTGCTAAGCCTCAACCCTAATCCGTTTATTTAATTAAATTGTTGAACGGGGGTGCGGATCATAAACCATTTATTCAAAAATTTCAACCCAAACCCATTTATAAATGGGTAGGACAGGCGGGTTAGCGTGTTGCCCATTATCATTAACATCCCTATTTATGGTGGCTTTTGAGTTTCATTTTGTTGTTGAGCTCCTTGGCCACCCCATGAGAAATTGGAATGGTTTCTCTAACTAGGGTTATAGGTGTTGGAATATGAATTCCCTTAGTTATGAGAATAATTTTCTATGTAGCCCATCAATTTAAGATTTAATGCGCATTGTTCAATTGTCTGACTAACATCAGTGTACCACTAGCAGGTGACATTAACAATGTTGTTGGCATTAGCATGGTTTTTAGCCTTGAATTATTAGAATTGGTTTACAAGAGCATCAATCTTTGTATGAATTGAGGTTATTATGTCAACCTCAACACATTACTTCTCTGATCAAGAATTTTTCTGTCATGTCTTCAAGGATATTATACGCCACATTGTAGGTAAGCTTTAATAATGCCCCTTTTGCTGCAACATCAACCATATCCTTAGTTATATGAGAAAATCCATTATGTAAAATTTAAATTTTCTTATAAGGAGAGAAACCATGATTTAAGCATTTTATTAACATGCTTTTATAGGGGGACGATACTTCATATATGTGAAACCCAGGATGTTAAGTTTAATGAACATAATTAGAACTTGTTAAGGAGTAAATTTAAAGTTTTAAGAAATGAAAATAATTAAATTATATGTCTTAGATTAAGATGAATGGGATTAGGTAATCAATTAAGTAATGTAATTAAGTTAATCACTTTTGCTTAAGTGTGCACAAGAGGACAAAAACCACTAGAAGACGAAAAATGAAGCTTCAAATGTTGTAGAGAATGGTGAGGCGGCATGCTAATTAATGCCTCATTTTCATTTTAAGTGTTGATTAATTCATATCTTATGATACATAAGTTGGATTTGGATGAAATTTGAAGCGAAAACCTAAGTTGACATGCCCTACATGATGAACAATTTGGATTATAAAAATTATGAATTAAAGGGGGTAGAATGATTAGATTATGTGATATTTCATGAATTCATTCCATTTAGTTAATATCTTATCATATGTTCATCATTTGAAGTTGAAATTATTTATAAATTGCCAAGTTGAAGTATTTTATAATATGAATGGATTTGATCATATCAAATCTCATTAGAAAATTCTAAACCACACATGGTTAATTATCGTTGACTTTTAATTTTTAAAAAGGTAATTTGCTTTTAATGCAAAGTTAAGGTAATTAATGCAAAGTCAAGTAACCCTCGACTTCCTTCAAAGGTTAACATGAGGTGTCAATAAGAGGTGATTTTGGGCTGATTTTTCTGAATAAAAAATGAAAAAGATATATAAAATATAGCTGGTCTAGGGGACATTTCTTGGCAGCAAGGTAGGAAAAAAAAGAAAGGAAGGGTAGCAGCAAGGACGTCCAAGCCACAGAGAGAGAGAGAGAGAAGAAGAAGAAGAAGAAGAAGAAGAAGAAGAAGGAGAGACACCCAAAATTCAGCAAGTTTAAGGCCTTACAAATTCAATGACACCCACATTTTTAGGTAGGTGGTGATGTCAAAAATCAAAGCTCATTTATAAATTTTAAGTTGTTGATTTACAACCCATGTTATGCTAGGTTGACGTCCAAACTAGATGCTAATGAAAAAAAAATTTTGTTTACTCTAATGATTCCATGACAAAGCAAAATTTTGATTTCTTGAGTTAATTTGATGATTAAACAGGGGACATATGTTGAGTTTAAGAATTAAGAACTAATGATTAAGGGTTTTGGATGTATATTGAATTAAGATGCAAGTATGGGAGCAAAACTTAAGAGAAATGAAACAGAAAATCAAAATATAAAAGAAATAGTAAATGAATGATTTTTAGAATGAACATTTGTATGAAAACTATGATATGATGATTAAAGAATGACCCAAGTTTTAGCTTAAAATTTTAATTAAGTTGCAAATTAAAAATCTGAAAAGATCAACCTGAACGGGGTAGAATGGTTGTCACGATCAACTGTACTAATTGATTTTTAATAATTTATATATAAGGAATTTTGATCTAAAAATTTTTTATGTATAGAAGACATCCTAAATATCGCTCAACAAAAATAAAAATTAATTTTTAGAAGATATAAATATGCTTAATAATTAACTTGATTTGGCTTGTCCCAAAATTGATACTTCTATCCAGCAGAGTAAACATACCTAAATTAATATAAATACTTAATATTTCATAATAAAATTATTTATTTTGGTTAATTCATGTATTTATTAATGCATTATAGAAATTTGAGACTTAAATACCGTGATTTGATTATAAATCAAAAATTAGAGAAATCAGTGTGTCTGATTTCAACAAATATAGACAAATTGAGGAATACTTAAAATGAAAGTTAAATTCCAGATTTTGAGAATGAAATTTAACTTACAATAGGATATAAACAAATATCTTAAGTGATTATGAAAGTTTAACCTACTAGGGGTGAATTTTGAAAGGAGTGAAAACAATCACTAAGATACTTAGGTAAAAATATGTAAAATTAGAAAGGGCTGGTTAAAATTAACTTGCTAAAGAGCGAGTTGAAATCATATGGAATATACATGTGACTTAAGAAATGTGGATAATCACTTCAAAGAAAGGATTGATAAGAAATTAATTTGCTACAAAGTATGAATGCGTATTTTGAATAATTTCAAGAGATTCATACACAAGACATAAGTATGGAAGGAAAGAAACAACCCAGGTATCAAATTTATATAGGTATAAGGTTATTGAGAAATACAAGTGTCAATCCTAAAAAAAGAATGATTTAACGTTAAAGTGTTATGTACCATACGGGATTAAAAACCACATGACACATATATGTGAATTAAAAAAAAAAAAAACAACGCATGCAAGCACGTATACGATGAAAATATATAAGGTAATCATGTTTACTTGTCTAGGAAAAGGCAAGGAAATAATGAAAGGTTCAAAAGAATCGCCACAAGTAAGCAAGCAAGACTTTTCAAAATGTTATTTTATTCTCAAATGCTAAAATGCTTTCAAGTTGTTTCACTTGAATGTTTCTAAAGTTATTTAAGAGTGGCCACCCCTTCTTTATTTCATAAATGATTCGATTACTGCTCTTATTGAAATGATTGATTAAATTCTTCTCTATTTGGAAAATGGCATGTCAGTATAGATTTAAATGATGTTTCATTAAAACGATATTAAAAAAGATAGTGTAAATAATTCTCTACATAAGAATGACATGTTATCATGTGAAAGAAGTATATAATGTCGGGGTGTAATGCATAGAATGGAAGTCAGGTATGCGAGTTAAGGCAGAAATAGGACACAAGGTTCGCCCTTAAAGTTGCCAAGTCAGAAGGTCTGGCGTCATGGATGGAAAGGATCATGTCATGAAAAATATTCGCCTGGCTAGCGTACCCTCACATGAAGGATTATGTTATGGGTAGATGAACACTTTATAAGTGTTATCTATCGAATGGAAAGAATGCATTTGCACATCTATGATTTATGAAAAGCCCAAAACTTAGGATTAAAAAGGTTTATATCAATGGTTTATATGAATGATTTATATGAAAGGTTTACATGAAATCTTTATATGAAAGGGTTTTTGTTCCGTTGGTAGTTGATCAATTGATAAGTATCTTCTACCAAATAGAGAGAAATACATTTACATAAAAATGAAAAATGTTTGCTTATTGAGTTTCGACTCATGTTTTGTTTTTCCGACCTTAGACAGGTGCAGGAAAAGCCAAGTGATGGAAAAGATCAGGTTGATTTGCCTGTGAATATTTTATGGGATATCTTGTATAGATATGATATGACTGAGGTAGAAAAAGATAAATTGTATGTGTTTGTATGTTGTGAATGGATGAAAAGATTGTATTGAACTCGAAATGGTCAAATTATGTATGTATTGAATGAAAATGTCACGATTAGGTCAATAGAACCATTAATGAAAATGAGTAAGTGATATGGTGTAAATGATAAGTGTGATTGATTCCAAATGTGTCAATATTTATGTTGAAATAAAGAAAAGAAAAAAATTGAACGATATTCAATTTAAGAACCAGCCGCGTGGTCAAGGCAACAATTCTAACTCATATTTACTAATCGATAAAGATCTTAGAGTATGGCTCCAATTGCTTGGGTCGGGGGCGTTAGAATATAGAACCTCCTCATCTTTCCATTTGAAATTTGCAAATTCGGTCTATAATTGTAATGATTTTGTTAAAGGGAAGTATTTATTTAGAAATTTTTGGGCAAGATTATTCTAGTTAGTAGTAGAATGTCCTGGTAAAGAATTGAAACAATCTTGAGCATCATCAAGAAATGAGAATGAGAACAACCTCAACTGAATAGCATCCTGTAAAATACCCTATGCCTTAAAGGTGCCACAGACCTCTAGAAATAAGCATGTACCTGTGTGGATCTTTCATTTCACATCTACTGAATGTGGGATGGGATTTGATTAAGTTGAATACATTTAGCTTAACTCCAAAGTTTTAAGTAATCACATCAGGCCTTGGGATGCTCGAATTGGTAAGTGACCATCTAACACATTCTCATCGCAGATCGCACGATCTTTAGTGTTTTAAAAACCATTTGGTTATCCCCTTGTTGCTACTTTCCCATATTATTGCTTGCTTTTGCCATTTCATTGAATAGATTCTAGATGATTTTATTTTTCCTTTTCCACTAATGAAAGGTCCTCTTGATCTTCGAATCAAAGAGCAATAGATCATAGACTCCCCATCTCGATCTGTGTATACAAGTTGGGATTTTTAAAGAAAAGGGAAAAAATAGAAGAAAAAAGTTTGAATCAAAATCTAATAATAGTATCTACAATCTAAAAATATTTAGCATTCAAGTCCTTTTGGGAATGATAACTCCTTCATTCAATCCATTAAAGTGGGTTACTAGTCCAGGGCAATTACATCTATATTACTCATTCAATGGCAATATAAATTTAACTTGATGACTCTAAACTTCGAAGTAAATTATAAAATTTTAGAATAACAAGCAGCATTAAATGCATCCCTAATAGTTGTTACACATGGCTAATAAATATTTTTATCATATTAGTAAATCTAGCACTACGTGATAACACAACCTTGAGATTATGCATAGATCACATACTACTTAACCCTTAGTCCAATCTCATATTATCTCTTTCAAACTTCATGCAAGATTCACAAGTCAATTATAAGGTGGCCAATCTCATAAAAGCATTAAAGAATAAGTTAAGTAAATAATTCAATATTGATATTATAAATAAAAAAGAGTTATACATCTATCATGGATCAATAATAAGATCCATCACAACCCTAGAATAAGGGTATTAGCCACTCCTAGTCCCAGTCCAAGTCCTCGGGTTTTGCCCTCTTGGTCTCCGTCCTAGTCGTTTAGACCTATTACTAGTCTCTTTAGCTTCATGCTGACTCAGAATTTCATCATCGACTAATGTCTTTCCTTTGTTTTGCCCAATTCTTGCTCTTGTATTACCCATAGTGCTTTTATTATATTCAAAAACATGTTAACATAGCTTTCATTTGTGATTAGGGTTTAATCATATCATGCAAACATCATCATCAGTTTATCATAATTACTTCATTTATCATAATTTAACACAAGTCAAGTCATACTCAATCATTTTTTAACATAAGCATTCATAACCATTCTTTTCACACATTCATAATTTTCAAACATAACAACTTCATATATACATTAAAAGCATTCATACATTCACAAATTCACATTCATATACATAGAAAATCCATCTTGAAACTGAAGTTTCACCGGACCATAATATGTATATACATATCACAAGAAACATAAAAAGGGTTTCCACCAAGTCCATCTACCTTCCCCTTCCTCTTAAGTAACGCCTATGGCTAGGTGGTATCTGTATAGGCTCATCAGTAAGAGTACTAGATCGGACCAGTCAGGGAGGTTCTCATTTTCACTATTATCATCACTTTCTTCTTCGGGTTCTGAACTCCTCTATGTGATCATCATCATCATTTTCTACCACCCACGATTGCTTTCTACCACCCTAAGTATATGCTCATCAAAGCGGGGTGAGGGAGACTCTTCCACTATACGCTCACTTCGAGTGTGATACTTCTCCCATGCTCTCACAACTTCCCTTTCCTTTTGATTAATTCTCTCCCAACTTATTCTATGTCGGAACTATATATAGCCATCAGCAAACCAATACGATGGGCCACCATCTGGGAGTGTAGGAGGGGGTATCTGATCCCAAAAGGCCTGAGCTCCCTAGCATTAACCTAATCTGTAGGTACAGGCGGGAATGGCCGTTGGTCAGGCCAAGGAGCTAGTATGACCTCAGCTCTAGGAGCCCTGCTGGTAGACTCTCTTGGATTATACCCAGTATGTATGTGGTGAACATAGGGCTCAGTGTCATTTTCCTTCTTGATGGGTTGTGAAGGGTATATGGGCTGATAGCCTAGAGGGACGGGCATGCTATAAGTTACACCCTACCACCTATGGACATTCTCGTCTATTCTACGCCTTTTTTCCTCCTCTATCTCCCTCCTTATCTCTTCGAAACTCATTATGGCTTTCCCCTTATCTGTCATCTACATTTTAAAATAAAGCAAGTTAGCTATTTTACAATCATCATAAGACAAATCATCTTCACATAGCATAGCAATTAGCACATAATCAAATATGTTTCATCAATTTCAATCTATTCTCCATAATTAGTATATCTTTCATGCCTATTTACCAATTCATGCTCTAATATCAAGTTTTGTGGAGTCCCAACCCGAGCGTCACAACATGAGCCTTACTTCAGGATCGTTTATTAATTGGTAAACGTGAACAGGATTGTTATGCTGTTACACGGCAGGTTTATAACATAAAAATATATTTATAATTTCCTCCATAGGAGTTTATCTCATGGCGCTTAATCATTTTTACACCAATTTGCCCATCTTGGCCATCATCAAGCCCTGATTTACATATTCAACATTCATTTCCTACACATCATTTCCATCGTATAACTTAAAATTCCGTAACATTCACATCCTGTTATCAGATACATAAATCACCCATCATCATTTCTTTTCAACAATTCAACATATTCCATTCCACATTTCACATCAACAGTGTATAATTCCATAAATAGTAACAAATTTGCAAGCATTTATTCCACAATACATTTGCCATCATACGGATGCATACAAATGAATACAAAAATCAAATTTCTTCACAAAGGAATACAAAAATCAAATTTCTTCATTTAAACTTGTGCTTCTCCTCTATAGTCCTCCTTACACCTGTCTTAGGATTTGAAAAACAAATTGTGAGTATTAATTCAGTAAGCAAGCTGCATAATTTTTAGGTAATAATTTTTTAGGCAAAATTTTCTTTTGAATAAACATCTTTGAAACCAATATCATACCAATTCATAGATATATCATGAATAATGCAATATATTATTATTAACATAAAAATGAACATCATATGATGGCATGCTAGCTAGGCGACCATCCCATCATCCTACTCCCATCTTAGGGAGGGTGTCGCCGGCCTGTGGCCTATTTTAGCGACTTGGTCACACTAGAATGAGACAATCGGTCCGCTTATATCTCTAAAATGGACATAGAACCTTGTGCACTATGAACATAGACATGCTAGCATAATTTTCATGAATAAGCATTTGAGTCATAGTTTCTCAACATCACTTAATAAAAACATTATACAAGTCCATTTGCAAGAGTTATAGGGACGGCCATCCTTAAATAATTAGAAAAGTATTTAACATCCATTTGCAAGATATATTTCAAAACATTTAAATATCAAGTTGCAATATATTGTCAACATTTTAAGAAAGCAAATTTTTCAAAAATTTTCTTGTTAACCTAAATTCACTTCAGATTCCTTCATCAACCTTTTCTTTACCTTTGCCTATATACATAAGAATGACATTTTTTTCATAAAAATAATTTCATATGCTTGTACATCATATAGGTTATCAAACCACACAATTTTTATCAACTTAGTTAACCTACTTGTCTTTCAAGTTTAGTGTTCATTTTACTAATTTATACGTTGGTGTGGCTTGTGCTTTCATAGCAACCATTCTTTTCATTTTAAATACCCTTATTTAGGGTAAAATTTTATATCCGTTATAACCATTAAGATTAACCCAACATATAAAAGTTTATTACTTCATATTTATCATTTAACACTCATTCTTTACATTATCATATTGGTGCTTATTCAAGGCACTTACTTATGAGTTAGAGCTACTAATCTTAATTCCAAATTTTTGAGATTTTATAATTTTTTAAAAATAGACTTCTCTTTTCTCATTTTACCCTTTTTTCCTTTCATTTTTTCTTTTAGCTAATCATACTTGGGCGTTTCACATTCTTGTCATCCATATCCTTCATGTGCACTCTCTTAGTTACACATATATTATGTGTTAATCAAGTTTATATCAAACAACATTTTGCCTTCCATTTTTTCTTAGTTTAAGCACTTATTTTGCACATAATTTAGGGTTTAACTATGGAATTAAAATACATCAATCAAGTTGCTCAAAACAGCAACTTTTCTTCCATGCTTTCCACCTTGGACGCCCATATCAACATGACTATTCAAAACAGATTTTTAGATTTTTATTTTCAGCCCTTGGACATCCCTTAAATATCCCATTTTCAGGGTATTTTACCCTCATAAGCATCAATTTATCATGTTGTTTAGGTTATACATCAATTCCACCTCAAATGAGTAGAATTTGCATCAAGTTATCAACTCCATGTTTCACCCTTTTAAGGCCATTAGACATGCTTGGTTTAACATATATTAAACATGAAAATTATTTACATTATTCACACGTATAATAAGCTCAAAACAGCAACATTAAATGGAATTTAATAAAAATTTTAACATGATGCATTTAATGTAATCAACCCCAGATTCATACATATCATTCTTGAAAGCTTGAATTGCATCCTCTAATTCATTTAGCATTTAGTAACCCTATCAAGGGCTTCATAAATCATCATTGAGGGTTCATAATGGATCAAATTTACGACCCATGAATTGAGCTAGAAAACTTGGAAGTTCATAAACCAAACTTGGTTTAAACCTACTTGAACTTGTGTGGTTTTTCTCCCATCTTTCTAGCTTCGTATCTCCTTTTTTTCCCCTTCTTTTCTCCTTTTTCTCTTCCCTTTTTCCTTCCTTTTTCCTCTGCTTGAGACGTTCTCCTTGTTTCCCTTAAGTTTTTTTTTTCTTTTTAACGAAATCTGTCCACTAGATGGGACATCCAACTGCCCATCTCCTCTTTTTATATTGCTTCCCTTTTACCCTCCTAATTTCCACCTCATTTTGAGGCTAAATAATGTTCATAATTATCCCATTGAATTGTCATAATTATCTCATGTAATTTTCCATTTTTACAAAATTTTTAATCACAAAAATTCTACCCAACAGCTCCTTGCTTACGTCCCATGCTGTCCACCCTATTTTTGCCTTTTTTGTGGGCACAAAATCTTCCCAAAATCCAGAAATTAAACGTCCCTTGATGTGCAGCCCCTTTAGCATAAAATTTCTGAATTTTTGAAAATTGCAAAATACCTCAAAAGTCCTCCTTAAGCCACCTCAAATGACCCATTTAATACATTAACTTTTCATTAAATGAAAAGTTACTTTTTGAAAGCAAAAGTTAAAGAGTTTTGTGCTTAAGTGATTTAGCAATTTTTCATGAGATTTAGATTAATCAAAGCCATCCATATGATAAACCATCTCCTTTTAATCATCAATTAAAAATTTTATGTCAAAATGGCCTTTTTAGTGTAAGTTACGATCATTATTGTCTCTTCAATTTGAATGAAATTAAATAATTATCACCTTAATTAAATCATGATTAGCATAATTCACTCCATACAGGAGGCAAAGCACGTAAACATATGCTTACTTTTCAAATTTTACGTCAATCCGCCTTATGAACGTCAAATTATGAATTTTTAAACAATAGTCATATTAATCCCATAATAATCAAGCGCTATTTGCAATTTATGAAACCATGTAATTATATTTTCAATCATGATCAAACAAGGTGGATATATTTGTAAATTATGCAAAATTAAAACCAAACATATATGGTTACAACGCAAGTCGTGATCATTTACAAATGAAAATTTCACACCAATCACAAACCAATTTATTTGCATTTTAGTTTTTAATTTTTGAAATTGTAAACTAATATATGTTTGATCTATAACCCAAGATTTTTCATTGTGTATATTTTTTAAAATTTTAAGAGCGGTATTATGGTTATTTTCATAAATTAAAAATAACTACAATACCCCTATGTGTAAATTTTGAAAATATATATTAAAATAGATAATATATCTTTTTCTATAATTATAATAAACAAAAAAATTAAATATATACACATACAATGACATATCTGTCTTACATGATCAGTCGGCAGACCCGTAAGTCAGAAATCGAAGAAACGTGAAACCCCTTGATACGATTGGTTCTAGTGGTCAAGGTCAACTCTGCTTTGATGGGTGATGGCTACATGTCAGATCAATGGGATTATATTCTAACGTACTTCAGCTGCTACGAAACAGGCGGGGTTGGACAGGGCACAGCCTCGACTTTTTTAAAAAATTTATTTTATTTATTTTTTTAATGGATGCCACGGCCTCCACCTTAATTCAAAGCTTTCAACCTTTCTCAAGTTAATTTACATATTTTACACGTATGGAAGAAAAGTAAATGTCAAAAATAATTAACTAAGAGGACTTCATATTGTGAACGGGAAGAAAAATACATCAAGAAAGAAACGGAAAATAACATGAGGACATCTGGACATGACAGCACGCAAAATCGTAGCATTAATGGATACTCTCTATTCAAACTCGGAAGTAGATTTGTTCTTAAATTTGGGAGTTTTCTAATCATCCACGAATGATGACAATTTTAGTTTTTGTAGATCATTGAAGCCACTGCAGCGAGTTGTAGTTTTGGAAACGTACCATTGTGCAATTACTGCTATTTAGTTTCTAATGGGCATAGCAAAATATTATGAACAACAAATTTTTCACTATCATTCTTAAAAATTTGAACTCGTCAATCTAAAATTTATCTGAAACTTTTTACTTTATTTGATTATCTTATTTTTTAATCATTTTTCATATATTATTATATAACTACTCTACTCTTCAATTATTTTTTGTCAACTACTCATATAAATACCTTATTTATTTTCGCAACTACTTATATAAATACCTTATTTATTTGCCAAATATATTCAAAAATATTATAAACATGAAAGGAGCATACTTCGGAACTTGTAAGAATTTTGTAAATACAAACTTCGTTGTAAAAAAATAGCCATAATTCTCATAAATATTAAGAAACTACATATTAATTGTCGAAAATGAATTTTTAAAATCTGTTATATGGTGAATTATTATGTAATTTTTATGATATTCACTAATATAATATTTTACATTCGAAGGAAACTATGTATCATGAAATTTTAGAAATGAATATGTAATTGTTGAAATTATATTACCTATAAAAGTTTCCAATACATATTGAATTATGCATAAATATATGATTTTTAATAAAAATATTATTCAAATTTAAAAAGTTAACCATGTATCATGCAACCGGTTGCATATCATTATTACACTTTAATTATTTCCAAACTTCATTTTCTTGTATTTGCAATTTGCAATATCGGACTTGCGCCTTTACTTCCTAACCGTTAAACCCATTATGAGATTAAAATGCTTTGAAATGACAAAAGAATACAGAGTTCACTGAAATTATTCAACCAATTTAAATATCATTCCTTCAATAATATTCATGTATGCCTCGAAGGTGCGACATTATTGATCTGCGAATCAAATAGCATAAACTACACGGCAATGGTTAACCATAAATTCCCAACATCCAAGTGACGGCTTTTGAAAATTATTCTATTTTTGGACAGCTTGTAGAATCCATGCAAAGCAGCCGGACTATTAATTAACTGTTGCACATTCAAGGCAACCCCGACCAATATATAAGGCTTATTGGAAAGATTCTCCAATAATTAATATTGGATTATTGGCTGACCAAATGAGTGGTTGATATTTAATATCCGGCCTCTAATGAAAGTCAAAATATAGATCCTTAATTAACCTTCAAATCATGAAAGGACGTGTGCATACATAAATTCTTGTTGCTTTAGTTACACTATTATTTAGGTTAAAAGTCAATTTGTGGAAGTGCAAGATCAGTTATTGGATGGTAAGTTCAATGGACATATAATTGCAGCCTTTTTTCTAATGATGCACTGCTACACATTAATCTTTTTTTAATGAGTCACATCTACTAATTAATCAATCCTACCCCTACCAACCACCGTGAAAAGTCCTTGTAAAGGGTGTTTAATATTTAAAATTCTTTGTGATACTACACAACAAGCATAGCTCTTTAATTTAAAAACACAATGGTTATTTTCTGGTCTTTTTCTTGAACTGGGGAAGGTAAACGGCATCATTCTATTATTAAAATGAGAGACCATAGGACTTGCCGGGATAATGTTGTTTATATTCTTATTTAAATTAAAGAAATCATCTCATCGAAAAAAAAATTAAAGAAATCATCATTGTTTACTTGTTGAATATTTAATATCTTGTAAGTTACCATCGCTTAATTAAAGAAGTGCTCGGAAAGAGTGTGAATATATGGGGAGGGTTTTTAAACGTCTCACAACCTCTCTCTGTGATTCATATGACATGGCATTTATTTACTATTTTATTAAGGCAAGCCATGAAGAAGTTGGGCAACTAAAACAAGCAAATTCAGACTTATGGAGGGTGCTCCGGTCACCAAGTGAATATGAATAAAACTACAATATTTTTCAGAGGAAACGCAAGCTGGGAAAAGGGGCAGTCTATTGAGAAATTGGTGGGATCAAAGGGACCTTGGGATTGCCTGCCTAGGTTGGAAGTTCTAAATCTATCATTTTCAGAAGTACATTTGTTTTCTAAATAAAAAATTTTTTAAAAAAAAAAAAACAGAGAGAGTATAAGTAAAATAAGCACTTTCTTGGGAAGGACGGGAGAAGAAGTCTTACTCAAAGCTATTGCCCAAGCCTTCCCTACCTATTCGCGTGCTTTTTTTTCCCAAGTCAAAAAGGTTTTATGAGCCGTTGAGGTATATTTTGAATAGGTTTTGTCAGGAAAATAATAATGCAAAGTGGAAGATTAGTTGGGCAATGATATGTTCCGTGGTGTGGCAAAGGATAGAAATTTTGAGCTTTTGGCAGCAGTGCAACAAATTAATCTATATAGAGGGAGAACAGCAGATATTTAATGATGTCCATGAATGAGCAATGGACTATTGGGATAGGTATTCCATAGCTAACTTGTTGGTTAATGTCAAGATCTAGACGCGGGAGGCAGTAATAAATGGGAGGAAACTAGAACAAGGACGTCTTAAGATACACATGAATGAAAGAAGGAATTTTAGCATGATTGCATTAGTTTCGGAGCTGTTGCCAAAGATGTCAATGAAAAATTTTCTTGTTGCACGATGTTAGACTATGAGGGTTCAATGGACTCTTTATTAATGGAATCTTCCGCTTTGCTTATGAGGATGAAATAGATGATCAAACTACAAGCTTATAAGGTCGAGTAGGAAAGTGATAATTCTATAAAAATAGATTAATAAGGATTCATTTTTTGTTCATTTTGGATGCTAGTTTGAGAGAAACATTTAAATTTACATAGATTTTGTATTAGTTTTCATCAATTATATAATTTTTTCATCTTGTATGATTTTCAAGCATTTTAGGTTACATATAGTTAAAATTCATCTGATTTTGGTTGTTTTAATTCTATTTGATCATTTAGGAATACATTTACTTGTTTTTATTTTTGTTGTAGGAAAATAAGGACAATTCTCACTCAAATTCAAGACAAAAAGAGGATGGAATGGAGAGAAATCACTTAAAGCTGTCAAAGAGCAATGTTGTCTCTAATGTGCTCGTGGTCATGACCACCATGTCATCACCTCTCTAGAATCTCCAAAAATCAGTTGTAAGCAGCTCCAGATATTTGGCACTCTAGTGCCAGACTCTTAGTGTCGCAGCACCACCCCACATGTGCGCAATTTTCGCACGTGTTTCATTCTAGCTGAGTAGGGTATAAATATTCTTTTAGGGTTTGAGATGAAGAGGTCTAGAGCTTGTAAAAGAGAGCACAAGGGGGAGAAAAGAAGATGCATTCCAAGCCAAGAAGGAATTCAAGTGAAGATTGATTTTGTTCGTGGAAACTTGTAAGTTTCATCTTCTCTTTCTATTCCTCTACTTATTCTTCTTATTCTCCATTTCTAGGATGTATTTAAACTTGAGTTTGCTAGAATTTATTGTTATATTTTTAGGTTAAACTCCTTGTGATGGGAGATTGAGATGATTTGAAATGTAAACTATGTTTGGTTTTGTTTTCTTATGTTGAAATGAAAATCTAGCTTTGTAGAGATGTGTGTTCTGTCGGATTATCTCTATACATCATGTTTAATGTTTTTACAAGTTAATCATCTTGTAAATTGATCTAATACCTAAATTTTTGCTTGCAAAAGCAAGGTTTAGATGAGATCGATGTATAAAGCACAGGTTTTCAACCCTTACAATGTTGAATGTTAATATGATAGAAATATGCCTATTAACTCTATGTAATCTTGAGTAAATTATATGCTAATTAATCTTCTTTTACTTATTTGCATAAGAACATAGCAATAGGTTCAAGTAGGATTAGGTTTATATACATTGAAAGATGTATATAAATACATATATGAACTTATGATTAGTAATTATCTGCACAACAAATTGGAATGGAACCAAAATAATATACTTTAGGGTCAATGATTCATAATTTTTCATCCACCTTGATCAAACTGAAGATTCCCAGCTTGTTGCTACTCAACCACTAGCCATTAATAATTAAATTTTCTTGTCTGATATTTAATCCTTTCAATACCAATTTTATTTAATAACCCAATCGATAAGACAAATTGGAATTAAGGACTGATACACTTAAACAGTTCTCGTCCGAACGATACTCTGCTCACACTTTATTACTTGATCGGCATGTATACTTGTGTTCAAACGAGCGAATTAATTTGACATATACGCAGCTCGTCAGAAAGTGACTCTTTGATCTTAATCGACTTTCTAACAAGTTATTATGCTATATGGGGTTCAGGGACTTTCATAAGTTCAACCTCGCCCTACTGGCTAAGCAGGTATGGCGGCTTGTCTCCCATGAATCGACCTTATGCCACAAAATTCTTAAGTCCAGATACTTTCCCAATTCGGACATATGGTCTTGCAGGGTGAGGTCGTCTGATTCTTTCACTTGGAGGAGCATTTTGAAGGCCAGGGACTTACTCCAAGTGGGATGCAAATGGCGGATTGGCAACGGCCAATGGGTAAGGGTCTTCTCCGATTTGTGGCTTGATGATGTGGTGCGGAAGGCGGGGCCCCTTCCGGCTTCAATTCCTGAGGATGTAACGGTTGACCATTTCTTCGACCGTGCGACTAACTCTTGGCATCTGGACCGGGTGGTGGCTGCTATGGGCGCGAAGAAGTGGCCTGATGTTGCTCAGATTCCTATTCCCGCGGTTCCGGTTGCTGACAGTGTGTACTGGAAACATGAGCCTAATGGTAACTACACGGTTAAGTCGGCTTATAGGCTGTTGTGTGCGGATCGTGATATCAGCGCCCCTGGGGCTTCTTTCAGAGCGGTCTGGCGGCTTCATCTCCCATCTAAGGTTGCCATCTTCGGCTGGAGAATT
>JAXCLR010000092.1:37850818-37864390 GCA_035584095.1 Annona squamosa
ACGATAAGACTTAAAATAATTTGATGTAGCCATATGCCCGAAATATTTGATAACATTTGTATTTACTATAAGAAAAGTTATGATATCAACCAAAGGTAAATTTTGCCCCATAAATGTTGAATAAAGTTAAAATTATTTGCATCTAAATTTCGAACTCTATATTTATTTTTTGATTCATTCATTTATATACATACACCGGTCATCTAATATTATAAATTAGTACATGTCTAATCCTTGTACCATTAAGGGATCTAAATAATAGCCTTACTACTAGAAGATTTTCTTTTTTACCCCTATTGTGGGGGGATGAAGTCGAACTATCAACCTTGAGCTGGTACGCCCGCGTGCTTTACTAGCATGATGATAGTACTGGAAGCTTCGACCTCTATATTTAGTATCATATTAGCCAAAATTGTTACGAAAAATAATATTAAAGGCAATAAATTTTAAAAAGTTAATTGCATAGAATGTGATTCCTCTTAGTTTGTCAATTGAATAAATTTGCATAGTTGGTTAGCACAAAAATTCATGCATATACACCCAAATTTGTGTTGAACATATGCAGCCAAAATATTTGCCCCATTTAAGGACGTATAACCATAATGAATTTTTTTATTCATATATATACACATCAAGATATCTAATATTATAAATTAGTACATATATAATCCTCACAACATAGAGAAACCAAATAATATACTTATGGATGGAAGCAGGACAAAGGCTGAAATTATGAACAAATGAGGCATTGAGCCCTGTGCTTACCACAATGTTACGGAGCTGTGAAACAACCATTGTGAACCTTTTAATTCTTTTTTTTAAAGGAACTTACCTATATAATAAAATTTTCGATAACAGTAAATAATCGGAAATAATTAAGTATATTGTTTAATCACTTTTTTCATTTTTTTTTTTTTATTTTGAAGATTTGGAGTACAATCATGATTAGATCCCCAAGCCCCTTTCTCCTCCCCTTTCTATACAAAACACGAGGAGAAAGGAAAGAGCTCGGACTAGAAAAATTAACAAAAAATGGATTAAGCATCTTTACACACCATTGGTCGAATGCATATTGCAACATGATCATCCCATGCCATCCTTTCACGAATCTAGCGCCAATTTTGCAACATGGTGGGCCACTTGATTCCTCTCCCTTAACACGTTGCTGAATTCAATATATTCAGAGATACCACACAAATTCCCGCATTATCACTGCGAGAAATTTTATTAAAAGCTGCTACTTTTGGCTACATATAACGCTTAGTTTATGTAGTCGTATGGACATATCTAGCTCGTATATAAGACTGCTTAAGGGTGCCATTTTACTAAAATAGCTACTTTTTGGCTGCATATAATGCTTATTTTATCAGCTGTATATACGTATCTAGCTCATATATATGACCGCTTAAGGGTGGCGGCACGCTTAAATAAAGTGAGTTTTTATCTTATATGTAGCCAAAACTAAAATGCAACGGTTTGAATAGGCTTCAAATAATAATACAATTTTAGTTGCAAATACACGGTACTTGGACACATTAAATACTAGTTGTAGCACAATCTAAATTTATCTCAAAAAAAGTTAGCCAAATATATAAACTTTCGTTGCAGTCCATGTTTTACGGCCATCTTCTTTTCTTTTTCTTTTTTTTTTTTTCTTTTTTATGTTTTCCTTGTATGCACAGTTGCACACTATACATATCCGAATATCGAGGATTAAATAGGTAAATTTAATGTCTTTGTAGGTCTATTTGCTTTGTGTAATAAAAATATAACGTAATAGAAAAGTGCAGTCAGAAATAATGTCAATTAATTTCAAATATAACTACAATTTTTTGTATTCATATTTACATATATGACTACCCATTTACAAAAATTGCATAGATGATCATATATTTTTCCTAGTTACAAATATGTCAATGTTGTTAAAATGATATGAAGTTACAATATTACCCCTGTTAAAAGTAAAAGGAAATTATTATAATGAGATATTATAAAGAAATTAATGAAATAACATAAAATATAAAGTAAAAATGGACTCAAACACTCCTATGCTCATACACTGTTACTTCTTAAAGAAATGACAAGGGTATTTCCATCATTTTAATAAATTTTACCATGTTATTTAACAAAACTTAACGATGCTGTCATATATATTTGAAATTTAGAAATAATACATGCGATCACTTATATCATTTTTATTAATGTGTTTGTGGTCATTTTTGAAATTAATCTATAATTTTTATTGGAAAATTAATCTATAAATTAAATAACCGTTAGTGAGTAAAAACTAGAAAGAAATATTAAAATATAAATTTTATTAATAATGTATAAAACTATTAAATCCGTCGAAGGAAATAAAAATGTCATGCCATTCTAATAAAAAGACGTAAGTGGTTGCTATTATATCCCTTCCTATTATTATATGCCCTATCCAAACAGATTATAAATTAGAAAAAAGAAAGTACAATTTTGCAAGTGTGTTCCAATATAAGAAATTAAGTACAATTTTGCAACTGTATTAAAATATCAGGAACAAACTGAGATACATCATCACCATGATTCTCATTTTAATGTTGCAAACAATTCAAAAAGATAGATTTCTTCTTCCTTTGTACAAGAAGAAATAAATGCAAGTCAAGAGTAGGACCCTTGTTCAGTGATTCTGTTTCAATTTCTTACAAAAGTAAAACCACACGTCAAATATTATATTTTAGAGCGAATACTCTTTTCGAAAAGACACTCTTTTCCTTGGAGGGTGTACCTGAATATTGAATATATATAATAAAATAAGAATATAAAATCACAGTAGAAAAAAAGGTTCTAGGGCCAAGTAGGGTCCAAGTCTGTAAAAGATACAGACCTTTAAATTGAAAAGATGAAGGTTAAGTACGATTAAAATTAAGTAATAAAAAATAGAACTGTCAAATATAGATTATACTTCAATGATACACGTACCATTGGATACTTCATACCATTGAAGATTTTCAAGTGCCACTACCCTTCTTAGTACATCTCGACGATTAAGTTACAATCTTATCTATTAATGTTGTTTATTTAAATTATTTATTTTAACGTAATATTGAAAATCATTTCAATAAAATTTTCGAGTTGGCTGCATCTGCTTACAAATATATGTAATTAAATATAATATAAAATTCACTTAGATTCTCTTCCAATGTATTAGAATATTGCAATAATTCATATAATCATTTGTCTATATATGAGAAGATTATTTTGATGGTATAGATATTGAATTAATGTTTTTAAAATTAGTATATAAATTAAATATTTTATTATACTAATTTTATACATTTAATTGATAATTTTAAATATATACTTATTAGTGTTGATGTCATTTGTCATTAAGGCGGGCCCAAAAATGAGGGTGGCAAAATAATTGAAGATAACACCAAAGTATTTTTCAATAAATATTATAACGTTGACACAAAATATAATCGTACATGCAAGAAAATATAGTCGTACAAAATTTGGCTTTTATTAGTTTATGAATGTGCTTAAAAAATATAAAAATTCATAAATTAAAAAATAATTAAAATGGTAAATCTTGAATGCTATATTAACTTTCAGTCGTCATTTCTTCTTTCGAATTTCAGATTAAAATATGGGAATGATAAATCCTTTTTGATTAACAAAATGTTTGGCAATTATAAAAATATATCAACTTAAAACTTTTTAATCTTTATAACTACTCTATTGTTAATTATTTTTCATTTTTTGTACAATCATCTTACTTTTTAATCATTTTTTTCATAACTGTTATTTAATTGCCCTATTTTAACTCCATTATATTTACTCTTTGGTATTACTTTTATTATATTATATAACTTCTCACATTTTATATTTTATATCAAGGGTGTGTTTTGGAAGTAACAAAAATTTTAAATAAAGGGGTTGTTTTGATAAACATAAAAAACTTTCAAACTATTACTTTTCAATTTCTACAACTTCCATATTTTAAATTTTTTTTACTTTTTCTTATACAATTATCCTACTCTTCAATCATCTCTACACACCTATTCATACATCTAATTTATTTATTTTAACTTTATTCTTTTTGCTTCTCATTATTACTTCGATCATATAACATTATTTTCATCTATTTTAAAAAATTTTACACAAATTTTTATCACTTTCCAAACACACTAAAAAAGTTTTTGCAGTAAAAGTTTTTGAAGTAGTAAAAAACAATGTGATATGATGATAAAAGTAAATAGAATAAAGTTAAAATAGATAGGTTAGTTGTACGTGTAGTTATATAAAAATGATTAAGAAAGAAGATAATTGTATAGGAAAAAATAAATAATTAATAAAAAAATAAGATAGTTACGTATAGTAAAAATTTTTAGATTGAAAAAATTTAGTTCAAAAATTTTTTTAATGTAAACAAATATATCTTAAAACTTTTTTTCAAAATTTTTTTTATCAAAGGTATATTTCGGAAGGGATAAAATTTTTGATAAAAAGTTTTTAGTGTAACATTTTTTAAATTGGTATAAAATGACGTGATATGATAAGTATAATGACGGAGAGTAAAGAGAATATTATTAAAATAAATAGTTTAATTATATATATAGTTGCATAAAAATGATTGAAAAATATGACAGTTGTATAAAAATATATGAAGAAATATTTTAAAAAAAAAAGATAATTGTAAAGATTGAAAAATTTTAAATTAAAAAACTTTAGTCCAAAATTTGTTTTTATTTACCAAACACCTCAATGGAAAACACACCCTCGACGTACTGAACACAACGATGGAGTTTGCAGGCGTTCAACAATACATGCACTTTGTCTACCTGCTTGTTCTTGGACCCAAACCTTTTCTAAGACCCAAACCTTTTCTGGTAATAAAAAATACCACCCCGTACCTCACTCAATGTATCAAATCAAAAATACATCGGCCTCCGCATTCTTTTAATTGTATATTATTACCATTTGCTCCGACGACTCTATCTCCTCCTGCTTTTCTCTCTCTCCGTCCTCTGTAGGCCTTGCTGCAATCGATCCTCGTTTTCTATTCGTCCCACGACTCCACTTCCTCCACTGCTATCTCTTTTCTATAATCATAAATCCCATTAAAAAAAGTCCTCTTTTTTAGTATATTTTTTCGTGGCGAAATGGCGGGTCTGGACTTAGGCCCTTCATCAAGCTACTTGCACCATCTTCACCGTCCAGATCTCCACCTCCAGCCTCACCACGGTGATACCGACGACGAACACGGCGACCCCAGCCGGCCTAATATTCACGGAGATGCGGGCGAAGTCAAGCCGAGCCACGGGCTCGAGCTCTCGTCGCCGGCAGGCGACATCGTCACCCGCCGACCCCGTGGACGGCCGCCGGGCTCCAAGAACAAACCCAAGCCGCCAGTGATCATCACCCGGGAGAGTGCCAACACCCTCCGGGCCCACATCTTCGAGGTGGCCAGCGGCTGCGACGTTTTCGAGTGCATCTCGACGTACGCGCGGCGGCGGCAGCGCGGGGTGTGCATCCTCAGTGGCGCCGGGGTGGTGACGGACGTGAGCCTGCGGCAGCCGTCGTCGTCGGGGACGGTGGTCACGCTTCACGGGAGGTTCGAGATACTGTCGCTGACGGGGTCGTTCCTGCCCCCGCCGGCGCCGCCGGGGGCGACGAGCCTGACGGTGTTCTTGGCGGGCGGGCAGGGGCAAGTGGTGGGAGGAAGCGTGGTGGGGGCGCTGATCGCGGCAGGGCCGGTGATCGTGATTGCGGCGTCATTCACGAACGTGGCGTACGAGAGGCTGCCGCTGGATGAGGCGGAGGAAGAGGAGCAGCAGCAGCAGCAGCAACAGATGCAGATGCAGACGGCGATGTCGTCGCAACAGGGCTTGGGGGGGCACGCTTTCCTGCCGGACCCATCAGCCGCGGCGCTGCCCTTCCCCAATCTGCCTGCTAACGTGCCAAATTGCCAGCTCCCCGTGGATTGGGCGGGAAGCGCAGCAGCAGAGAGGCAGCCTTTCTGATCATTTGTTCTTGGTTTCTTTGATCTCAACCCAGAATGGCCGGCCCGGCCGGCAGCGATGACAGTCTGCTGGAATTGAAGTCAAAGCCCTTCCCAATAACTGCACCCTGATCAGAAAATCACAGAGGTCAGCCTGCTTTAGGATCGTGTACAATTAGCTCTCTCTCTCTCTCTCTCTCTCTCTCTCTCTCTCTCTCTCTTTCTCTCTCGATTTGTTCAGTCACGTTTTCTTGTTGTTGTTCTTCATGGAAACTGAGTTTTCTTTTTCTGTTATTTTAGTATCTTTTTTTTTCCAAGTAAGAAAATTGTTTGAGGGTTAGCTTCGCTTCTGATCTACTTTGTCGTTGTTATTGTTGTTCCTACTCCGGACTGACACTAGCTACCACTCTGCAAGATCTCTTGGTTGTTGTTGTTGTTCCTCCTTCGGACTGACACTAGCTACCACTGCGTACATTAGTCTGACCCTACAAGATCTCTTGGTTTTGCTAGTCTATCCATAGCAACTACCTTCTATTCATGGGACTACTGTCATTAATGATGTGGGTTTCCCCGACAGGATTTTTCTTGCTGAAAAATCGTCTCCCAAGAACATTGGTGATGAAAAGATACTACAAGGGCTAATTGCATATACATGTGGAAAACAAGATAGGACTGAAGAGAAACTAGGGTTTAATACAAATGCAAAAGCCTGATTAATAAATTTGGGTTTACTGGCTCTCTTCCTGCTTTCAAAATTCTTGACACTTGTTTTCCTGCTATGAGGATAACCAAAATGTGATTTTGAAATATCTTTGGCTATTGAAGCGTTTGGCTTAATTAATAAATAGTTTTTGGTTTTTCTTTTCTTTCTTTTTATCATTCTTAGGCTCCTTTGGTACGAGGTAAAAAGAAGTAAGAAAATATTTTCGAAAAGGAGACTGTGATGTAATTATATAACAGGGCTAATGATTCGGAGTACAAGAATAAAGATAAAATAAGTAGTTTTATAAAATTGTAAAAAAATAATTGGAATGCTGATTTAATAATTAAAAAGGATGATCGTACCATATAGTTAAAATGTATAATTATATTAAAAGGTGTGTAAGACGAAGCCACAAATTTTTCCCCTTTTACCATGTGACACAAGGACCCTTATTTTCCAATCTTTCCACACATTTAAGTGACTATCATTAGTTTTTATTTCTTTCCGTACCTATGACTGTTTTGGATTAGAAACATTGTTATTTGGTCGTCGTGCCAACTGTAATTTAAAAAATGACTAAGAAGCTTTTTATCACTTGGATCATGTCTCATAAAAAATGGCACCATTTTTTCAAAATTCCTATTCAGGTGTTAGATTAAAATTAGAAAAGAGATCTCTCCCTCTTTTCTAAGTGAATATTCCTTGTACTAATTAATACTGAGACTATAAAAGATCTCAATATCAAATACTCTTAATGTTTATGACATAAAAAACTTAATGCATGTAACATAAAAAAAAAATCAATGCATGCAAATTGTTTAACCTTGTACCTTCTAGGAGAATCATGTTTGGCATAAAGCAGTGGCGTTGGATGACTCACAATAATAAGAATCACCGCACCAAATTTTATTTTGGCCAACAATATTGACAACCAATGTTGTTGCTACTAATGTATTATTGATGGACATCAATAATTGTTGATATTCATCACTAAGAGCATATCAACAACCATATTAGGAACCAAAATTGTTCCTGAATTTAAAATTCGTTGTAATAAATGTTGAAGGCAGCCTGCCATTAATTTGATTAGCAGTTATATAGCAAGATTAGATTTCATTGGTCAAAATATTTCAAACTGTGAATAATATGTTGTCATTAAAACCATAAAAAAGAAGCAAGAATCTGAAACCACTGTCCGAAAATGTTAAATAGAACTCTACTATCAGCATTTCTGACAGCATTCCACTCTATATTTACCACTGCTATGTAGCTATAGGTAAAGAAACATCTAACATTAAGCTTTCGATTATGATACTATACAATGGGTTGTTACTTGGTTAAGTCACAACCTCATGTATTTTATATTTTTAATATTTTTGTGGTTTTTTCTCCACTTTTGCGTGAGCACAGGTGTATTTAGTATCAAATTTTAACATTTTTATGCCCAAAATTTAACAGTTTTGAATTCTAGTATATGTTTTTATAAAATTTTAAAAATACCTATTTCTCAGCCACCAACTTCAATATTTCACGATTAACTTGCATTCAATCCATCGCAGAAAACTGTCTAAGCTAGCTGGCTGTTCAAGAAGGAAGAAACTTCCAAGACAAATCATTTGATTTTCTATTCCATTTGAGCAGGATCTGATGCATGTCACTTCATCTACATCGCAAATTGCATGCAATTTATTGCAAAATACATTGGAGTACCTAGCTAGTAAAAGAGAAGTTTCTATTAGTTATCATGATGGTGCACGGTATACATAAGGTATAATATGATTTGATGAGTACCTTTCTGGAAAATGATTTTATGAAGCTTGGAAACGTTTAAATTTAAGCCCGTGTTTCTAGGGTACTTTGAAAGTAAATTATTGTGATCCTTGTCTTAGACATTACTATTTTGTTATTTGACTCACTAGATCAGTTGGTTTATTGTATCATTTAGTGGCTCCAATAAGAATCTAGCTAAAACACATTTGGAAGGTTCCGCTTTTACAAACCTGATGAATATATTTTTCAGTTCGCTATAACCAAAGCATCTATAATTTGCAGTGTATATGTAATTAAGTAGTAGTATTGTTCACCAAATTGTCATTTTTCACAATAAGTCTGAGATAAGCAGAAGAACATGAATGAATGATGGAAATCAAAAGACCGAGAAAAGGTTATACATTTTTTTTATCACAGAATAAATTGAGTTGGCAATAAACATTAGGCTTCTAGGGTAATTGGATTTTTCACTTAAGTAGCTTTCATCATTTGGAGAATGGTGGAAATGGATTGGATGAGATATAGGTGAAGCAAGAGTGAAGTGAGAATAGATAAAAATAGATCCTGGAAATGGAAGAAAGTAGGATAACTTTTGTTTTAAAATAATTTAAAGTAGAGTAGTTTTTTTAAATTGATATATGTTTTTTTGAAGTGATAAATTGATACATTTTTTACATTCATCTTAATATTTGTTACAATCAAGTGCCGAGACATTCTTACAAAACTTTTAGGAGACCAACTGCTTCTCCTATGAGGTTTGTAGATAAAGCTCCACTAAATAAATTGAAGACTCAACTTTACCTTAAGAAAATAGGGAGACATATAGCTCCCAATTAGTACTCAAGGACTTCAACCTTGGTGATTCGAATAGACGCTGGCACTATGGTTGATTGTGGTGCTACTAGTGGGCTTAGTGCCCAACTGTCAAAGTAGAATAGTTGGGTATTTAATAATGAGGAATGATTCTATTGGCCCGCGCTAAGCCAATGCTCTGCTTAATTCACTTCAAAAAACTCATTTACTACAAATTTTTTACTTTTTTGTATGCTTCTTTATCTAAGTGTATTTAACATATAAACTAAGTTTTGCTATTTTTGAATATGTGTATATATTTTTCTGAGATTTTAAAACATCTATATCTATATATGTACTTAAAAATACTCTTATCTTTAAAATCTAAAAAATATATTGCACATGTCCAAAAATAGTAAAAATTAGTTGATATATTAAGTATACTTAGATAAATAAGCGTATGAAGAAAAAAGTAAAAAAAATTGTTGCAAATAAATTTTTTAAGGTTGGCTAAGAGAAACAACTTTTATCCTGGGCTAACAAAATCATTCCTCTTTAATAATTTCATTTTATTTTCAATATACCACACACTCCCTAATTAGATTTTAACTTCAATCGCTTGCTTTTTTCCCCCTCTTCTTCCCCCCCCCCCCTTTTTTTTTGGAGTTTGGTAGATGGAAAATATTAATATTCGTACAACAAAAGTTGTTACGTGTTACATAAAAAAAAGTTGTTATGTGTATTCACCTTTTGCTATAAAATTTAATATTATTTGCACTCAAATTCTATTATTATTTTTAGTAAAATGCAAATGGTTACATTAACTATTTTTAGTTAACCATGTAAATATATGCAGCCAAATTAATATATAGGTAACCAAATTTACATTACAACAAATTTTAATAAATGCAGTAGCTATTTATAATATAGATTTTGTTACGCATATGAATTCAGACATATAGTTTTTATGGTACGGACATGTAGTTAAATGCATCAAAATTCAAGATTACTTCTGGCAAAATTTCATATTTCTTAGTCATTTATATTTGGTATTAAATAGAAATGATTATTTAGCAACAACTAAAATTGAATTTAACACAACAAGTAGTATTAAAATTTGGTTGTAAAATTACAAGATAATTTCATATAAGAACTTTTATTACACTATTAAATTATATGCAAACAAAATAATAATACATTTAATGACAATATTTGTTGCATTGTATGCACAATTGTTCATGGGACACATACAGGGTAGCAATTTAGTGGAAATATTTTTCTACTTTCCATAAAAATGGAAACATTGGAATTGACTCCCCATCAAGGTAATTTTGTGAAATTTAAACCATTTAACATGTTTAGTGTATTTTGTTTAGTTAAAATTCACCCAAAAATTCATAATTTGCTGCAAAATTAAAAATGATTTGAAATACATGTAGGCATATACATTTTTTAAAAACAAGTTTTATTACAATACATAAAACATTATTTGAAACAATCACAATTTTGCATTGCAACGACCTAAACCAAGTATTTCCACTTGAAGGGAAAGGGGAAAAGATTTACACCTTGTGGGGTAGAGATGTCGACAAAATTTTACCATTCATTACTATATATCTTTTGACATGAATTAACATTTTATTTATCTAATACTCTATTTTCTATTAGTATCTCTACATTTTAATTATCTTAAATATCTTTTCAAACATCTTTCCAAATAATTATCTAATTTATTTTATTTTTATCCTCTTTATTATTAAACATTACTTTACTTTTTGAAACTCTTTTACAAAAATTTTCAATACTTTTTTAGAGGTATTAACATCTTCGCTAATGTAAAATTGAATTATTTTCATCTATGTCAACAATTTTAAAATTGTTTTATCTATGTCGATACTTTTCAAAATTAATTTTATTCATGTCAAGACCGTTAAATTTTTAAGTTAAATGGGTTAGCATGAATAAGCATATTCATTCTTAGCAGTCAACAATATTTTTGTCCAGTCATAATCAGTAACTTGAAAATTCGATAGTATTGGCATGAATAAAATTGATTTGAAAAAGTGTTAGCATAGATAAAAAGAACTGTATTTTACAATGGATGAAAATAATTTATTTTCTTACATAAATGTTAATTTTTTAAACAAAACCCTCTTACGAAATTGCTGGCCGTACATGTATACGTCAATCGTGCAGCATGCATGCAATCATGCGTCCAATGTATTTGAGAGCAGTGCTGGTTGATAGCAATCTCACCTCCCCTCTTGAATTCTACAATATTTCTGAACTGTGGTACCTAATAATATCATCTTCCGCACGCGCTGCATGCATGTGTTGATTGCTTCAGACATTTCCTAGCACAGTCCGCTATAAATTGGATTGATTGCAAGCTTGTAAATGACTGCATCACAGCAAATTAAAAGTTCTTATATAAATTGGCTCACAAGTGTCTCATGCCTTGCATGCATGCATGCTTGGGCCGTCGTTCCGGCTGATCAATGGCGTGGCCCACCTTAATGGCCATCAAATATCCTGATCCTACGAGGCATATATAACTATATAGGGCTTGTCTTGTATTGGGGCTGAAATAAACCAGTGTTAAGATTAAATAGCCGGTGCAACTTGACTTGAGTTTAGCCCGACCTAGCCTCCGAACCCCAAAAAACAGTGCTCAAACTTTTAAAACTTTGGTCAGAAGAAACCGAACCCAAAAAGTTGATTTGTAAATCCTGTTGGGCTTAGCGTCAAAGGTTCATACTTCAAACAGACTTGAACCCAAGGAACTTGATTCTCAATTTTCTTTTGTATATTTAGTATAAAATATATTATATATATAATACGTAAATAATATTTATAAACATATGTATATGTTGGAATACGTGTTGGTCATGTTGAAAATTATATTATAGATAAATTACATTACTTTCCATTACATCTGTCTTTGTATTCATATTATATCAATTAAATTTATTATTTTTTTGCTTTTATCCTTGAAAGGTTAAATCTTTCTAGAAATATATTTCTAGGTATTATTACTTTTCTTCACACATAATTTGTTATTGTTCTATGGTTATATGAAAAAATTTAACTTTTAACTCTTAAATCAATTGAAAATTGGTCAATTCAAATTTCATCCCGAAGCTCAACCTAAACTTGATTTTCATAAATAGGCTTAGGGTTTAGTTTTATAAATAAGATCAGTGTTTAAGTTATTAATGAAAAATAAGTGTTTAAGTGTTATAAATAAATTTGGAATTAGAGTCGAGGTGAACTAATTTTCATGAACACAAGTTCACCTCTTGCCTGATAATTCAATTTGGTTTTCAACTGTAATAATTTTTTTTTGTGTATCATCCGTGATTAGAAATTAACTTAAGAAGCGTTCAAGTCTAGTTTTTTCCTAATTAATTTTGTCTATATATAGGAACTCTGAATGTGATATATTCCTCGATTAATATCTATGTCATTTTATCTGTGTGATTAATTCTCATGAATGGATGCGTTCACTTCTTGGGTTGTCCAAACACGGATGTATGCATACATCCGAATTGAAGCTTCATACGTGTGAGTTTGACTCCCGAAAGACAAAGATGGCTTTCCTTAACCGAATGCGTAGCTTGCCATAGATTTATACCTGTACTCACCTCCTCCATCAGCAAGTATCGCACTTGGACAGATTTTGAAAAATAGTAGGGGTGCAACTTGGGTAGGGTACCCGCGGGTCGACCCGCTGGGTACCCTAAATAGGGTAGGTTCAGTTCCATAAAACCTACCCGTAGGGTCGGTTCGGTTTCTCAATTAAAATACCCAGTCAATTTTGGGTAGGGGTCGGTTCCAGTTCTGGGTACCCAGAACCGACCCGGATCACATTAATATATATATATATAAATACCTAAAATAAAAGCCCTAAGCCCTCTCCTTGTCTCGCGCCGTCCCTCGTAATCCCTCTGCTCTCGCCGTCTCTCGCCGTCCCTCGCCATTCCGTCCCTCTGCTCTCCCCACGACCGCATCGCCTTTCCTCTCCCTCCCTCCCTCCCTTCCTCCCTCGGCAGCGGCGTGCTAATCCTCCCTCCCTATCCCTCTCCCTCTCCCTCGGCGCATCACTGCTTCTTTGTCCCTCTCCTCTCCCGCTGTTCCGCATCGCCTCTCCTCTCCCTCTCCCCCTCGGCGCCGACACTCTTTTCTCTCTCCCTCGATGAGTTGCTGGACTGCCGACTGCTCCTCTCTCTCTCTCCCCCTCGGCGCCGGCACTCTTCCCTCTCTCCCTCGATGAGTTGCCGGACTGCCGACTGCTCCTCTCTCTCTCTCCCTCCCCCCCCCCCTCCCTCTC
>JAXCLR010000092.1:37864773-37879163 GCA_035584095.1 Annona squamosa
CATGGACTTTATGTTTGGATGTTTGATCTGCATTGGTTTATCCCTCTCATTTTAATTCATCAGATTTTCAATTTTTTTATGGCAATTAGATTTGAAATTTGATTTGAGTTGTATTGGTTTTGATTACTACGAAGCTAAACTTAGACATTCAAACCTAATTGTTATCAGATTTTCAAATTAGATTGCAACAGATTGCTTATAGGTTGTTTTTGAGAATATTCTCATGGAGATTTTCAAACTAGATTGCAACAGGTTGCTTATAGGTTGTTTTTGAGAATATTCTCATGGAGATTCTTATGCAATGTCATGGAGATTTTCAAATTGGATTGCAATAGATTGCTTATAGATTTTCAGACCTAATTCTTTAGGAACTGATTTGGAATCGAACCGAAACAGACCCGCTATTGAGAAAATTGGGCAGGGTAGGCTTTGAATCGACCCGGTCTAAAATAGGGTAGGGTAAGGGTTTTTAAAAAATGGGTAAGGGTAGGTTCCACCCTTACCCGGACCTACCTGACCCAAGTTGCACCCCTAAAAAATAGGGCATTGTCCACTTAAAATGGGTTCACATCTGAACAAATGTTGAACTAGGCCCTATTTGCAAGCTTTCATGGAATCCACTTTATTCATTTTTTTAATTATTATTTACTTTTTTAATTATTATTTACTTTTTTAATTATTATTTACTTAACAATACACTTAAAAGCATTGTAAGAAGGAATTTATGTGGGGCATGTATAAGATGACGATTTTAGTGAGTTTAGATTTACTCTAAAATTATATTTCTTTTGTGCTCCACCTATATCTAATTTTAAATCAAATACATTATTTTGAATATAATGGATGCAGGGAACATATTCGATAAAATAGAGCAAATGTATCCACTTCAATAAGTTCAACATTTGTTTAGACGAGAATACTTTTAAGAAATTCCTCTTCTATATAATCTCTTAATTTTTAATATTTTGATTATTGATGAGAAATCCACTTTATTTATTGTATTTAATATCATTTTGTAGTGTCTAGCCTAATAAACACTAAAATGGTCCAACCTATGAGCCAAAAAATAAAATAAGAAAATTAGAAGAATAAATTATTAGAAAATAAATGTGATGCCAATACAAAAATCGAACGTGAAGTATGCTCATGCAGTAGAAAAATAAAATATGAAATGTGAGTATGTAGAGTATGTAAAATATAGAGTATGTAAAATATTCAACAAAATATACAGAAAAGGGGTTCAATATAAGAAATATAAATAAAGATAAAAGATATAGATACGAAGGTAAAAGAAGGGAGATATGGAATTAAGTCTTTTAGATGATGCAAGTCATCAAAACTTTTTATATAATGCAAAGTTAGTCAATCAAGTGTATCAATTAGGCAAATTTAGAAGTCACGAGAACAATGGAAAATGAAATAGAGGCAGTGTTCTGCTCAATAGTGGAAAGTAGAAGATAATGTAGTGATTTTTTAAGTGGAATGACTCTCCCAAATGGTAGGGAAGTGGTCTATTTATAAGTTTTGAGCCAAGATGGTAACTTCAAAAATTTTGTCAAATTCAACTAGTGCATTTTGCGAATAGGAGTGAAGAAAAGGAGTTTCTTGGTAAATTTCATGCCTAGCCATAGGTAGCCATAAGGCCATCTATGGTGCCTAAGAGTGATCTCCTTATTGTATGTTGATTTGTATCCTTAGTTATGCCTTGAGCCCATTTTTGTTGAAGACTCTCGATCACTTTAACGGCTTGGATCTTCATTTCAGTAGTTTGAATATTGGAGATTTCATTTTCTTTTTTGAGTGATATAAATCTTCATCTTTTGCTTGATCTAATATATCTTGATCATTTAAATACATGAAATATTAATTATTGGTTTGATCCAAATAGTTCATCACGTTGCTGTCAATCTATTTGGCTTTAAAAATGTATTCTTTTGTTCATCTTGAGTATAAATTGTTTCTGATCAACTATATGAATTTGTGATCGTTGCTCTTGAAATAGGCTTGGCATTGGGAACCTATTCTTCAAGCTGTTCCTACAAAATCTTGGGCTTCAAAATGCATTAGTTAATTTCTCAATATAAATATAAAAAATGGGCTATTATTTTCTATGTAGTCTATTGAGTTTTGAAATAATTGGATGGAAAAACATCTGCATCACTATTTGGGCCTTAAGGATAGGAAATCCACTTGAAAATTAAATCTTCATATTTAGGCATGATATTACACATTTAAATTATAATGAAACTTTTTCATTTGTCTAATATCAATATGCATTTCCCTTATCTACAAACGTGCAAAATCAACATAATAAAGTAGTTTAATACTAAATGTCAAATTTAAAGTAGTATTTTCAACATTCAAGCAATCTAAAAATATCAATATTATGTGAATAAATGATTGCATAAAGTATTGTTACATATTAATATATAAGAGAATTAATTTAAGTATTTTCCTAATATATACATGAATATATATATTTTTAAGCAAATGCAGCCTATGTACATATTTGATTTGGAAGAAACTTGAATTTTTAGCCAAAAAAGTGATGTTCAATTAAATACAATGAATGGGTTAAATTTTTCATTGATGATCAATATATCAATATTTTATTAGTATATTTATATCTATTGCAACTAATATTAATCAACATTTGAGATATGCTTAGAAATTTCCTATGTGGAGATACCATACTCCACCTCTTTAACTTGGGAAACCCACAAGCTCCTATAATAATTGAGTTCTCATACACTAAGAGGACAAGTATTTAGACTCCCACAATAGTAGAGAGAATCAAACATGGGACATGGAACCACTTCACCCCTTCTTTAAGTATGTTTAAACTAGAAGAACATTGTTGGCCTTTAATGTACGATATTCTTTTTTTTGAAGGTAACATACGATATTCTTAATTGAGCTCGCTCTTATGCAATCAGGTTACATAGAAGAAACGATTCCATATACTCCCTCTATTTTTAAGATTTTGGTATTTGATGAAAAATCCAATCTATTTATTATATTTAATATCATTCATTTAGTTAAGAAACTAAGTTTTATCTAAATCCAATATATGCATAGGTTACATTTGCTCAAAAATAGGTATATTTATATGTAAATTAGGAAAAATGCTTAGATCCATTCATATATGTATTAGAATATAGCAATACTTTGTAGAATCATTTATCTATATATTTATGATATTTTAGATGGTTTAGATGTTGAAAATACTATCTAAAAATTAATATTTAGTATTAAATTATTTTCTTATGCTGATTTTACTTATTTATAGATAGGACCAATATATAGTGATACTAGATAAATAAAAGAGTTTCCATGATAATATAAATGATGCTAAATGCAATGAATAAAGTGGATTTTTCATTAATAATTTAAATGTTAAAAATAAATGAAGTTACATAGAAGATGAGTTTTATTAAGGCGTCCCGATTCTTAAGTGTTATATATATATATATATATATTGCCGGTGAGTAACTACTGTAACCTTGCTGGGAAACTACTTTTCATTTTTTGACGGAGGCAAATTGCTTCCTTAATTTTACATTACAGTTATACATACGGAACTTCCCGTTTCCCAAAACGAAAAATGAGTAATGTCTGAAAAAAAAACATTAAAAAAACAAAGATTATAGGTGCCATGCATCAACTACCTTGGAATTCGTATATTTTATATATTTGTTTTGGAGAATTTGACTCATAACGTGAGACAGGCCTAGCCACCCAAACCAATAAAATAATTGCAAAATTCTTGAGCACTGATGACTTCAGAACTAAGAATAGCATCCCGTTGGGCAAGACGATAGCAAATATTGCCGCGGTCCTTGTTCAATTGTTTACGTGGGAGTATGTTTGTTCATGTCATATTGTATATATTAATAATTTTCTTTAATATTATTTTTCTGTTTTAAAATACTTTCATACCTAATATTAGATGCATCTACTCCAACGATTTTAAATTATTGCTGGTTAGCTAAGTATAGACAAAGTAAATATTTAATTTTATTTTGAGTGTGTTTGGAAATGGATAAAACTTTTGATGAATAGTTTTAGAGAGTAAAAATTGTCAAATGGTGTGATATGATAGGAATAATGATGAGAAATAAAGAAGATAAAATTAAAATAGATAAGTTAGTTTTGTGGGTAGTTATGTAAAAATGATTGAAAAGTTAAGATAGTTATATAGGAGAATGTGAAAAAATAATTAAAAAATATGGTAATTATGGAAAGTAAAAAATTTTAAATTGAAAAGTTTTAATTGACATTTTCTGTCACCAATTGGCCATTCGACACCACTAATATCCCCGGTCTGATGCACATCAGACTTATCTTAGTTTCAAGTCCGAGCGGACTTCAAAGGTGTTCGAATCCACAACTTCTCAATAGATAGGTGTGTCTCATAACGTAAAGACTATCTTAGTTTCAAGTCCGAGCGGACTTCAAAGGTGTTCGAATCCACAACTTCTCAATGGATAGGTGTGTCTCATAACGTAAAGGCATCGAGCCATCTTTGTTTAAGTGAGTTTGTAAGCCTGTGAGTCAAGAGTCCTGCAAAAACCGTGTATCTATCATTCAGACAGGACCTCTTCATATCGTCCATCGATACAAATTATAGCAATTTTGATATTTTGATATTTGCAGAATCGTGTCTGTTCCGTTCAAAAAACTAAAAAAATCACCATTGCTGTTCTGCCCCTCCACCCTTCTCTGCGATATGCAAAATCCAGCAATGGAGGAAGAAGGTTAAAAGGAACCCACGCATCTTCCCTAAATGACAACCGCAGCAACGTCCAGTTCTCATCGGCAGATCTAGCACCATCTTTCACGATTTCGGTAATAACAAATCCCGCATCACCTCAATGAGCAAAGCATAACAGGCAGGTGTTCTATACCGGATCCAGTGACATGCCCTTTAGATCCAGCAATGGTGCGTCGATTTCCTCTCCACAGCTTGGCTACGGCTTGACCACAATCCCCCCTGTTTTCTGTAAGTACGAGCAGTATCATTTGGAGGTGGGTTCTCATTTACGCATGATAAAAATGG
Organism: Annona squamosa; assembly: GCA_035584095.1. Taxonomy (NCBI): domain Eukaryota; kingdom Viridiplantae; phylum Streptophyta; class Magnoliopsida; order Magnoliales; family Annonaceae; genus Annona; species Annona squamosa. Next base: position 37,869,833 of record JAXCLR010000092.1, read on the forward strand.
TGCTAGTTCGCTTCTTGCTCATATCGAATTCTATGGAGGTGGGTGCCACTAGTCAATGGAAATTTTGGGGAAAAAATGGAGAAGGTGGTGATGGCTAAGAGAGGGAGGAGGATGGTGGCGACGAGGAGATCAAATGGGGGAAGAGAGGGAACAGAAGAAGATTTGTTGCAAGGTGGGCGGAGAATAGAAAGCCCAATTCGTCGTCTCCTTTTTTCTCTCGACAAGCTCAGGTTAATTTTCACAAAGCAAGCAAGCATTCAAGCAAAAATAGACAATGGGGCTAAAAGTGAAAAAATCCTCATATTTTAATGAACGGACGAGATGAGGCACCTCTATGTCAATGGCAGAGTCGCACGGACGCATTTAAATTTCAATGCGGAGCGGCATATTGAATCAAAACCTTTATCTTCGCATTGCATCATGCTTAAAATTAAATCGAAGCTAACTCTCAATAAAAGAAAATGCAATAAATATGGCCAACCTTTTGCACCCATATTTTTAATTACTTACGTTTTATCAAATGTAGTTAAATATTTGGCTATAAATCACTTAATACAATCAAATAATATATTTTTTATTAGTATTTATACATTATGACAATTGATATTACAATAAATCACATTCACATTACAAAATGAAAAAAAGTTTTTGATAAACACTCCCATAACAAGGAGAATCTGTAAATACCCCCAACTCAAAGGGAATATGTAAAATGCGGATATGTAAATGTACCCCACACTAAGGGGAGAATTGAACACTTATTTGGTGACAAACATGTCATGAGTGTTACCACTAGAGCAGCCTCCAAGTGGCAAATCCTATGCAATTTCCAAGTGGCAAATCCTATGTTAATTGCAGCCAAAAGCTTTCCTATTATTTGTAGTCGAATTTTAATGACTAATTTAAATGCACTTTTGATTGCATTTGATGTTAAAAAGCTATATTTAAACAAATACCACCACTCAAAATCAACTAATTATTTATAGCTAAACAATTAATTATAACAAAAATATATCTAAAGTGATCAAATATATCTTATATGTAGACAAAAAATTAGCTCCTAAGTGAAATTTATTGTAGTATATATGCTAATTCAAAGCTAAAATATTTGTATCTATGCCAATAATTTTAAATTTGTACATCTATACTAAAACTTTTAAAACTTGTCCCATATATGCTAAACTTGCTTAGTTTTCATTATACTTTTTAATTATGAAATTCATCTTTAATAACATTTATATATTAGAAAATAAAATTCAATTTGATGTTCATTGTTGTAGAAGTATAAAAAGTCAAGATCAAATAAATAATTATAAAATTAAACATACATAATATAGACTTAGGGAAATCCTTCAATTAAGAAGGAAGAAACTACGAGATTTAATCGAAGTAATTCTTCTCTTATGTAATAATGAGATTATAAAGCAATGTCTACCTTAGTGAAAACTAGATATTTATCATCATAATATAGATGAAATTCAATAAAAATATAAAAAGGATAAATCTCATCAAGCATTAGATTAAAACATGAAGAAGAGGACAAAAGCTTCTCTCTTAATATGAACCACAAGATGCAAAACTAGAGGGAGGCAACATCAATGATTCTCTCTATCAAAAGCTTGGACGCAAGTTGATTCTTTATGTTTTATTTTTTCCTCCTATTTTCAATCAAGGGAATAATAATAGAGAGTGGGTTAATAGCTTGCATATGAAATAAAAACATAAGTAACATGTGAGTACCATCACTTATGGGGTTGCCATTACATGGGAGAGAGAAAAACTGGATATAAATCTTTCCCTTTCGGCTACATGGAGGGCTCTAGTAAGTCTTCTATCTCTCCATATATTATTAACATTTCACTACGTGTAAATTTTCTTAAATTATAACAATTTCATTTCCAACATATCTTGAATTTAATCATAGAATACTTTAATATGTTTCGACCTTAAATTCTTGTTGAGATAGATAATACTCAAATTATCACAATGCGGAATATACTTCTTTTGTTTCATACTCAACTCTCCAAAAATATTTTCATCCATAGCTAGTTTCTATAATAGCAATATATTTTGAGTAGATAATGCAACATATTTTTGCAACTTAGATTATCATTATAAACCATCTAATATAATGTATAAACTTAATTTAATATGGCCTATAGTTAAATTGAAATATGTGGTTGTGTAATTTAAATAAAAACCTTAGTAAAGAAAATGGATTATTGAATAATGCAATATAATTTAGATAAATAAGTATTTATTTATTTGTAAAAAATGGGTCTTTTTTGTATATTAGATATAAATAATTATATAGTAACTCTTATGATAGTAAATAATTTGGATAAGTAAATTTAGTTATTTAAAGATGAGAATAGTTAAATAGGAGAAGTAGTCCTGTCAGCTTGGCCTAAGTAAATGACTCACTTAGCTCATTTTAAAAAATCTATTTAAATTACTTATTTTTGTTTTTTCTTCATATACTTGTTTATCTAAATATATTTAACATTTAAATTAAAATTTACCATTTTTGAATATGTATATGTATTTTCTTGAGATTTTTAAACATAATACATACATACATGTAGATGTTTAAAAATCTCAAAAAATAATACACATATCCAAAAATGGTAAAAAACTTAGTTTATATATTAACTACATTTAGATAAATAAGTGTACGAAGAAAAAAGTAAAAGAATTGTCATAAATGAGTTTTTTGAAATGGGCTAATCAAGCTATTTACTTAGCCTAGGTTAATAGGATTATTCTTGGTTAAATAATGTTTATGATATCTTAATAAAAAAGTGCTTGGTATTAATTTTAATGGAATGGATATTAAATATAAAAATGAGATTGAAACAAAGAGTTTATATAAATTAATTTTTATGAAATAGTAGTGTTGGAAATGATGGGGTTGGAATTTTAATTTAATAAACAAAATTAAATTGTTAGTATGAGTCATGTGCCTATATTTAATGGCAATAATTACATTTATCGTCTAATTATTTTAATGTAGCTGAATGGGTTTGTCAAATTCAGTTATAATATATTAAGAGGGGTTTGCATATATTTTATACATGAGATGGAAGGACGTCTAGTTCACTTATTGGATGAGCATATTAGGTCATGTTATTTATTTAAAGAGTAAAACGATGAGGGCCCCACTTATGTTAGATGAGTCTTCAAGATGGATCGTGCTTGCTTGCCATACTAGATTGAGGACAACTTCAAGAATCCAAGGTACGGTGTAGTCAATGAAAAGACTGGAGGCTAGTGGTTTCATCAAAGCAAGCATCCAAAAAGGTGTTTCTGTTTATTGGATATAGTGCATTAGATGATTTATATCCATCAGAATCTGTTGAGTTTTAATAGTTATTGTAGATGATTAGAAACTAATGTAATTGAGATACCATGCAATTCTTTTAAACATTTAACTAAATCTTATGGCTGGATGTCAAGTAATCTACTGGGCGTTCTTTTTTTAAAAAAATTTTACAATTAGATTTATCAAATTCACCATAATAGTGAGGAGCTGTATGTCTTCGCTTCTATATAACTAGATTATATAGAAGAGTCATGTAACCAACTTAATTTTTAAGATTTTGATCATCGATGAAAAATTCAATTTATTAATTATATTTAACATCATTTGTTTATTTAGAAGATCAAGTTCTGTCTCGATTAAGTATGCTTATAGGACACATTTCTTTATATATATATTCATATGTAAATTATGAAAAACGTTTAGATCCATTTACACATTTATTAGAATATAATAATATTTTATATAATCATTTATACATATAAAAATGATATTGTAGACGATTTAGATATAAAAAATACAACTTTAAAATTGATAGTTGACTTAGACCTTTTTATTATATTGATTTCCAATGGGGTTCATGCACAATGGTTTTAGACAAATAAAAAGGTTTCTAAGATGCTATAAATAGTTTTAAATACAATAGATGAAGTAAAATTTTCATAAACTATCAAGATTTTAAATATGGAGGTAGTTACATAGAAAAGAGATTTCGTAGATGCGAGACCATATATGGTCTCGCTTCTATGAAACTCTTTTTCTATGCAACCCCATCATTTTAAAAATATTGATAGTTTATAAAAAAAAATTTGCTCTCTCTATTATATTGAGTATCATTTATAGTATCTTGAAAACTCATTTATTTTTTAATTTTACCATATATGGGTCACATCTATAAATATGTAAGATCAACGTAATAAAATGGTTCAATCCCAAAATGCCAAATTTAAAATAATTTTTTTAACATCTAAACTATTTAAATTATCATTACTATGTGGATAAATGATTTTATAAAGTATTATTAAATTTTAATTCATGCGTGAATGGATTTAAACATTTTCATAATTTACACACAAATATATATTTTTGGGCAAATGTAGCCTATGAACATATTTGATTTGGACGAAACTTGATCTCCTCGATAAACAAGTATATTAAATACAACGAATGAATTAGATTTTGAATTAATTATCAATATCTTAAAAAATAAGGGTGTTTACATGGGATCACTCTTATGTAGTCCGATTACATTAAAGCAGAGCTCATGTATATAAGAGGAATGATTGTATTAGCCCGACCTAAGTAAATGTCTTACTTAACCCACCTCAAAAAACCTGTTTATACTAATTTTTTTTATTTTTTCTTTATACACTTATTTATCTAAGTGTATTTAACATATATACCAATTTTTATCATTTTTGGATATGTTTATATATTTTTTTTATATTTTTAAATTTTTTTTGTATATATGTATTTAAAATACCCCTATCTTTAAAAAAATTAATATATATATATATATCAAAAAATAGAAAAATTTGGTTTATATGATAAATACACTTAGATAAATAAGCGTATGAAGAAAAAGTAAATAAAAGTTGTCATAAATGGCTTTTTTGAGGTGGGCTAAGAGGAACATTTGCTTAACTCAGACTAACAGGATCACTTCTTTATATATAATACATGTCTGAATATATATACAGTTCCACTTCTATTAAATCCCCTTTTCTATGAAACTCTTTTCATATTTAAAATCTTGATGGTTGATGAAAATCCTCTCCATTCATTGTATTTAACACTATTTCTAGTATCTTAAAAATTTATCTAATATCACTATACATAAGCTCCATGAAAGTGAGGTAATAAAATGATTTAATGCTAAATATTAATTTCAAAGTTGTATTTTCAACATCTAAATGTTAAAAGTATCATTTCTTTGTAGATAAATGATTGTATAAAGTATTGTTATTTTATAATACATGTCTAAATGGATCTAAGAGTTTTCATAATTTACACATGAATAGATATATATATATATATATTCAACAAATGTGGTTCATAAACATACTTGATTGGCATGAAACTTAATCGCCTAGATAAATAAATGATATTAAATGCAATGAATGGATTAGATATTCTATCAATGATTAAAATTTTAAAATTAAGGGTGTTACAACGCTCCGGCTCTATGTAACCAAGTATATGAATGGGTTTACATGGCTCTTACATATATGTATATATAGGGTGTGTTTGTTTAGCATAAAAACGTGTCAACTAAAACTTTTCAATTTAAAACTTTTCACTCTCCATAATTACTCTATTTTTTAATTAATTTTTCACATTTTTCTACACAAACTACCCTACTTTTCAATTATTTCTACACAACTACCCATACAACTAACCTATCTATTTTAACTTTATTCTCTTTATTCCTCATCATTACTCCTATTATATCACATCACTTTCTATTGATTTGACAACTTCTACTTCAAAAACTTTTCATCAAAAATTTTACCTCCAACCAAACACACCCTAAAGAGTTCTAGTCAAAGACGATGACATAAAAAAATGTAAAATTTATTTTTATAATTTACTAAATGATACCCGCACGAACATTTAACATTAGATGTTAGTTTAAATAAAGAATAAAATAGGAATATCAGTTATTTACCAGATATTCGAATATCTGAAGTAAAGGAAGTTCTAAGGAAAATTAAAATAGTAAAAATCTTAGGCTCGGATAATATACCAATTAAGATATGGAAGTGCATGAGAGATATAGATGCAACACGGTTAACAAATTTCTTTAATAAGATTATAAAAACAAAGTTAATGACAAGTGAATGAAGGAAAAATATTATTGTTCCAATCTATAAAATAAGGGAGAGATTCAAAATTGTGCAAATTATCGTGAAATAAAACTAACAAGTCATACTATAAAATTATAGAAAAAATTAATTAAACATAGACTAAGACAAGAAACTAATGTATCTGAAAATCAATTTGATTTTATGCTAGGAAAATCAATTAATGAAGTTATTTTTTTATTTAGACAACTATTTGAAAAGTATATGAAGAAGAAAAAAAACTTATATATGATTTTTATTGACTTAGAAAAAGCACATGATCAACTATTAAAAAAGTTAATATGACGAGTGATGAAAAAGAAAGGAATTAATAACAGATGCATTGATATTATTAAAGATATGTACAAGGGTTGTTACAAATGTGAGGCAATTAGTGGAGATACTAATATTTTCTCTATTAAAATAAGTTTACATTAAGGCTTAGCCTTAAGTCCTTATCTTTTTACTTTAGTAATAGATAAAATTATTAGACATCTAAAAAAAAAAACAAATTGATATATATTATTTGTTGATAACATTATTCTAATAGGTAAAACCAAAGAATGACTAAATTTAAAATTGAATAAGTTGGTAGATGCTTTATAATCTAATAGTTTTATAATTAATCACAAAAAATTGAATATATGAAATGCAATTTTAATAATAGTGATAACCCAGACGAGGAACCAATTAAGATTTTAGATCGAATAGTAATAAGAACTAATTACTTCTAGTACTGATGATCAATAATTCAAAAGAGCAGAGAAATTGAGAAAGATATAATACATATACTTTAAGTATGATAGAAGAAACGGGAAAGTATGTCAGGAATTTTATGTGACCGATGAATTTTAATCAAATTAAAAGAAAAATTTTATACGACTGTGATTAGGCCTACTATGTGGGCAAAATGTGAGCAGTTAAAGAATAACATATATAAAAAATGAGCATGACGGAAATGAGAATGTTAATGCGGATGAGTAGTAAAATAAGAAAAGATAAAATTAGAAATGAAATAATTTGAAAAAACTTAAAATTGAAACCAATTTGTGATAAAACTAGAGAAAATTAATATGTTTTGATAATGTTAAAAGGAGGCTTGAAGTAACACCGGCTAGGAGAACAAGGTTTATCTAAGTATAAGTTGGTAGGAGAACGAGAGAAAGACACAAAAAAATATGGATGAAAGTAATTAAATAAGATTTTAAAATATTATAAAGTTACAAAAAATTTAATCTTAAATCGCCAAGAATAATGCAATAAAATCTATACAACCGACCCACCTAGGTGAGAAATAATTGACAATGTTGATGATGATGATGGTGAATGTTTGATTAAAATTTCATATTTAAACATTATTTATATTATCATGAAACCTCTTTTACTTCTAATATTATTATACATGAGCCATTTGCAAATGTAAAAAAATGAATATAATAAAATGATTTAGGGTATGTTTGGCAATGGTCAAAAATTGTCACATTAAAACTTTTCAATTTAAAACTTTTCACTTTTCACATCTATTATATTTTTTAATTATTTTTTCACATTTTTCTATATAACTATCTTACTTTTCAATCATTTTTACACAACTACACATACAACTAACCTATTTTTTAAAATTTTATCATTTTTACTACTCATCATTATCCCTATTATATTACATCATTTGACAACTTTTACTTCTTAAAACTTTTCATCAAAAGTTTTACTTATTCCCAAACACAACCTTAATGCTGAATATTAATTTCAAAACTATATTTTTAATGTCTAAACTATTTACAATATCATTATAATGTGGATAAATGATTTAATATAGTATTATTACATTCTAATATGTATGTGAATACATCTAAACTTTTTTCCATAATTTATGCATATATATTCAACAAATATGTCCGTTTATACGTTTGACTTTGATGAAACTTAGTTTCTTAACTAAGCAAATAATGTTAAATACAATAAAAATTATTAACTAAATAAATGATGTTAAATATAATGAAAAATAAATTATGCAAAATATAACTAAGGAAATAAAATTTTTATCAATAATTAAGATTTTAAATTGAAAGAGTTTATATAAAATTGCTTTTATGAAGATTTTAAAATTAAAGAGAGTTTCATAAGAGTGAGGTATGTTTAAAAACTTTTAAATACAACGTTTCAATGTAAAAGTTTGGGGAAATAATGCGATATAATCGGAGCATTAATAAGGAGTAAAAAAGATAAAATTAAGATAATTGAAAAATAAAATAGTTATATAAAAAATGTAAAGAAATAATTTAAAATAGCTAACTGTGAAAAGTAAAAAAAAATTAAAATTAATAAGTTTTAGTTCAAAAAATTTTTAGTATTAAAAATCACACGGTTGTTACCCTAATTAACAAAATAAAAATTTCACAACAATGTCTTAGGTAAAAATTAAAAGGCCGGAGTTCCATGAAACCGCTTGGACGCAACCACGACGCGGGAGTTCGGGACTCGGAGTAGGATATGTCAAGTGCTCAGCAGGAACGCACCGTTTTCATTCGTTCCCCCGCCCTCTCTCTCGTCGTTCCCTTTGGCCACCCTTCTGCCCTAGCCATTCCTTGCCAGCTAGCGTCCATTGGCGACGCCGATTGAAGGTAGATCCGATTTCAAATCTGCTATTTTCTTTTTTTGATCCTCCTTGTAATTGCTGATGATTCTCAGTTTCGTCTCCTGCCCTTATGCAGGATCAGATCGGCATGCGCTAGACTTCTGCTGCTTTCCCTCGCCCCTCGCAATTTCTGTTCAATCATCAACGCCAACTTAGGTTATATTCTCAGCTAATTGAAGAAGTCACTTCGATTCATCTCGCGGTGACGATTCTCACTTCAGCGTGTCTTCTAGCTCACATTGGTTCCTACTTTTAAATCCCCTTAAAATTGGCGAGGCCGACTCAAATTAGCATCTCCTACAATTGGGCGCTCTCTTCCTCGGCTCTGGTCGGCCACCAGTCAGCAGCCCTTGTCATCTAGCTCTCTACCTCGAAAGTTTGCGTCCCGGGTACATTCTCTCGATCTTTAGCTATTCCACGCACTCCGAAAACAAAGGAAATGGCGGATTCATGGCTGCAAACCTTGAAAGCCCGTGGCTTTAGCTTACATAAAACTTTCATCTTAAATTTCTAGTGGCACGGACATGAACT
>JAXCLR010000092.1:37913217-37932922 GCA_035584095.1 Annona squamosa
AGCTTTTAGTAGGATGGTCGTGACGATTTCAATATATTGCTTCTGACATATGGATAGAGGGTCATAGAGCTTTCCTTGAGATAGATCTGTACTTTTGAAAATATTCTCTCTGAATTGAATTTCCAGTTGAAATTCATTATCTATTTATAGCTTTTAACTTCCAATAGCTAAGAGAGATTTTCTCCACCAAATCGCAACCAATCAAATTTTTCTTAACAACTTGTAACAACTTAATAAATAGAAACCGCTAAGAGAGATTTTCTCCACCTGCAACCAATCAGATTTTTCTCAACAACCTGTAACAACATAATAAACAAAAACCGCTAAGAGAGATGTTCTCCACCAAATCTGCACCAAATCCACAACCAATCGAATTTTTCTCAACAACCTGTAATAACCTAGGATAGCTCCACCAAATCTGCAACCAATCAGATTTTTCTCAACAACCTGTAACAATATAACAAACAAAAACCGCTAAGAGAGATGTTCTCCACCAAATCCGCACCAAATCCACAACCAATCGAATTTTTCTCAACAACCTGTAATAACCTAGGATAGCTCTTTAAACTGGCCACGTCATCATCCAATCACCTAACCATTGATCTTACTAAACAAACTGTCAAAGTTTCAACCCAAAAGCTATTGAAGTTTGAAACTAAATCAGTTGAAGTTGCAAACCAAAACTATTGAAGTTTTACAACAAAACCTCGATAGATTCAAGATTTAATGCTAACTTGTTACAAATATTCATCACGAATCAAATACAAGCAACACATTTTAAGTATTAAATTCTTAACTTGTCTATCATCAAAACAGTATAAGTCAACAATTCTCCCCCTTTTTGATGATGACAAATCACAAGTGACATGTTCAGAATATAATGAACTTTCCAATGAAAACTCCCCCTGTTTTAATACTCCAAATCATTCATGTCATTTTCTTCCCCTTTGTCATTAACAAAAAGCAACAAGGAAGAAATATCAGATAACCTTATTGAAAAATCAAACTAAAATGCAAAATTGGAGAATAAATCTAACTAAATGCAACAATAAGCATGATATCATGTTTATGATAAAAATAAACCATATAAATGTCTTTCAATATTATTTGTTTGCTAACAAAAAATAGAAAAAAATTATGAAGTTCACCAAAGCACCAAAAAAACTACATGTCTGTCATCAAATGAATCATAATCACCTGCATGAAACTGAAGCCTTATTCATCATCAGAATCCGATAAATGAATATGAGATGGTGAATAGTTGGAGGATTTGGATGATTGACCCTTGGTTATGCAGGATTTGGAAGGTTTGGATCTTCGAAAATGAGGTGGAAGTTGAAACTCATAAGGTTCTTTTCTAGGAGGATGCGTTCTAATGGTGGTTCTGGGGACAAACCCATAGCACGACGGCAGTTGTTGTTTGCAAGATCTTGAAGAAGATCATTCAGTTTAGGTAATCCAGTAGTCAAACATATTCTGTCAGTATTATCTCTTAAATCTCTCATAGTAGTACCCAACTGTCTACTATCCTCACACAAGCTGTGAATAGAAAATTCAAGTTGTTGCATCATTTTTGACATTGAATTTCTCACTATTGGTGTGACAGTTGCAATAGTGGATGCAATGGTGGTAATGCTTTCTTGTGTATGAGAAAAAGAAGTGATAGTTTCATGCTTGAACTCATGAAAATTATGAGTTAAAGTATCTATTCTAGTTTCAATGGTTCCCATTCTAGAATTTCATTGTTGAAAATTAGATTCTAAAAAGGATTGGAGAGAAGAGAAATCAACATTAACTGAATATGGTTGAAGGGGTATACCTGCTGATGATTAAGGTGCAATATCGGGTTTAGTACACTTGAGGAGTTGGATTGGTAGGTGAAATGTGAGGCGAGTTTGTAGGCTTATGAGTTGAAGAATTGACTTCTGCTATTGCACTATCATGGAAAGGCGAAGGTGCTATTGACTCATTTTCAGAATTAGCATCTCTAAGAGAATCACCTTGATATCCATGATGTTTGTCACCACCCAAGTTAACATCCTGTCCATCTTGTTTTCGACCAAGTCCAATATCCTGATCATCAATTTGAACAAAAATTGCTTATTGTTGTGGAGGAGACTGATGACCTGCTACATGTAAGTTTGAATTGACAACCCATTCACTATCACCAATACGAGTATACCGCATATGCTTGAGTATAGATTTATTTATCATATCATAGCGTGTTGGTTTGATAGGTGCTTCTCTTCTCAAATCAATGTTGAAATTCTGAAATAGCCTTGTTAAATACATAGCATAGGGCAAACTTCCATTTGCTCTCTTTTTCTATGACAACATATAAGATAACATCACACTAGCAATGTTATAGGGCTTGTTTTTCATAATTGCCCACATTAATTGCAAATCATCAAGTGTAACAATATCATATCCTCTCCCTTAAGGCAAAAAACAATGTGCAACAACCAAATGTAGCAATTTATAATCTAATTTGAAAAATTGCATTGTTGTTGACTCAATGACTCATTCTATGTAAAATATAAAATAACCTCCTCAAAATCAATGTCTTTTGTTGCGGCCCAAACCCGAGCGTCACAACCTTACTCCAAGATCTATCGATTGGTAAACATGATCAGGATTGTTACTCTGTCGTAAGGTAAACTATTTGGATATTTATCCATTTTATCTTAACTCAGGAGTTTAATCATTTTTAAACATTCCATTTCCATCATATGCCTTTTTAGGTCATTTAATTAATTTAGCATATACATCAGATATTATAAGTTTCATACTTAGTCATATCATGATCAATCATGCCTTACCATTTGACCATAAATTTTTTTTGCTATTTATAGTCAACATCACTACAAGTCATAAACATAATATAACCCTTATAAAACATTCAGACACCAATAATGTCATCAACATACAACCATACAATTCATAGAATTCAATCACAAAAACTTGTAGAACTTCATTTTTTTCTTGAATCTCCACCTGTGCTCCTTGCATGGTTCTCCCTTGACCTATCTTTAGGATTTGGAAAACAAAAATATGAGTTGAAACTCAATAAGCAAGCTATTAGGTTTTTAGGCAATACATTTTCATTGGAAATAACTTGGAAAGCACCATTATACCCACTTGAGGGTATATCTTAAAATATGTTTCTCATACCTGTCCAAGGTATATTATAAATAATGCAATGCATCATTTAAAATCGTGACATTCCTTTGGATAGATGCTAGCTAGGCAACCATCCAATGTCATTCTCTCTTCCATTCCAGGGAGGCGCCGTCGGCCTTCGGCCTCTCTTAGTGACTTGGCCACACCAAAGGGGGACATTCGGTCCGCTTACACCTTTGAAGTGGACCTCATGCTTTTGTGCACATGCTTTCTTTCATAGACATGAACTTGACATGCTAGAGTGATTTTTTCCAATCATAAATTCATGATTCGTCATTTAACATAAGTTCTTGGAAGGCAGTAAATAATTCATTTATTTCATTGAAAATATCATTTCAATACACATTTAGATAAGGAATGACCATCCTTAAACAACTTAAAAAGAATTCAAATCATTCATTTGCTAACTCATTTAAACAATTAGAATATCATTAATAAGCATTTTATCACATTTGATAAAACAAAAGCATTTAGAAAACTGCTTACTTACCTTGCTTGCTTATCTTTCCGCATTGTTAATCTCTTTGCTTTTTCCCATACATAAACAGAGCATTGCATTCATAACAATCCATTTTCTTGCACTCACTTAGTTTTCCAATCCCATAATCCATATCATACATAATCAACTCGGATTTTCAAGTCGATTATATATGCACAACATGCACTTGTGCATCATAATATTCATTCCATATTGTGTTTTAATCTCATATTTAGGGTAAACACCTAACATTCATTCATAATTCATCATTTGGGAATTTATACCTCCCATTAACCATTTTTCATCTATTTTTCATCTTTCTTACGTCAATGCTCATTCTTAGCATATAAGTGACATTTCAAGCTTCATAAATAAATCTCAAAAATTAAGATAATCAAACATCATTCATACAACAATATCCTTATACATTTCATCACATATTCATGCATATTTTTCATTTTAGCAAGTTCACATAAGTCACATATCATCCATTCATTCATATGTTTTACATACGTTCAACATACAACACATATATTATGTGCTTCTTAAAGTTTCTTAACACAACAACTGACACCCATCTTCATCATCATTAAAATCCTTAATTAACATATACTTTGGGGTTAGATTTTGGATTTTTAATCCATTTATCATTGGTTTCCAAAACAGCCATGTTAAGACTCATTTTTCATCATTTCAACGCCTTTTTTTAAGACTTAAATCATAACAGATTTTTAAGTCATAATTTTCAGCAACTAAACATGCTTTTCTTAATCCAAATTTAGGGTATTATCACATATTTAAAATTCATAATTCATTTTCTTCCATAACAACAACATTTTCATACATATAGGGCATCCATTTGACATGTTTTGACGTGTCCATGCATATATCCATAAAATCAGATTTAGAGAAAATCTTTCCAAACCCTTTTGAAAACTCAAGTAACTTAATCCTAGGGTATTTTACGCTCCAAAACATTCATAACTCATTTCATTACAAACAACAACAAAAATCATATGAAAAGCGCCCATTTTGGCCCCCTTTTCGAGTCCCATGTACAAACCCTAAAAAATCAGATTTAGGGAAAACTCATCCAGCCCACTTAGGCCATCTAAAGGGTCCTTAATTTAGGATAATTTACCCTATAATTCATCCTTAAATAATTTAAGCATTTCCTTATATCATTTTTAACTCAAAAATAGAAAAATCAGGCATTTCTTGAAACCCTAAGTTCCATATTTGCTAAAATATTAACAAATGCTTAATTCAACATATGTGATCTAAAAGAACATGAATTACATCCAAATAATCATGCTTAAATCATACAACAACTTGGTTTAGGGTTTTGAGAATTTCTAAGTTAGCTTTCATCCCAAAATTCAACTTAAACTTCTATTTTCACTCTCTTGAACTCTTGATCTCATTTAAATCTTTCAAAAATCATTCAATCCCAATATTAAGTCATCATAACTCAGCCTTTAAGATTTATTTATGAACCATATTCATGACTCATAAGTTCAGAGAGAAAACTTGATTCAAATGCTTCAAAACTTAAGTTTTTACTTACTTGAATCAACCATAACTTGAATCCAACTTGAGTTGCTTGTATCATCTCCTTTTCTTCCTCCTTTTCTCCTTCCCCTTACTGGTTTTGGACATGCCCTTGGTTTGCTCAAGACTTAGCAATTTTGGAGATTTTTCTCCCCCTTTCTTTATGTGCACGTTACCAAGGATAAGCTCCTTTTTATTATTTTTAAAACTAGCTTATGGGACCCACTTGACACATGTCATAAGGGTAATTTATTTCTACCTTATCCTTTGATGACATAGAATTTTTATAACCAAGTAAAATTTTCATGTACTAATTAACAAAAATCCACAAAATTCATACATTGATGGATCATGTTGCTGTCCACCCATTGACATCCCCTCTTTGCTAGCTTTTGACAATTATTTTGCCACTTTTTCCACATATTTATGTGCCCATTTGCTTCACCTAGGTATTAGGCAACTTAGACATATTTTTTTATCATTTTAAAAAATCACATTTCATGCCATAAATGCCCTTGGACGTCCCTTTGTATGCCACATTCCCTAAGCTCTATTTGAGCTAGCTATCAAGCATTAAACCATGGCATTTAATCCTTGATTTTTCCATGGATTTGACCATTAAACAAAGCATAAAAATTCAGCTCAATCCACCCAAAATTTGGCACCTTGCATAACATTTAAACATGTCATTTTCTCAAATACTTTTTATTAAATGCTATAGTAATCTAGGGTATACAAAGTCAATTCTAGGAACCTTTTTCTAATTAACCACTTTCTCATGGTAATTAAATTAATCAAATTCGCTCATACCATATATTTCATAATTTTCTTCAATCATTTCAAATTTTATCTTAAACCAACGTTTCTATGTCAAGTTATGAACCTTTGAAAATAATCTGAGAGTGTAAGATTAAAAATAAATAATTATCACTTTAATCTTATCACTTGTGCCTTAATCCAATCCATATATAAGGTTGAGCCCAAAGTCATGAGCTTGCCTTTAAAATTTCATCTCATTTCACCTTATAGGCGTCAAGTTATGAATTTTCTATGATTTTCAACATAACTCCATAATTTTCATTTTAATCTTTATTAATTAAATTATGCAAATTAAAATCATTATTTATGCCACATTAGTATATGCTAATCCTCCTTAAGCCTCTTTAGTCCTTTTGACTCACTTTGGGCTTTGGCAATTAATCATAATCACCATTCTTAATTGCAAACCCTAATTGCAAAATTCATAAATTCATGAAAAATCATCCAAAAATAATCAATTCATACATAAATCATAATTACACCTTAAATGCAATTACATATGTGAAACTCCAACCTAAGGAGGATTCAATGTGTGCCTTAAACATATACATGTGACTTATATATGATTAAATGGAAATTTCAGATGATTTTAGGATTTTATGATATTTTGCAATTAGGGTCAACAAAGAATGGTGATTAAAAATTTAATCGCCGGAGCCCAATATGAGTCAAGGTGACTAAAGGGGAATAATGAGGATTAAAACATGCTAATATGGCATGAATGTTTAGTGTAATTTCCATGATTTAATTAATAGAGATTAAAGTGGAAATTATGGAATTATGTTAGAAAATCATAGAAATTCATAACTCAACGCCTGTAGGCGGATTCAAGTGAAATTTGAAATGAAAATTGATGATGTTGGCCTTAGTATTATGGGATTATTGAATTATGAAAATCCTTAAGGAAATTAGATTAATGATTTATTGATCACATCTCAATTTTAACCGTTAACTTCAAACGGCTATAAATTGAGCTAAGAAAATCCGATTCAGATGAAATTTGAAACGGTTGGATGAAATTATGAGATAAAAATTTTGGAAGGTTTAGATTAAGTAAATTATGTTGGAAAAATATCAGAATTGAAAAAGATGCACATAGTTGACTTTTACACCTCAAGAGTACCATGCATTTAAGGTAAAAGGTGCATGTATTAAATGCAATTTTTAATGAACCAAATAGGTGTCAAATTCAGGTGCAAGGCATGGTATTTTATGAATTAATATGTGTAGAAATTATTTGAATATTTTTTTGGAATTAATGAGCTATGGAAAGAGCTCAAAGTGAGCATAGGTGTGGTGTCCATACATCGACGTTCAAGTGATGTCATTATTGGATTTTTAAAATTTTTTATTTTATAAATTATGCATATAAATAGCTGACATTTTAGGATATATAAATGAGCATTTAATTATGTTAAAAAATTTCAAGAAAATTCGTGAACAACAGCTGCCATGGATGGATGCAAAAGTGGACATGTGGATAGTTAAGATGTGAGCTGATTTTTGGATTTTCAAAAATGGTGAAGATGTATTTTACTTGGCTGTAAAATATCCAGCACATGAAGGGGGACAACTACACATTAAATTTCTGTGGAAAAATTAGCCAAGTGGGGCCCACAGTTGGATCATATCCAACTTAAAAAAATGGTGTACACGTCCTTATGAGAGAGAGGTTTGAGAAATTTCTAAATGTTGAAATCTTCTTCCCCAATGCAGTGCTCACGTCCAGATCTAGAGCCAACAAAGAAGGAAGAAAAATAAGAGAAAAAGAAGAAGAAAAGGAGGGATTATCATTTAATCAAGTAAGTATATGATTATTTTGTGTTTATACCTCAAACCTGGCAGTTATATGATGTGTAAACTAAATTATGAACGGAACAGTAAATGGGTGAATTTTAGCATGAAAATTTTTAAAAAGAATAACTATGGGATGATTAAGAAACAAACCAATTTTTATCTTAAAAGGATTATCCAGTTGCAAATTAAAAATCTGAAACAATCAACCTGAATTGGGTTGTATGGGTGGCAAGATCAGCTACACCAAAGGATTTTTAATAATTTTTATACAAAGAATTTTGGGATGAAACTTTTATAGGATATATAATAAATATTTTAGATCACATGAATAAAAAAATTAGGTTTTGATGGGTATAAATATATCCCATAATTAACATAATTTAGGCTATCTGAAAATGGATGTTGCTGTCCAGCAAGGTAAAAATACCAAAATAAATATAAATGATTAATTTTTTGGGTTGGAAATATTTATTTTAATTCATTCATGTATTTATTAATGTATTAAAGAAATTACAGATTAAAAATACTTAATTCGATATTAATTCAAGTTTTTGAGAATTCAGTACACCTGATTTTAACATATGTGGATAGTTGGAGAAAAAATAAAAAAGAAATATGAAACATATGAAGAAATGATACAAATTGATATATATGTTAATAACCTAAATTTGAGTTAGGAAAATTTGGATTAATTGCTAAAAATTCAGATTTATAAATCTGCTTAGGGTCATGTGTCAAAAGACACGTTAAATGGGTAAAAATGGGTTACAAAGTTGCTATTTTAGAAACCTATGATTAAAGGATTTAAATTTCATGAAAATACCCTAAGTACAGTGGTAATTAAGAATAATTATCATGTTGAAATGTGTATTCAATTGCTGACTTAGGAAATTTTATGAAATGCCTCATTTATGTGTTGTTAAATGGCTATATGTAAAAAGATGGACATGCATGAGTGGAAGATGACCTATGTAATTTGGTTTTGTGCAAAAATGCATGAAAATATGATAAATTTTGTGAATATATATCTTTTTAGAATTGCATGATGTAATTTCAAATTTTGAAATTAATTAATGAGGCTTAAGGCGACCACGTGTGCTTAAAATGAGCAATGATGTGTGAATTTTGAAAAATAAGTGGAAAATGGCTTAAGAAAGGTAATGAGCCATTAAATAATACTTATTGGATGATTATTATGTGATTGAATAATTACCCTACTTAAGGAATTTAATGTGATTTGTAATAGGCCATGTAGTGCACAAGTATGTGCTATACGGGTATAACGACTTGAGAAGTAAAAGAAATTATGTATGTTAAAGGAAATGGGTTGGAAAACTGAGTTGAATACAAGTAAAGGAAATATATGAATGTTATATTATTCTTATATGTATAGGCAAAGGCAAAGAAATAAGCGAAATGGAAAGCTAAGCAAGCGAGATAAGCTAGCAGTTTTTAAAATGATTTTGGTGTTCATTACAAGGTATTTAAGGATGGTCATTCCTTGTTTATATGAGTATTGAAATGTTTATTTCTGCTGAAATAAATGATTGCTTATGGTTTTGCAATTATGCTTGAAATGTGTTGAAACATGAGTTTATATGATGTTTCATTGAAATGATGTTTCAAAAGGGATGGTGCGAAGAATTCTCTATATGGGAATGACAAGTTCAATGTGTAAGGGGGTATATGATGCTAGGGTGACTAAAAGTCATACATGAAATGAAAATCAAGTAGGCTAGTCGAGGTAGTAAGTGGACAAAGAGTCCCCCTTGACGTTGCCAAGTTGGTTGGTTCGGTGCCAAGGATGGAAATGAACATGTCATGAAAGAGGGTTTCCCGTGCTAGCGTACCGTCACATGAAGGATAACGTCATCAATGGAAATGATAAATTTGCACATCCAATGTTTATGAAGTGTTTATGAAAAATGTTTGAATGTTTTATGAAAAGGTTTTTGTTCCACAGGTAGTTGATCACTTGATAAGTGTCTCTACTGAAGGGAGAAAAATGCTTTTAAATAAATATGCTTTCAAAATGAATTGCCTGCAAAATATAAGCTTGCTTATTGAGTTTTAACTTACGTTTTCGTTTTTCAAACCCATAGACAGGTGGAAGAAGAGACCTGACAAAGAAGCAGGAGCTGACCATTGAAGAAATGGAAAGACATTATAAGTTTCATGTTTGTGAAAAACTTATGCCGTATGATTGTAAATACTTTGATGTTTTGTGTTGACATCTATGATGATACATGCAATGACATTTGATTTATGAGATGGTTTGAAATATGTTATGAAAATCATGTCTAGTTATGACATTATTGGATGAAAATGACTCAGATATGCATGAAATGAATATATGAGGAATTAAACTCCTATAAAAAGATATTTAATTAGATAAATATATGTTAAAACCCGCCACGTGACAGGGCAACAATCCTGATCATGTTTACCAGTCGAACGATCTTGCTCGGGCTAAGGCATTACAACATGAGTCCTACTTGGGTCTGGGTATTACATTTTCATATGAACCAGTGACATGAGTTGGTAAAAGCATAAACCTAGCAAAACTCTTCTTCTGTGAAACTAACTTTAATTTATCTAAAAAAGGATGTATAAGTAGTGTCTTCCAATTCTAAGTTGAAATAAAAGTGTTTCACAAGATCTGAATAGATATAAAAATCTTTCTTTAGAAATTCGAGAAGTCCATATTCTTTCAACCAACACACAAATCCAAACATCTCTTTACCAAAAAATTTAAAAATTCACCTTTTTACCTTTGGTAAATATTCGATGTGAAAATTTTCCCATTACCCACATAAGTATCTTCATCAGATGGGTGGAAAAAATTTAAAACTTTTGATGAGGCGGCAACATTTTTTGTAGAGTGGGACATTTGATCAGCTTGATGGGACTGATGTCTAGACCCTGTAATATTACCTCGCATGAAGTTTTGCAGGGTAGACATGCATGGTGTACTATGGGGAGAAGGGTTTGCGTTCTCATTGATGTGGATGCCGGAACTTTGACGTCGACAAGTGGATGGAGGATCTGAGGGTGTTGAATCCGCCTTCTGCTTTTCTTTTTCTTCATAAGAGTACTTTTTCCCAGCCCGTGCACTACCTTTCCGAGCCATCACAGTGAATACAGAATGGAATTGAATGGATTTGTGAGATGGAATTTTTTTGGAATGGAGCAAACAGTGGAAATAGTGGAAAAATAAAATTTTTGAAACTTGGTTGGGAAGTTAAGAATTTGATTTTCAAAAATCAAATACCAGGATTATGGAAGGTAGAAGAATTCCATAAAATATGGATGATATTTTAGGGCTGCGTATGGCTGGGAGAGAGAAAACAAAGAGACGTAAATGGGAGAGAAGAACATGAATGGGAGAGAGAGAAGAGAATCTGCCTTTGGTTTGCATAAGTACAACAAACTTTTGCCATTGGTGAAGAGAGAGAAGAGAATGCGTAAGTACAACAGACTCCTTTTGCCTTTGGTTTGCCGTTCTCCTTTTTTTTTTTTAAAAAAAAAAATGGATGCATGCTAATTCAAAACCCATTAGTTTTTTTTTTAAAATGCATGCGTGAGTTGCTTTTAGCCCATTCTCTCTTTTGCGTTTCTCATTTTTCTTTTTCTTTTTTATAGATTTTTAAACTCTTATTAAATAGTTTTATATTTTTTGTTTTAATGGTTTTATTATTTTTTAATAGATTTTTTAAACTCCTATTAAACAGTTTTATGTTTTTTAATGGTTTTATTGTTTTTTTTACAGATTTTTTAAACTCTTATTGAATAGTTTTATATATTTTTTAAAATTTTTGAAAATTTCATTTTCCTTAGTAAGAGATTTTATTTGCATTTGCAAATTCATATTTTTTTTCACATCTGAGATCAATTTTTAATTTTATATATTAATCTGACAAAGTGGTAAATTCTCCAACTAGTTCAGCATATTCTTGTTCTAATTGATCAGCTGTATAACTTACCTCAGAATGTTCGGATTCATTTTCATGATCTGCCATAAATCTTAAATGTGATGCTAGATTCACTTGATCATCATCAGATCCTAAAGTGACTGATTGTGAAGTATCACTATCACACCATGCCACATAGCTTTTATTTTTTTCTTTTGTTTAAATCTTTCTTTTCAATAGGAGATGGGCAGGCATTCTGAAGATATCTAAAACCTTGACAGTTATAACACCTTATTTTATCTCCTTCTTTTTTCTCAAAATCTTTCCTCTAGTCCTTCTATTCTCTTTTCTTTTCAAGTTATCGCTGTATCCTTCTAGCTGCTACATTCCTATTATTGTTGTTGTTGTTTCCTTGATTTCGAGTAATGAACGTCTTATCTTTTTTGTCAGAATAACAATGTCTTCATCTTTATTACCTGCATTATTATTAGAATAATCAGAGAAAATTTTGAGACAAATTATCTTCTTACATTTTGGATCATTCTCATCATTTTTCTTCATAATGATCTCATGTGTCATAAGAGAGCCTATTAATTGATCTACAGACATGATTTTTAAATCCTTGGCCTCCTCTATGGCTGTAACCTTTGCAGTCCAAGAAGTAGGAAGTGATCTCGATATCTTCTTTACTTGTTCCTTTATCTCAATAGACTTACCAAGTGCTTTCAAGGCATTAATTATGTTGGTGAATCTGCAAAACATCTTAGTAATAGATTCATTAGATTTCATCATAAAAAGTTCGTAATCATGCATCAACATATTTATCTTGGACTCCTTAACTTGAGAAGTACCTTCATG
Source organism: Annona squamosa (assembly GCA_035584095.1). Lineage (NCBI taxonomy): Eukaryota > Viridiplantae > Streptophyta > Magnoliopsida > Magnoliales > Annonaceae > Annona > Annona squamosa. Next base: position 37,925,812 of record JAXCLR010000092.1, read on the forward strand.
TGTTACCATGAGTATATCCCAAACTTCTTTGGCCGTGGCACAAGCAGATACCCTATTAAATTCAATGGGCAAAGTGCACAATATAAAACATTTAGAGCTCTGACATTTATATGCACTTCTTCATTTTGTTGTTTATTAGGTTCGATTATATCATCTCTAGGTAAAATAACACCTTTATGAACAACATTCCAAAGTTTTAAATCCTGACCCATGATAAAGATCCGTATTCTGTGTTTTCAATATCCATAATTTGTGCTATCAAAATATGGTGGTTTGGTTATGGAATGACCTTCACCATATGCAATCTCTGCTTTCTTCTCGGTTGTCATGATCTCTTTGGAGTAATTCAAAGACTGCTCTGATATCAATTGTTAAGCCTGTATGAAACTAATAAAAGAAAGGAATAATAGCACAAAGAGTGATCTAAGAAGGAACAGAATAAATTTCGCACACTACAAAAATAATTCGAAGAAGACACCACAAATTATAGTGGTTTGGTTAACACATCTACTCCACTCTCTAAGTCAATGCCTTGACTCGGGTTTCCACTAGTCAACTTAGAATTCAAGTTACAATGGTACGATCTCAATCGTCTTTTGGATTACACAAATGGCTCCAGGTGGCACATGAAGCTTTCCACAAATTACAATGAAAGCTTTCCTCTTGAATTAGATAGTCTCTAATTTAAGGTAAAATAAATAAAAAATAAATCTTACAACTAATTTAATGATACAAAAGCATAGAAATGAAGCTTTTAGTAGGATGGTCATGACAATCTTCAATATATTGCTTCTGATAGATGGACAGAAGATCACAGAGAACTCCTTGAGACAGATTTGCACTTTTGAAAATATACTCTTCGAATTGAATTTCTAGTTGAAATTCATTATCTATTTATAGCTTTTAACTTCCAATCGCCAAGAGAGATTTTCTCCACCAAATCGCAACTAATCAGATTTTTCTCAACAACCTGTAATGACTTAACAAACAGAAACTGCCAAGAGAGATTTTTTCCACTAAATCCGCAACCAATCGGATTTTCTCAATAACCTGTAACAACTTAACAAATAGAAACTACAAAGAGAGATTTTCTCCACCAAATTTGCAACCAATAGGATTTTTCTCAACAACCTATAACAACTCAGGACAACTCCTCAAATTCGCCACGTCATCATCTAATCACCTAACCATTGATCTTGCTAAACAAACTGTCAAAGTTTCAACCCAAAAACTGTTGAAGTTTGAAACTAAATTAGTCGAAGTTGCAAACCAAAACTGCTGAAGTTTTATAACAAAACCTCGATAGATTCAAAATTCAATGCTAACTTGTTACAACCATTCATCACGAATTAAATACAAACAACACATTTTAAGCATTAAATTCTTAACTTGTCTATCATCAAAACAATATAAGTCAACAACAGCAAACTCTTGTTATGTGAAATTAACTTCAATTCCTCTAAAAAAGGATGTATAAGTAGTGTCTTCCAGTGTTAAGTTGAAATAAAAATGTTTCATAAGATCCAAAAAAATATAAAAATCTTTCTTCAAAAATTGAAAGAAGCTCATATTCTTTCAACCAATGCATAATAACTTCAAACATCTCTTTGCCAAAAAATAAAAAATCTACCTTTTTACTTTTGGTAAATATTTGATGTGAAAATTTACCCACATAAGTATCTTCATCAGATAAGTGGAGAAAATTTGAAACTTTTGATGAGGCAGAAACATTTTTTATAGAGTGGGACATTTGAGTAGCTTGACGACGTATTACCTTGCATGAAGTTTTGCGGGGCAGACATGCGTAATGTAATATAGGTAGAAAGGTTTGTGTTCTCATTGATGTGGATGCGGGAACTTTGACATCGATGAGTGGATGGAGGATCCGAGAGTGTTGAATCCCCCTTCCGCTTTCCCTTTTCCTCATAAGAGTACTTTTTCACAGCCTATGCACCACCTTTCCGAGCCATCGCAGTGAATACAAAATGGAATTGAATGGATTCGTGAGGCGAATATTTTTTTGTGGATTGGAGAAAACGATTGAAAGAGAGAGAAAAAGAAAAGAAACAGAATTATTGAAACTTGGTAAGGAAGTTAGGGATTTGATTTTCAAAAATCAAATCCCCAGATTGTGGAGAATAGAAGAATTCCATAAAAAGTGGATGAGAATGTTAGGGCTGTGTATGGCAGCTAAAGTGAAAGACAAAGGTGAGGAATGTGGATTTATGGGGTAAGAGAAGAGAGGAGAAGAGACGTATAGCTGCTAGTCAAGTAACCATCCCATTACTTTATACTTTTCCTTTTTTTTTTAAATAGATACCATGCTTGCGTTACTTTTTGCTTTAACCATTTCTTTTTTTTGCCGTTGACTTGGTTTGCCTTTGATAAGCCTTTGGTTTTCGGTTTGCCCTTTTTTCTTATTTTTTTAACGATTTTTTTGTTGTTTGGAAAGTTTTTTCTGTGTTTTAACAGTTTTGGTTTTTTTGCACAGATTTTTCTAAAAACTCTTATTAAATGGTCTTATATTTTCTGTTTTTATTTTTGTTTTAATGGTTTTATTACTATTTTTTTCAATTTTATTAAAACTCTTATTAAACAGTTTTATATTTTATATTTTTATTTTTGTTCTAACGGTTTTATTACTATTTTTTTCAATTTTATTAAAACTCTTATTAAACAGTTTCATATTTTCTGTTTTATTTTTTAAAATGATTTTATTACTTTTTTAACGTTGCTTTTTGGATTTTTAATGTTTTATGTTTTTCTTTTTTTGATTTAAAAAATTATTTTATTAAAATATTTTACCTTGGTTTGCATTGCTTTTTTTTGTTCTATTTTATTGGAAAAAAACATTGCTTCGGTTTGGTTCTTTGTTTTTAACAGTTTTATATTTTTTATGCTTTATTTATTTTTATTAGATTTGTAAAAAAATTTATTAGAATGATTTTATTGTACAAACAAATTATTAAAACAATTTGGTCTTAAACATGATTTTGTTAAAATTTTTTTTGACAAAAACAACCTTATTTAAGAAATAAAACTAAAATTGGTAGATAAATAAATAATTTTAAAATTATCAACTACATGATATAATATTTAAGTAAATGCATGTGTTATGAAAAAGGATCGATTACACCCAATTCCCTTCTTATGTGAAGAAATTTTTCAGAGGGAAGTGGTTTTGCAAAAAATATCTACCAGTTGATCTTCTATGGGAATAAATTTAATAATTTTTTTTGTGATATATGATCCCTTAAAAAATGATGTTTTACCTCAATATGTTTAGTGTGTGAACGTCGCATAGGATTTTTAAACAAATTTATTACACTTGTGTTGTTACATATAATTAGAACTTTTGTATATGACAACTCGTAATCACATAATTATTATTTCATCCACAAAATTTAGGCACAACAACTTGTATATGCAATATATTCAGCTTTTACAGTTGATAATGCAACAAAGCTTTATTTCCTAGAGTACCATGATATAATCATACCACTCACATATTGATAAGTAGCACTTGTACTTTTTTATCTACTTTATAACTTGCAAAATCAACATCTGAATATCCAATCAAGGTAAAAGTGGTTCTCTAGGATACCAAATGCCCAAGGTGAGTGAATCAACAAGGTATTTAAATATACATTTAACACCACTCATGTGTGATTCCTTTAAATTTGATTGAAAATGTGCACACATACAAACACTAAACAAAATATTAGGTCGACTGATAGTTAAATACAAAAGCGAACCGATCATGCTTTTATATAACTTTTGATCTACTGGCTTACCTAATTCATCCTTATCCATTTTTATGCTTGCACTCATGGGGGTTGACATATACTTTATATTTTTCATTTTTAACTTTTTCAACATTTTCTTAACATATTTTTTTTGGGAGATAAAAATACCTTCTTCTGTTTATTTTACTTGAAGTCCCAAAAAGAAAGTAAGCTCATCAATCATTCTCATTTCGAACTCACTCTGTATCAATTTTTCAAAATCCTTTCAATACAACTCATTAGTAGACCTAAAAATAATATCATCCACGTAAATCAGTACAATCAAAATATCTTTGTGAATATTTTTGATAAATAAAGTAGTATCAACCTTGCCTCTTTTGAATTATTTCTCTAACAAAGACCTACTAAGTTTATCATACAAAGCCTTGGAGCTTGTCTTAATCCATAAAGATCTTTTGATAATTTGAACACATAATCAGGGTGTTCATGATCTTCAAAACCTAGTGGTTGTTTGACATAAACTTCTTCATTTATCAAACCATTTAAGAATGCATATTTTAAATCCATTTGAAAAAGTTTAAACTTTCTGAATGATGCAAATTCAAGTAACATTTTAATGGCTTCAATTATAGCTACAGGTACGAAAGTCTCATCAAAATCAATGTAACCTTATGCAACTAGACTTGCTTTGTTTCTAACAATGATCCCAGGATCTTCAAGTTTGTTTCTAAAAATCCATTTTGTACGAATAATTGAATGATCATCAGGTTTAGGTACAAGTGTCCATACATTATTTTTTAAAAATTGATCCAGTTCTTCTTGCATAACAATTATCCAATTTTCATAAGATATTGCTTCATCAACTTTTTTAGGTTCAATGTGAGAAATAAAAGCATAATGACCCAAGACATTTTGAAGTGAATTTTGAGTTTTGACTTTGTCATAAACATCGTCAATAACCTGATTAAGTAGATGATTCTTATGTATTTGCAGATTTAGAGGTTTTCCAAGAACATTTCCTGCACTTACCATTTCTTTATCTTTCAATGTTTTCTGTATGTCAAGAATGTTTTCTTCTTCAACTGAAAAAACAACCTTTCTTGGCTTGGTGTTAGATTCATCAAAGGTGACATGTATTAACTCTTCAACTGTGCAAGTTCACTTATTATAGACTCGGTATGCTTTGCTGGAAGAAGGAAAACTAAGAAAAATGCCTTCATCACTTTTATAATCAAATTTACCATGGTCATCTTTTCCATTATTTAGTACAAAACATTTATAACCAAAAGTATAAAAATATGCAATGTTTGGCTTTTAACCTTTGCACAATCATATGGAGTTTTCTTTAATATTATATGAATATAAACACGATTTATGATAAAACAAGCAGTGTTTACTACTTCAGCCCAATAACTATGTGACAAATCAGCATTAATCAACATTGTTCTAGCAATTTCAATCAATATTCTATTGTTTTGCTTAACAACTCCATTTTGTTGTGGTGTTCTAGGAGCTGAGAAGGTATGATTTATTCTTAAACTATCCCAATATTCTGCAAAATGCTAATTGTCAAATTTTCTTCCATGATCTCTTCAAATTACAAATATTTTCAATCCATGTTCATTTTGAATTTTGCGATAAATTTTTTGAAATAAATTAAAACATTCATCTTTGCTTCCAAAGAACAATACTTATGTATATCTTGAAAAATCATCGACAATAACATAGGTATAATGTTTTCCAACCAAACATCTAGTCCATGTAGGTCCAAATAAATTCATATGCATTAACTGCAAAGGTTCTATTGTTGACACAATATCTTTTTATTTGAAAGAAGCCTTCTTTTGTTTACTAAATTGACAAATATCATGAATATATTTTAAATTAACTTTTGAGTTTGGTAAACCATCAACAAGATTAAACTTTTGTGGTTTCTTTAATGTGTGAAGGTTTGCATGTCCTAATCTTCTATGACAAATTAGAATCTCATATCTACTACAGATAAGCACTTTATATGGTTTACACTAAGATATAGAATATACACATTTCTATTCCTTTTTTCACAGTAAATATTATTGCCCATATTATCATGAACTATACATATATTAGACTTAAACACAACTTCAAGGCCTTAATCATATAATTTGCTATTGCTTAAGAGATTGTGTTTACGCCATCATTTATTTCAATGCCTCCTCAACTTACTGTACCCATACCTCTAATCAAACCTTTATTATTATCTTCAAAAGTACCTTACCTTTGTTTTTCATTTCCAAGAATTTGAATATATGTTTATTTTAGAAATTGAATATATTTTTATTTTTGATCATAATGATGTGAACAACCATTATCCATATACCATGTTATTTGGCAAGTTGACTTCTGTGAAACCCTGACCGTATACGCGTCATTTCAATATTTATAATTTTGTAATTATTTTATGAATAAATAAAAATTCATGAATTATATTGATGGATATGTGTATTGGAGATTGAAATAATGCAATTAGGAATTTAACCCCGTGAATAGTGCACATGAATAGTGAATGTGAATAGTAATCAGGGATTAAGACACATGATTAAGAGTTAATCACTTGGATTAACCTAATCACAAAAAGATAAAATAAAAATTTAATCACTACAAGACAAAATAGCATTAATTTTTATTATTTTGATACAAATTTGGATTTTAGTGAAAAAATAGAAAAAAATCATAATTTGCAATCCGGGCGTCGGAATTTGATGAAATTTTTTATGGATGGTTAAAAATTCATGATGAACATGATGAATGGGTTAAGATGTGATGAAAAACAGAAGTCAAAAGGAAAGATGAAGCGTCAAATAGATATTGAAAAAGTAGCTTAACTTTTAATTAAGTCCAGTTTTGACTTTTAATACAATAAATAATAAAAAATAAAAAAATAAAAAATGAAAACAGCAGCTACATCAGGGCATGGCAGGCTAGGGTGGCTGAGCATTTGACCAAATCAATGGTTTAAGATCATGATCATCATCAACCAATGGTTAGGATTTAATTAGCCTAAATTAAATAATTTTAAAAATTAAAAAAATAGGGTTTCTGGAGCAGGCCTAGGGTGGGCAGCACATGGCTCAAAGAATTTTTCAAAATTAAAATGAAATACTAATTTATAATTAAATACCTCAAAACTAGGGGGTAAATTCCAAATTCTTGAACAATTCAACCCTATAAATAGGGCGGCAGGGGGAGAACTTCCAAGGCATCCAAAACCACTCCATTTGAGCATTTTTCACCCCCACCACGTTTTAGCCTTGAGGAGAAAGAAGAGGAGGAAGTTAGAGAGAAAAAGTGTGAGAAAAAGTGGGATATCTCCACTTCGGGTAAGT
>JAXCLR010000092.1:38062031-38075324 GCA_035584095.1 Annona squamosa
CCAGTAAGTAGATAGTGGTTAGCACAAAGTGGAAATAAGTATAATGATGGATACTCATATAGTGATGAAGCTAATACTTATGGGTCCAATACCCACTCCTAAGATCATATGCATATAACCACACACAAATTGAACAACACAACCAATCATCTACTCATGTCCATCAAGGGCCATGAACAAATGCTCTTAAGATTTCTCAAGTCCAAGGAACTAGAAGAAATATTTTCACTGGAGAGCTATAAAGTTCCAAAATTCTTGAACTAGAAATATTTCTAAAATATTTGCAATATTTCAAAACTAACAAATGCTCTTAAGATTCTTAGAAAGGTGGTCTTTGAATTTGAATAGATAATGAAGATTCTATGTGTCTTGCCCAAATCAGGGACTCTGTAGATCATAGCTATAAAGGAGGCCTAAGATCTCAGAATACTCTGAAGTTCAAGGACTTAATTAGCTCATTAATATCTCATGAGTTATAAAGAAAAAAGCATAGCAAGGGGAAGAAGACTCTAGCACACAGAATTAGTCAACAATGTTTAGAAGTGTCATCTTCAATCTGATAAAATGATGATGAACAACTTGTATTCCTTATAATAAAGTTCAAAAAATTTATAAGAAAAGGAAAAAATGTTAGCTCTTCCAAAGTCTACAATGACAAAAAAAAGTGGGGGAAAAAAAAAGCAACTCAAGTGATTCGAATGTGCAGGATTGGGCTACATGCAAGCCTAATGTTTTACTCCCAATGAGCTTAAGCTAAAAGATAAACAAGAAAGGAAGGAAAAAAATTATTCAAGAAGACTTTCAAAATAAAAAACAAGATAAATATATGTAAATGAAGAACAGTCTTCTTCAAAAAGCTCATCAAGTGAAGACCAAGAAGTAATAAATTGTGCAAAAAAAATTCAATGTAGTGCAAGTTAAAGATAGCAACACATACAATTACTTCATAATGACCGAGAGGATTCAAGGACATGATATAAAGCAATAAAATTGATGATCATGTGATTATAATGAGGCTCGTGGTCCAAAAATATACCTCATCACTTTATTTCCCACTTTATTATTTAAAAGTTTTCTTTTCAGGGGATATAAATGTGAGGATAGGGCACAATACAACAGACTTCTATGATATTCTTTTTTGAAATAGTTAAAAAATTGAATACTTCAACTTAATAAAAAAATTTTAGAATGAGTAAATAAAAGGACCAAAATAACTAAGCATTTGCTTCTTGAAACTATAATTTAGAAACTAATCCTCAAAGAGGCCAAAACAACTATCTAACTTAAAGTCATGAATTGACCTAACTTGATTTGTTAAGCTATCTAATTTAAGTTATTATGTTACTCGATTTATGTTGTCATTTTCACCAAACCTAAGCTTTTCTGCTATCAAAATAAAGATGATATGCTGCTTGAATAAGCCTTCATATTACCATATCAAAATCGTCAAACCTCACTGGTTTTTAATGATTTTAGTAATCAAATTATGGTAGGTCTTCATTTTAGATCCTATCTTTGCTTTAGTAAAGGGCTACTATCGTAAACTGCATGCTAACACTTTTCCTTCATGTTAGAATACACATGATTTGTGGGACCTGCTAATTGATAGTGACTATCTTGTTAGTATTATAACCCATATTCATAGTGTTTTCACATTCAAAATGTTGACAAATCATGCCTTTGATATGAATAATGTAAGATTTAACTCATTTATGCATAAATTCGCGTATTTGTCTGTTTCTTGTGCAATTAGGTGGAATGAATGCTAGATCGGTGCTAGAGAAGATTTCAAAGATAAGAAGGAAAGCTCATTCAAGATAAAGAATTCTAAGACACAATAAGATGAAAATAGTGTACAACATGGGATAAATTGTGTTGAAGGAGATCCAACATGTTTAAAGAGTGTTAGGCCTAAAAACGATCAAAAATAAAGAAAAAACTTTTACTTCAATGTGGAACACAGTTTAAACTGTGTTTGCTTGGAGCGACACAATTTAAATCGTATCCCACCACAATGTGGATATATTGCGTCGATCTTGTGCCATTTTATGTAATTTTTTATGAGGATATTATATAAATCCTTGTCATACACCAATTGGGGGGGTCTTTGGACGTGTTTGGAGCTATGTTTGGCAGCTAGGGTTTGGAGAAAGCAAGGAACTGAGGAAAGAAGAAAGAAGAAGCAAGTTGTAGATAGAAATTCAAAACAACATTGAAGAATTATATATAATAATCTTGTAATGTTTGTAGATATAATCAAATCATGTATGTCTAAATCTCTATTCTATAGTTTAGAATGTAGCATGTGATAATATGTATGGATGATTTGGTTTTTCTTGTGTATTAAGGATATCCTCTATTTATTTAATATCTTATGGTTTTAATGCTTGCTTGGTATTTAATCTTACATTTTGGCATGATTTCATATATTGGGTGAAGGGATGGAAAGGTTGAAGCTTAGTACAAGATAATTAAAATATTAAACCTAGCAATTTTGACCATAAAAATAGGCATGATATCTTTAAAGAATTCTATGAACTACTGCATAACTTAATAAATTCTAGTCAACATATTCCTATGAGGTAAGTGGTTATGAAGATTAAGGAATGTCTTTCATACCTCTAGAGAGGATATTGAATTACCTTAAGATTTGTTCTCCTTTAATAAAAATTATTCGGATTAAACAAGCAAGTCAATCATCTATTGTAGAAAAGTCACATGCAAAATTTTAAATCCTAGATATCTCATAACCCTTGATTCTAAACCTCTTCTGCATGCCTAGTTAGCTCTCTTTTAGTCTTCCCATTCTCGTTTTGTTCATTTTACTAATTTCAAAGGAGCCTTGAGTTTTCAAATTTCATATCGGATTGATTTTATATATCATATGCTACGACCCATGCACTTACGGTGAGCCTAACAAGTATTTTGAGACTACTATAAGAGAATTTGGTGCAAACAAGAGACTTGCAAGATTGAATTACTGTTGAAATTATCTTTTTACTGTATTTTTTTTCTTCATCTTGTTCTCGGGTCATAGACCTAATATTTAGTTTATTCATAGTGTATGCGCCCATCTATCTAAAGCATTACTAATAGGTTGTAGAAAAACTCTTTGTTGTAGACCTTAAAATCGAGCAAACTTTCAAGGGAATTTAAGGAGCATCATCTACAAACATCTTACGAGAAAACTTCGAAAGGGCTAGAATCAATGCAGATAGAAGAGATAAACAACATGAGCAGTACTAAGAAAACATTAAAGGTCAAGCTGAAAACAACCATCCACTAAGAAGGTTGACCTTCATTGATCAGACCATCCAAATCCTCACGATTCCTGGTCATGTATAGTTGAATTAGAAATCAGTATGAGGAAATTTGAACTAAAACTAAGGCTCGTCTAGATGATTCTGTTGGTCCTAAGTTATCAACTTAACATAGAAGAGAAGGGGTAAATTGAGTTATTAAAAATTATTTGGCTAATTAAAACTTAACTTCGGTAAGTGTTGAGAACTCAACTAGAAAATCAAGAGTAGTCTATATTTTGATGATTAACAACCCAATTTTCAGTGTTAAAGGTTACTAACATATTTAGTGAGTTGCTTTAAAAATAGAAAATTCAAGTGTCAAACCATGATAGGCTAATTCTCAAAGTCAAGTCGACTCACGCATATAACTTAAATCAAGTTCATATGTAAGTCAACCTTAAATTGCAACTTAAGATGAAAGAATGCAAGTTCTAAAGTGTTGGTAGGTCAAATCACAAACCCAAGTCAACTCGGATTAGGACTTGGGCAAAGTCGAAAGCCAAGTCAACTTTGGGGGTTTCATGAACAATCTGACTCAAACTAGAACGAGCAAAGTCGCACCCAAAGTCGACTCCACCATGCAACTTGAGTTAAGTCGAATACCAAATCAACCTAAGATTTCGACCTACATTCCTAAGGAGCCAATCAAGTCCTCAAGGCTAAGTGCCAAATGTCAAGTCGCACGTCCAAGTTGACTGGCTAGCGACTTAGGTAAAGTCCAAGAGAATAAGTCAACATAAGCAAATGACTCAAAAGATTAAAGTCATAGGAGCAGAACATTTGAAGTTTAAAGATTCAAGCAAGAGACGAAGTTGCATAGCCAAGTCAACCTCACTATCAACTTAGGCAAAGTTCCAGAGGGAAGTCGACTCAGGGGTTGCATGTTCTAACTGATTGGACAGATCGCATGCAAAGTCACACCTGAAGTCAACTCCAAATACAACTTGATCAAGTCAAGGACCAAGTCGACCTTAAATGGAACTTTAGGAGCACAGAATTTTGAAGAAAGACTTAAGGAGTGAAAAGTTCCAATCGGAGTCGCACCCCAAGTCGACTCCAGTGTACAATTTTGGTAAAGTTTAGCACTATAACAGTTGTAAAATTCGAACGTTAGCACATTTAATGTGCTCCACCTACCTTGTAGTGTTTGAATTTGAATTTACTTCTCCATTATTTAAAGCACATCAAGTGGAGCGAAGAAGGTTATTAAAAATCATTCATTAAGCTTTCACCTTCCCACTTAGTGCTCATTTAGTGATCATTTAGAGAAAAGCAATCAAGTAATCATTTAGTGTTCTAGAAGAAGAATTTATTATTCACTGCAAATGCTAAAACTTTTCATTAATCTCAAGCTTTATAAGTTCTTCCCTACGTTGGAACTATATATACACAATCTGTAAAGTGTAGAATCCTTTCTTAAATTTTTTCTCTTATAATTCTACTTGGTTTGGTATTGGAGACTAAGAACAAGTAAAGACAATTAGTGTACAATTGGAGTATGATTCATCGTCTACTTGTACTGTGTTTGAAAAGGCCCCCTAGAGTTGTAATCTAGAAGAGAGCAAGAACTCTATCTATATATCTATTGTTATAATAAAACCTATGACACAAGGGTATGCTCTTGGAAGAGTGGAGTAGGTAGGGTTATCTCGAACCACTATAATTTTCTATATCTGCTATTATTACTCTCCACATTTTGCATTCAAGGAAATTTAATATGTGAGGGGTAATTTTAAGATAATAAAATAAATTTAAAAAGAACTCAATTCACCCATTCCCTCTTGGGTTTTGTCACAAACCCAAGGCTAATAAGTAGTGTCAGAGTAAGTCTTTGAGTTTACATTAAAGAGATCTATTAAATGGTATTTCGATCAACTTTCACTCCTGCACTTGCTGAAGGTCAATCTTTTAGAAGGTCACCTCTATTTGATGACAATAACTTCGGTTACTGGAAGTTGAGAATGAAACAATTTATCATGACAACAAACATGAACTCTTAGATAGCCATCCAAGACAGGGTTACTCTACCAACAAGTGAAAAGGCCTCTGAATGGACTAAGGAGGAAGTTAGACTAGTAAAAAGTAATATTAAGGAAATGAATTCCCTATTTTGTGCCTTAACTACTCCCAAATATGATAGAGTGTCTTCTTGCTAACGGCTAAGGAGATAAGATACTCTAATCTCAATCTATGAGGGTACTTCTTAGATCCAAGAGATGAGAAGAATTTTTTGATTAGAGATTCAGAAATCTTTTGAATTTTCTTATTAAGAGAGCTATTTTTTCATACTCATTCCATGATGATGAGGTGGACTCATCCGAGCTTTGTGCGACTTTTAATATAATGACTCTTTTTCCTTTGTGATACTCTTCATTTCACTTTTTTATCAACTCATGAGATATGAGTGAGGTGATGAGATCTTCTATCTTCAACATGTTTAGGTCATTTTGCTTACTCTATTCCAGTAATCTTAGGGGTCTTAGATTCTGGTAAAGCTCTCAAAATCTTCATGACCTCTTCAAATTTAGAGATTGCCTTTCCTAGGCCTTTCGTAGCATTAGTACTTTTGAAAAATCTAGCAAACATTTCAGACATATTCTCTATATTAAGCATTTTAAAAGATTCGTGAGGAAAAAAAAAGAATATAAACTCTTCCAAAGGTTTCAAGGAGAAGAGCAAAAGAGAAAGAAAGAAAAAAGTAACAAAATGCTTTAAATGCCATGGAGTAGGGCATATGCAAGCTCAATGCCCTACGCCAGAAGAAATAAATCAAAAGAAAGGCAAGAGAAAAAAGAAAAGAGCGATAGTAGAATATTCCCAAAGCCCAAGGGCAGAGGGATGCACATGAATGAGGATTCATCGTCAACTAGTAGATCCTCAAATGAAGAACACGAAGCAGCAAACTATGCAAGAATCTACTATGTTACTAGAATTGAAGAAAAAACACAATCAATTGCCTTACAACTACAAAATTAGTGGAATGAGTGACTGCTTCAACAGATTGTACAAGTAGTTAGGATAACTTCTAAACTCGATTATTCTCGGTCTACATCCATTTACTCTTCCACTCATAAATGTCTTAAATGTGCTGAATTTGAATAATTACAATAATCTTGTGATTCATCGTTTGATGAGATGAAGAAACTAGGCAACAAATATACATTAAAAAAGTAATATGACTCAATCATTATTGTAAATAGAAAACTTGCTGAAAGAGTCAAATGCCTAATTGACGAACCAAGATTTTAATAGCTGAAATCGAAGAGCTAAAGAAAGAGAATATAGTACTAAATGAATCATTAATAAAATTATCTAACCTAGGGGAGAGTGTAAAAATGTTTCTCAATATGACAACCTAAGCAAATAGAAGAGGACTTGGATACTCTACACTTGAGCAGGAAGAATGCAGCAAATCAAATGCTCCAAAGTGGGCTAGACCTTAAGCTAAGATAACTACACCTCAAGGCAAAACTAAAACAATTAAAGTTGCTTAGGTAAGAAGACTATCATGGGAACCAAAGATTGCATGGAGTCCACCCCCGAAGAATTCATAGGGCATGCAACTTTTGCAATAAGATTGGTCATAAGATTTATCAATGCAGAATCAAAAAGTTGTAGAACAAAGGTGATAAACTAATTTGGGTACCAAAGAACAATGGATTTATGCCTTCTAAACTTGAACAACGTAGACTCCAAATGCTTACTAACCTAAATGGATCCATGAGATGGGTACTAAAGAGATGAACTTTAATTAATTATTTTTGCAGGTTTATCTTAGAATAAGAGATAACAATACTTGGTGTATGGATAGTGGCTATTTAAGACATACGACCAGGGATAAAACTTTGTTCCATAAGCTTAAACTTTATAATGGTAGAACTTTTGCATTTGGCAAGAATAAAAAAGGTAAAATAAGTAGTAACTATAATGTTTATAGCATTTGAAATTCATGCATATAGGAAATTTTATGTGTTGAAGGATTCAAATATAATCTAATGAGTACTAATTAATTATGTGACAAAGATTATAAAGTTATGTTTGAATCATTTCTATACAATATTTTTTTAAAAAAACGCATAGTCTTTAGTGGAAACAGACATGAAAATATATATTTAGTCTCTTGATGAATTGGATGGAAAATATTTAGTAGTTGTTGATAATGATCCTTGATCCATCAGTATGGCACAAAAGATCAGGATATATAAACATGTCAAATATCAAAACTTTGTAGAAAAAGAGTGTTGCGCCCCCAACCCAAGGCGTCACAATCTCGAGCCTTACTCCAAGATCGTTATCAATTAATAAATATGAAATAGGATTGTTATCCTGATATGCAACAGGTTCTTAATTGGATCTCGTCCAAATTTTTTATTTCATTCCTTTATCCGTCATCATTTCATTTATTTGTATTTCACTCCATTCGTCTTGTAAGCAATGATACACCTGCAATTTGTTGCACATAGCATTTTAAAATACTACCTGGTTCCGTTCTTTATATACTTTTTCGTAAACTTATCATGTAGCAGTTGTCATCAACTATACATATTATTCATCAAATTTTCATCTTGTTCTCTTACATCCTTGGCGTTATCAACTTGGCCATGCTATAGCCATATAAAATTCATTCATTATCAAATATTCAACACTCATACTTATATATATACATTCAATCATCAGTTCATATAGAACTTAGAACTTCCAATAAGTTCACATGCGTTGTAATACTTTAAAAATTCCAAATTATGTCATTCAACACACATTGCTAATCATTTAGCACACACATGAATACCATCTCATCCCTCTCCTCAAATGCTCAGGTTCTCTATCTCTTGAGCTTCCCTGTGCTTGTCTAAAGTTTGGGCAAACAAATCGTGAGTGATAACTCAGTAAGCAAGCATTTTGCATTTTTTTATAAATGCATTTCTCGCTATTTGGTAGGAGACATTTGTAAAGCAATCAATTACCAACTAGAAGAAATCTTTCATGAAAATTTTTCATTTAAACCCTTTATAAAACATTTCATATAAACCCTTCGTAAAATATTTTATATAAACCCTTCATAAAACTTTTTTCATGAGGATATTTGTATGTCCTAAAACATTGTCATATAAACATTTAATCATGAGGACAAGTGTATGTCCTAAAATATTTTCACATAAATCTTTTATATAATGATAAATATTTTTTCTAAAATATTTTCGTGTAAACCTTTATTCATGAAGACAATTTTGTGTCCTAAAAATTGTCATATAAACATTTATTCGTGTGGATAATCTTATGTCCTAAAATATTTTCATACAAACCTTTGTTCATAAGGACAATCTTATGTCGAAAAATACTTTCACATAAATCTATATTTATAAGGGCAATCTTATGTCCTAAACCATTTGCATATCAACCTCTTTATATGAGGACAATTGTATGTCCTCAAACAATTTTGTATAAATCCTTTTTCATATTTTAAGCTTTTCAAAACAAAGCATATGCATATAAACTCTTTTTTTATCTACGTGGACATATTTATGTCCTAAAACATGTTCATGTTAACTTTATTTTCTATGGACATAATTATCCTCAAATATTTAAGTAACATTTTTTCCTATAGACATGGTTATGTCCTAAAATATCCTTAAATAAATATTATTTTTTATGAACATCATCATGTCCAAAAATATTCTCATGTCCCAATATTGGGGGCTTTTAAAACAAAACATATGCGTATACGTCTCAATCCTTTGGTAGGTGACACTTACCAACTGATCATCTTTCCATAAGAAAGAAATCATCCATGTGACAGCACAGCTAGCTAAGCGGTCGTCCATGATCCTGCTCTCACTTCAGAGAGGGCACTGCACGGCTACCGACCTTCTCTTAGCAACTTGGCCACAGGTAGAGGTTGGCATCGGTATTCAATCGTCTCGGTCTGCAACCGCCTCCGCCATGGACCTAGTACATGATCATCGTGCACACTCGTTCGTATTCTCATTGTCATGCTACTAGCATGATTTCATAAAATCAACATAGTTCTCAGACCGTGTCATTTTTCAAGTCAAAACTTTATATAACATAATCCAATATAGTCTGTAAACTGTGCCCTTATCAAATTGAGAACTGAGCATAATTATTTTTAAAATAAAATATTTTCATAAACCATCCTTAAATAATAATGTTAGGATGACCACTCTTAAAGAATTTTTGAAATATTTTAGTAAATCAATTTTACGAAACATTTATAATACTTGAGAAAATAATATTTTCAAGAGTATTTCTTGTTTGCTGGTAAACAATTTTAGAATCATCTCGATAAACCAATTTTGAAATATTTTAATAATTAAAAAGAACAAGCTTTTCTTGTAAACCTTTTTATTCTCATTTTTGGGTTTTTTACGAACAAAGGATAGGCAAACACATTTGCATCCATTTTATTGGCATTATATGTCTTGTCCACACACCATCATTGCCACTTTTATGTAGAGAAATGTTTACGCTATCTTTTGAACATCGTTTTAAACAAAGCAGTCATCAAATCAATTTATTAAGTTGGTTATCCTTAAAACTCTTTTGGAAACATGAATACCAGACATTTTCAAAGTATATCAGTCTTCAAAGAGTTTAAAAATATTTTAATAGGCCATTTCTAACGATTTAAATAAACCATTTAAAGAAATTTAGTTAAACTATTTCAAAAGCCTTATTTATTTACAAATATCGTTATCTGAAGAATCATATATTTTTTCTCAAAACTCCTTAGGAATAGAATTCCCAAAGTTTCTTTTCAAATATCATTTTGTAAGAGAATCAAAACTCTCTCATAATAAAATGCTTTTGAAATAGCATTTCTAAGAACTTGCTTAACATAAAACCATCTTGAAACATGTCATTAATAAGGAGTAAAATCATACCTTTAAGAATTAAGCATGCTTAAAATGAAGCAATGCTGAGGCTTTTCATTAAAGCTATATTTTCAAGAATTGAATTTTCTTACTCTATAAGTAATTCTAAAATAATTAATATAAATACTTGAAACAAAATCAACATTTCCGAAGGTTCGCTTGCTTACCTTGTAAGCAATCTTGCAAACATTTTGATAAAGCAAGTTCAAATCATTTCAATATTTGTCAACAAAATAGCATTTGGAAATGCTTAATAAAGCATCATTGTAAATCACTTGTAATCATTTCAATGTTTGAAATGAAATCAATATTTTTAAAAGGTTACTTGCTTACCTCAATTCACTTATGTTTCCTTTGTCAATCTTCTCTTTGCCTTTGCCTATATACATAAGAATGACATTACATTCACAATCATAATTCTATATGATTTCACACCACATAGTTTTTCAACCCACATGGTTTCTATTAACTTACTTAATCCACTTGCCTTTCAAATTGGGTGTCCATTTTTCAATTTCCACATTGGTATAACTTGTACTTCCACAGCACCTATTCTTTTCAAATTCACCTCTAAACCCTCATAATCACTTATGATACTTGTTTATATCCCTTTACAAGTTAAATTTCATCCCAAAAAATTCTGAAATTTAACATTTATTTTGATTTATTCCTAAATTTGTCCATAATGCTGAAATTAGACACACTAATTTATCAAATTTTTTAATTATGATCAAATCAAGGAGTTTAAATCTAACATTTCTATAATACATTAATAACTACATGAATTAACCAAAATAAATATTTTCAACATAAAATATTAAGTATTTATATTTATTTTGGTATTTTTACTCTATTAGACAGCAGCATCTATTTTCAAACGGTTCAAATCACATTAATTATTAAGTATATTTATACCCTTCAAAAATTAATTTTTATTTTGTTCATTGATAGTCACGATGTCTTATATAACATACAAAAGTTTCATTTGAAAATTCCTTGTATAAAAATTGTTAAAAATCATTTGGTGCATCTGATTCTAACACCCCTTTAACTTTGTTCAAGTTGATTTTCCTAGATTTTTAATTTGCATCTTGCTTAACCTTTTAATCTGAAAGTTAGGTTGTTCCTTAATCACCCTATCATGCATTTTAAAACAAATGTTCATGTTAAAACTCGTTCATTTACTATTTCTTTCATATTTTTCTTTTCTAATCCAAATTCACTATAGATGAGTATAGGTTAGACAACATGGGTTGATTAATAACCAAATAAAAATTTATAAATGAACCTGTTTAATTGGGTATATTTTAAACTTGAAATATGTTAATAAACCACTACATACCTAGATTTCAGGAGAGGAATTAACCTTCCTTAGCAATCCTTGAGCCGCCCTTCTTTCTCTTCTCTCATTTCCCTTCTCTCTCTCCTTCCGTGCTGGATGTTCTAGCTGCCTCTCTGCCCCTTCTTCTCTTTTTTTCCTCCTTTCTTGCTGCCCAAGAAACCTCTTTATATATTGTTGAGATTTTACCCTTGGTTAGCCATCATTTAACCATGGTTAGAGGCACTAAATTGTCCTCATCTAAGCCATCCACTTGTCCATTCTTAGCCATCCTCTTGGCTTACTTCTTCCCCAAGAAACGTCCCTATCTTGCAGCCCTATTTCCATGAAATTTTCAAAATTTTAAAATTGCAAAAATTTGCTCAAAATCCCTCCTTTTGACACCTCAATTGCATCCTTAATTTCATTCACTTTTGCATTAATTCAAAACCACTTTTTAAAGTAAAAGTCAAAGGGTTTTGTCCATATGTGATTAAGTATTTTTTCATGATATTTATCTTAATCAAATCCATCCATATGATAGAGCACTTTGTTTTAGCCATTTATAAAAATTTTCATCCCAAAATGACCTTTCTAATATAAGATATGATCATTTGAAATTGTTTCAGGGAAATTCATGAAATTAAATTATTATCACAATAATTCATTCATTATTATCATGATTCATATCATTCATGAGGTAGAGCACATCAACATGTAATTATCCTTCAAATTTCACATCAATCCGTCTTATGAGTGTCAAGTTATGAATTTTTCAAATAATGACCCAATTTATCTCATCTTTATCATCAACTTAATCATAATTAATGGAATTCAAAATCATGTCACATTATCATTTTCATACTTCATTTTGTCCTTTTTGAGCACAATAACTCTTATTGGGCAAAGGTCATTAACTTAACCACCTCGCTTGGTTATTAGCCCAAATCTCATTCATCCATTCGATTATATAATTAACAATAATTATATGCCTAGATTACATGTATGAGTCACATGTTTCTGGATATCACAAAGAGTCTGGTAGAAGGGTTACTAAAGCTTAAGTATAATAAGAAAAAAATTTATAAAGCTTGTCAAATGTCCAAACAGTTAAAAGTATCTTCCTCACCGAAGAATGAAATTTCAATTTCAAGACCACTTGAGTTATTGCAAATAGATCTTTATGAACTATTCGATATTTTGAGTCTTGGAGGAAAGAAATATGTTTATGTTACTGTTGATGATTTTTCAATATTCATTTGAATAATGCTACTAGCTAACAAAGATGAAGTCTTTTCTATATTTATTTTTTTCTAAGTTGGTGAAATAATAAACAAAATACAATCATATCAATAGGAAGTGATCTTGGTAGTGAATTTGAAAATAAACGATTTATAAAATTCTATAATGAGAATTCATCATACATTTTCTGCACTAAGAACTCCTCAACAAAATAAAATTATTGAAAGAAAAAATAGAATCATATAAGAGATGACTAGAACTATGCTAAATGAAAACAAATTATACAAGAAATTTTAGGGTGAAACCATAAGTATAGTTTGTCATGTTTTGAACCAAGTTACCATTAGAGCAATCTTGAAAAGACCTCATATGAGCTTTAAAAAGTTAGAAAACTAAATATTTCATGCTTTCATCTCTTTGGTTGCATATGCTATATATTGAACAATGAAAAAGACAACCTTGGTGTGGCGCCCCGAACCGAGGTGCCTAGAAGCCTTACTCCGGGATCGTTTTGATTGGTAAACGTGACTCAGGATTG
>JAXCLR010000092.1:38137009-38149482 GCA_035584095.1 Annona squamosa
CATACGAATATGGAGAAAGGAATGTGCACATGAGTTATGTACTAGGTTTACTGTAAAGGATATGCAGACCGGACGCGGTTGCAAGATGGGCCTAGCCAAGTCGCTTTAAAAGGCGAAATGTCGACGGCGCCCTCCCTGAAATGGGAGAAGAATACGAATAACTACCTGACTCGTGAGTTATCAATAGAGATGGTTTATCACCTAAGGAGGAAAGGGTGATCGCTTGGTAAGTGTCACCTACCAGACGGACAAAAATATTATGCATGATGCATATGCTTGTTTTAAAAAGGTTTTATGAAAAATATTTTAAGAACATGAGAATATCCTTGGAGAAAGGAAGTTTTATGAAAAATATTTTATGTTCATGAAAAAGAGGTTTACATGTTAAGTTTGCTAGCATATGTTTTACGAAAGGTTTTATGAAAAGGTTTCCACTGGTTGATAGTAGATCACTTGATAAGTGTCTCTTATTGAATGGGAGAAATGCATTTAAATGAAAAAATACTTACTTACTGAGTTTCGACTCACGTTTTGCTTTTCAAACCATAGACAGGTGCAGCACAGGCCAAGAAGAAAAGTAAAAAGAAGGTATGAAGAAAATTTTATGATATGTTGATCTGTATATGATTTGATTGATTTATGTATATATGAAATGATCAGGTTAAATAACCTGTATTGTACGAAAACAAGTATGAATGTTATCAATGATAATTGAGATTTGATGATAAGTATATGTCTTTATGTGATGAAAGAAAAAGAAAAAAAATTGACAAGATTGAATTAAGTACCCGTTGCGTGATCAGGGCAACAATTCTGATTCACACTTACCAATCGATAAGATCTTGGAGTAAGGACAAATGTGACACCTCGGTTCGAGGCGTCACATAATCCCTTGTCGCATCTCCTATTCACTCTTATTCATCTTTATGGCCCCAAAATCCATTTCTTAACAAAGCAAACTCCCGATCTCTGGGCCCTCTTGCTCAACTACAAGGGAGGAAATACCAACATGGTAAAGGATACCTGATGAGGTATATTTTGAACAATGGATCCACTATAATTATATAATTTTTCATGTGGATAAAAAAAAGAGAAGAAAAAAATTTACAACAAAAGAAAAATGGCAAAAAAATAGTATTATTATTATGAAATCACAAATAGCAAAGGGTCTTTATTGTTTTATAGACCGACAAACTTATTACAAAAAGAAAAGGTTGTGAAAAAAAATGATGAACGAAAAAATATATGAAAAAACAAGCAAATATATATATATGATTGGCCAGTCAAATGAGATGACCAAAGCAAAATATATATATATATATATAATAAATTAATTAATTAAGGGCTTTTGCCACAAAGAATTTTTCTAGTGTTGGAAATGTTAGCAGCAAAATTAAAGTGTATATATATAAAAGAAAGAAGAAAGAGAGAATTCATGGAGTATCAAAGTCGGACAAAACCCATGGTTACAGGATATAAGATGTGGTCAGGATGATAGTAACATGCAAAAAATAGAAAAAAATAGAAAAAAATCTATCCAATCTCAACTCCCGCACGTTTTTTGGTTTGGCAAATAAGAAGACAATGTCGATTTAGCTAGAGGGAAACGATCTTTCTGTCGTCTAAGAAGAAGGAATTCCGGAGGATGGCTAAAATCGTTGTTAATTGGGTAAAAAAAAGCCCTTAGCTCAATGATGGAAAGTCGAGAAAGGCAAAAAATGCGAGGCCCTATTCATTTACTCTTGAAGAAAACACGAAAATCCGAGGCTTGTTGTTACTCTATTGGATTTGCCAAGGGATGCTAACATCAGTGCATTGGTCCTGAGGTTTGGCAGAGAGTGTGAATTGGTGTGGATGAATGATAAGAATGCATTAGCTGTCCTGCACGAGCTACAACTGTACTAAGGCAGCTGGACCATGGAACAGCTTACCATGGGGCTGTTGTGGTCATTCCAATTGCCTGTGCGCCTGGTTGTTCTCTAGACATGAGCACTTGGGGAAGAAGCAAAGATGGAGTATCAGCTGTGAAGGCTAATCCATGGAAGAAATCAGTCACTTAGGAATCTGGTTGGTCTGAAGATTTTTGGGATGCGACAGAAGACTTGTCATGAATTGCTAAGTGAAACTTACGCAGAAAGACAAATTGCATCATTGTGAAGAATTACTCTCGAGAACAGCTTACTGTGATAAGGCTTGTGATACCCGAATCCAAGTCATCATATGAAGGCATTTGGCATGTAATTATGATACATATATGCCTTGAATGAATTTTGGATGATTTTATGATTAATGATATTTTGCAATTAGGGTTTTAGTTAAGAATGGTGATTAAAAATTTAATCACCGGAGCCTAAAGTGAGTCGGTATGACCCGAGGAGCTTAGCAAGGATTGGAAGGTGAAAATGTGTCATGAATAATCGTGTTATTTACCATGATTTAATTTATAGAGATTAAAGTGTAATTATGGAATTAAGATAAAAAATGATAAAAAATTCATAACTTAAAGCCTACAAGGCAAATTTCGATGAAATCTGAAAGGTAAGCTTGTGACGGTGGGGCCAATCATATGAATGGATTGGATTATAAAAATCATATGGGATTAAGTCAATGATTAATCATTTTTAGCCTACAGTCCAAGGACAAATTCAAGTGGTCATAACTTAAGTTAGAAAACTTGATTTAAGATGAAACTTGAGAAAGATAGATAAAACAATATGACGAACGATATGATAGGATTGGATTGAGCTAATTATCATGGAATTTGCTTAATCACAAAAAGATGAAAACCATTAAATACAAGTCAAGGTGGGGAGCTTCATGGACGTGGTAATGAGGGTAATTTGGTAAGATGAAAATGAAAATTACTTAAATGCCCTATGAGTTGCTTGAGCACCAAGAAAATGGGCAAATAAAAGAGGAAAGAGGAGCAGGGGCTGGACATTTTCCAGCAAAAGAGAAGAGAGAGAGAGAGAGAGAGAGAGAAGAGGAGGAAGAGGAGGCCGTCTTGGAAGACCTATTGAGGATTGATTTCTCTCCAAAAAATCCAGGTATGTGATGATTTAGTAACATGTTTTAGGGATGAAGGATGCCTAATTAATCAAGTTTATTTATAAAGTTTAATTTGGAGGTTAATCAGCCCACATACTCTAATTTACACTAATGTGTAGTAAATCTGGACCTGGAAAGAAAAATAGGGAAGAAATAGTTAATGAATAAATTTTATCATAAACAATGGTGTGAATACTCATGATAGGGTGATTAAGGAACAATTTAATTTTTAGCTTAAAAGGATAAGCACATTGCAAATTAAAAATCTAGAAAAATCATCGTGGATAGGATTGAACACGTGGCAAGATCAGCTGCACCAAATGATTTTTAATAATTTTAGACAAGAAATTTTATGCTGAAAATTTTACAAGATATATAAGATATATTGATGATACCAAAATAAAGTTTAAGTTTTTATGGGTATAAATATAACCCATAATTTACATGATTCAGGTTCTACGAAAAGGGATGCTGCTATCCAGCAGAGTAAAAATACAAAAATAAATTAAAATACTAAATATTTCTTGACTAAAATATTTATTTTGATTCATTCATGTCTTTATTAAGGTATGATAGATATTTTAGATCAAAACTATTTGATTTTATATTAATTCAAGATTTTGAGAATTCAATGTGCCTACATTTAGCATTATGGATAGCTTAAGGAATAAATCAAAATAAATGTTAAATACCAGGATTTGTGATGGAATTTAACTTATTATGAGGGTTTAACCTATTAGAGGTAAACAACATTACCCTAAATGTGATTTTTTGAAGATATGAAAAGGGATATTCAGAGAGGGGTGCAGAGGATACCCAAAATGTATATAGAAGTTGCTGTTTTGGAAGCAACCAATATATGAATTTTAAATATTTATTAATACCCTACATTTTGGTTAAGGATAGCATGATTAATTTTTGAAATTTATGGATTAGAAATCAGTTTTGAATTAAGTGTCAAAACCGGCGTTGAAATGATGAAAAATGGGTTCTAATGTTGATGTTTTGGAACCCTATGATGAATGGAATATAAATCCAAAAATTAAAACCTAAATTATATGTTAATTAAGGGGTTTAATCATGTTGGAACAAGAGACAAGTTGTTGTGTTGAAAAATTTTAAGAAACACATGATTTATGTGTTGAGAAATGGACGTATATGAAGAGATAAGTATGAATAAATGATATATGGATTATGTAAGTTGTTAAAATACAAAAATGCATAAAAATATGATGAAAAAGGTGGATTAGGGTATTGTTTAAGTAAATAATGAAAATCTCAAAATTTGAAATTATTATATGATGTCTAAGTTATCAACTAACTGCTTAAAATGAGCACCATTGTATGAAAAATGCAAAATATGTTAAAAATGATCAATAGAGGTAATGAACCTCCAAGTAATGATTTAATAAATAATTATTATATTTATGTAAGATTACCCTACATAAGGGTATTAAAATAAATGAATGAATGATTTGATAAGTATAGGCTATGTTGATACGTATGAATACCCGACTTGAAAGACAATTGGGTTAAGTTAGTGTAATGCAAATCTAAATGGATTTATGTAAGTTGGAAAACCTAAGGAATATAAGTATTTAAAGATGATGCAAATAAATGAAATGTTATTTTCATTTATCTAGGCAAAGGCAAGGAAAAGAATGGAAGAAAAGGATTATGGCGATCTCAGGTAAGCAAGCGAACTTTCTAAAATATTATTTTCTTTCTATATGATGATATGTAAATGAAATGTTTATGATTATGTTTTGACAAATGGGCAAGCACAAGTTATGAATATGACGGCTTTAATGCAAAGCCACAAGTTTTGAAAAATAATAACTTTAATGAAAAGTCTTAAGGTTTGCTTCATGGGAAGCAAGCGACACTTTTTAAGATAAATAATTTATCACAAGTGTTGCCAAGGGTAGGGATGATTTATGTTAATGAAATTGAGAAATTCACTTATGAGTAAGCAAGTTCTCCATGATGATTATTTTAAAGAATTTTATCGATTGATGCCGATGGTTTTAAGAATTTGCTTTTAAGCAAGCAAGTTCTTTATGATGTTGTTTCAAAAGTATTTTATAAGAAAATAGGAATTTTCCTTTTTTCACGAAGAAATTTTAGCAAATAAGATTTAGATTTTCTCTTATGATATTTTATGATAAATAGCTAGGTTTATGAAAGAAAAGAAAATTGATTTGATTTATGAAAAAAAGATTGATTTTTCTATGTTAGGTTATTTAAATATAAACGATAATTTGGATAGAGTCGATATGTCTTGAAATGATATTCGAAAAATTTTGATTTCCTTTAGATAAGGAAATCTATGATGAAAAAATTTTCAAGAATATTTATACGAATGTTGTTGAATGAGGTTTAAGGATGACCAACATAATAGGTGATTTCATAAAATGGTTTAATTTCAGGTTGCTAAATGGCATGCAAAGGACTGCGTAATTCCCCTTTATGTAAAATAGTATAATAGATATGTAGACAATAATTTAATTTTTAGGTTGTGAAGAAGGAAATAGTATATTTGCATAACTTTTGTAAGCAAAAGGTCTTGAAATGGAAACAAAGAAAATATTAGAGAAATATATAGTTTATTTTTAAAAATTCAAAAGCTTTGAAATTCTTTTATTATAAGGGATTTTAAGATGTATTGTTTCTCAAACATTTCAAATGTTTATCAAAATATTTTACTTAAAATTGTTTTAAAAGAATTTAAGGAAGGTCATCCTAAAATTAAATTTCAAATGACAACTTGTTTAAAGTAGGTACGCTCGCTTTACAAGTTGACACGGACTGCAATTTGTGATGTGTTTTTAAAAATGATTTTTAAATATATAGACTTCGGTCTATGATGTTTTGTGAGTATGAATGCGGGCTACGGTTTGTGATCCCAGTTTAAAAAGTCATGGGCTGCGGTCAGTGATATTTTAAACCAAACGTACTGCGGTTTGTTAGGATGATGTATGGTGCACCAGTACACGAGATAGGTCGGTTGTAAAGAATGGTTGGGATGACCAGGGCCCACTCTACATAAGGCCAAGTCGCTAAGGGATGACAGGAGGCCAGTGGTGCCCTCCCTGAAATGAGAGTAGGATGAATAAACAACCGCCTAGCTAGCGTCCTGTTAAGGATTCTCTTCCAAAAGATAGCGTGATCACTTGCTAAGTATTACTACTGGATGGAGAGAAATGCATTTGCTTATGTTTTGCTTTTAAAAAGCCCAAAGATTAGGACATGAAAACATTTTTAAGAAAAATTATCCTAAAAATATTTTTACGAAATGGTTACCCTAAAGATAGGGTGTTTTACACAAAAATATAAATAATAGAAATGAAAGGAAATGTTCTTATGCAAATGTATTTATGAAAATGGTTTATGTATTTTATTTGCCTTATTTGTTATAAACAAATCCCAAGACGGGTATTATAAAAAGGATTAACTTGGTTTTGGACATAAGAATATCCATTTCCAAAGGATTTAAATGATACGTGTTTATGGACATGAGAATGTCCAATCCCAAAGTATTTTAATGGAATGTGTTTTACGACTTGGATGTCCATTGTCAAGAAAGTCATATCAAAAATATTTTGAGACATCAAATGTCTCTTAGCTAAAGGAATTTTATAATGAAAAATATTTTTGGACATAAAAATATCCGTTGCCGAAAAGGCTTATGTGAGTGATGATTTAGGACATGAAAATGTCCTTCTCTAAAAAAGGATTTATGAAGAAAATATTTTCGACGTATAACTTCCACTAATGAAAGATGGTTTTATGTATACATTTTGGAACATTGAAAATGTTCATACAAAACCAAAGAAAATTAATTAAAGAGGGCGGCACACATATGTTTTTCCTTAACAAGCCTAGACATGGCTTGTGAATGATTTTAAGAATGATGTTTTATGAGAATGTTCAAGGACATGGAATTGCCCTTATGAACAAGGAATTTTATGATAATGTTTTAGGACATGTAAATGTCCTCAGGAAAAAAGGTGTTCAAGATGTTTATGAAAAAGACTTTCAAGGAAGTTTTGCCCTAATGATTAAATGCTTATTTATAGAGCTGTTACTCATATTTTGTTTTCCCAAATCTTAGACAAGTACCGGAAAACTCAGGCGGATGCAAATCTAAGCAAAAAAAAGAAAGGTATGTGATGATAGTCATGAAGGTTATAATGAATGGGATAGCATGGATTAAAATCCTTAGGTATGTTAATGTATATGTAGACTTATTTAGAAATCTAAGTCCTTTGTGAATCAATGAATGAATGTGTGCATGTATGATGTGTACAATCATTGAATGCATGTAAGTATGGAATGTGAATGTCATTATAGAAAAGCATGATGAGATGTTATGAAATAAAATATGAAATTTTATTACAAGTGTAATGTCGCGTGTATGATGAATGATGTAGAATGTGAAGAAAATGAATGATGATAGAAAAAGAAAATTTTTTGGATGAGTTCCAATTAAGAACTCACCGTGTGATTAGGGCAACAATCTTGATTCATATTTACCAATTAATAAGGTCTTGAGATAAGGAAGTGACGTCTCAGTTTCGGGCGCCATATATGAATTCATGTATTCCTATGGATACATTTATATGATGAAAATATATTATGAGCTGAATATTTGTAATTTGATGAAATTTATGAAATTTTATACTTTTGATGTGTGATATGGATTTGGTGTATGTTGGATTGTTGAAAAAAATGTTGATGGTTGATGAATGTTTATTATAACATGATATGAATGTTATAAAAATTTATATTATATGATGGAACATAATGTGTAGGAATTAAATGTTGAATGTGTATATCAAGATTTGATGATAGCTAAGATGGGCAAATTATTGAAAAATGTCTAAGTACCAGGAGATCAATTCCTATGGAGTAAAGTATTAAAGTATATATGCATGAAATGAACACACCGTGTTGTGTCGCTCGGTTTGGGGCGCGGCAACTTTTCTTCTCAAATCAATGTTGAAATTTTGAAATAGCCTTATTAAATACGTAGCATACGGCAAACTTCATTTGCTTTCTTTTTCTATGACAACATATCAGATAACATCACACTAGCAATGTTATAGGGCTTATTTTCACAATTGCCAACATTAATTCCAAATCATCAAGTGTAACAATATCATATCCTCCCCCTTTAGGTAGAAAATAATGTGCAACAACCAAATGTAGCAATTTATAATCCAAGTTGGAAAATATTTTATTTGTAAAATTGCATTGTTGTTGACTTAACAACTCATTCTGTGTAAAATAGAAAATAACCTTCTCAAAATCAATGTCTTGATACGAACAAGTGGGATCAATTGGTAAAAGCATAAACTCAACAGACTCTTTTTCCATGAAACTAAGTTCAACTCCTCTAAAAATGGATGTGTAAGTAGTGCCTTCTAGTATTAAGTTGAAATAAAAATGTTTCTCAAGATTCGAAGAGATATAAAAATCTTTCTTCAAAAATTCTAGAAGCCCATATTCTTTCAACCAATTTACAAATCCAAACATCTTTTTACCAAAAAATAAAAAATTCACCTTTTTATCTTTGGTAAATATTCTATGTGAAAATTTACCCACGTAAGTATCTTCATCAGATGGGTGGCAAAAATTTTAAACTTTTGATGAGACAACAGTATTTTTTGTGGAGTGTGACATTCGAGCAGCTTGACGAGATCGATGTTTGGAACCTGCAGTATTACCTCCCATAATGTTTTACGGGGTAGACAAGTGTGAAGTTCTGAAACCCCAATCTTAGACACATGTATAAAATCCTAGGATTGTAAAGCTTAGGTAATATATTTGAGAAATATACATTCATGAATATGAAATATGTGAAAATAGAGATTAAAATAATTATTTATGAAATTCGGATGAATAGTTCAATTGAATAGTAACCTTGGGATTAAAACACGTGATTAAGAGTTAATCACTTGGATTAACTTAATCACAAAAAGACAAAAAGGAGATTTAATCACTACAGGACAAAATAGCAATTCTTTTTTATATTTTAATCCAATTTTGGATTTTTGTGGAAAATTAAAGAAAATTCATAATTTGCAATCCGAGCGTCGAATTTTGATCAATTTTTTTATGGATGGATAAAAATTCATGATGAACATGATGAATGGGTTAAGATGTGATGAAAATCACAACTCAAGGGTTAAGATGAGACATCAAATGGAGATCAGAAAGTAACTTATTTTTTCATTTAATACCATTTGACTTTTATTAAATATAAATAATAAAATAATAAAATAATAATAAATAAACAGTAGCTATAGCAGGGGCATGGCAGGGGTGGTTAAGAATTGACCCAAAATCAATGGTCCATGATCATCATCATCATAAACCAACGACTAGGATTTAATTTGCTTAAAATAAATAAATTTTAATAAATAAAAAAGATAGAAAAATAGGGCTGCCATAAGGGGGCTGGTGCAGCTGTAGGGTGGGCTGCAAAAGGCTCCATGCACTTTTTAAGATTATAAAAAAATACATTTGCAATTTTACACCTTGAGCAAGGGGTTAAAATCCAATTTTATGGAAATTCAACCTTATAAATAGGGCCAAGGGGCCACGTCCAAATGCATCATTCTCCCAGATCCAAGTTGAGCAAATCCCAACTCCCAAACCCTCCCACATGTCTAAGCAAGAAAAAGAGGAAGTTAGAGAGAAAAAGTGTGAGAAAAAGTGGGATATCTCCACTTTGGATAAGTGATTTCTTCCCAAATTTCTTTTGGATGTTAAGCAGGGTAAAACCATGCTTAGATAATGCCTAAGCAAGAGAAAATAAGTATAGTTATAATGCTTAATCGGAATTATGCCAAAACATCAAAAATTTTGAGCAAAGATAGAACATTCAGGAAGATAGCATACGATATGTGTAAATAATGCTCCAAAAATGATAAATGATGATTTGAGATGTTTGATTATGATTAATATGATGTTGAAATGATGACATATTAATTTTATAATTTTTGGAATTAAGGATTATGCTTAAGTAAATTTATGTAGATTTTTAATATATGGAGAAAATAATTTATTTAGCCAAGTTAATGATGATAAATTTAAAATGTATGAATTTTTCCATGATATACTAAGCATAAGCTATGTCATAGTATTTTTTATTTTTGGAAAAAATATCAATTTTTGGAACCCATGAACAGTAACCCATGTCGCTGTGAACAGTAACCTTAGGTGAGCAGTAAATGTGAATAGTAGCCATGAACAGTGATCATGAACAGTGATGATGAACAGTTGATAAGTGGAAATTAATAGCATATTTTTGTGGACATTTTATACTAATTTGGTGGGTAATTAATTGAAATTAATATGAAATTTGGTTTAAAATGTGGTTTTGCAACCTTTGCGTATTAAATATTAATTTCAAGCAATTTAAACAATTTTTATAATCTTTTGGCTTGAAATTACATTTTATTTATTTCCATGAAATTAAACGGGTTTGAAATTATTTTATAAATAACCCACTAATGATTTTGATGAATTAATGATTTAAAATTTTTTATGCAAGAAAATAAATTACACCAAGTGGGCCCCACAAGATCAAATCATGCAAAAATCTAAGCCATCCAATTCAATCACCGGTCATCCAGAAAAATCCCATCTTAGCAGCCATGCATTAATTCCATTTGATCCAAGCCATCCATTTCATCACCGGCCAATCAATGTAGCCTATCCAGTCATCCATTTTGATTGCAAGATCAAACCGTCCAATTAATCAGCAGCATAAGTCAAGACCATCCATATTATTCGAAGCTGCCCATTAATTTTTCAATTGCCCATTTTCCATTTGCCCACACCGTCCATCCAGATTTTTTTTTAAATATCAAATCAGTAACATTTACATGAATACCGTTTATGATGGACCCCACAAATCAGCAACAGCCGTCCACCATGCTACCCATTAAAATTTCCAGCAGAAACAACAGTAATTTATCACTAGTGGACCCCAAAAATGAAGTTCACGTAACCAGCAAGCAATTACCCATGCAGTGGACCTCACTAATATCCAACCCATCAATTTAGTCGTCCATCTCTAAGCTTCTACCGTTCAAAACATTAGCCGTCCAGTAGCTGCCCATTAATTTTGAATATGCAGATCCCGTGATCATGTCCAACTTACAGTGGGGTCCACATATAGCAACTAGAAATTTATCAACAACTTTTCATCCATCCATCCATCCACTTTTAATTGCAGCAAGCTTAGCCATCCATATATTCAAAATCATGATGCTGTCCAGATTCTTTTTACCTAAGCATTCAGCAAATTCCAGCCATCCACCATCTGTTCTCCACCATCCAAATAGCTCTCCTACAACCAGATCTACACCTCATTATTTTTAGCACATCCAAGCCTTGAAAATTATCACCGCAACAAAATGTAGTTGTTAGCAGCACCAATCAGAAAATTCGTCTGCCAAATATGCATCTAGCCATCCCTTCTAAACATCTATTGCGCCTGCAGTAATTCACCATCGCCCAGTTCGAACAACAAAAATATATCACGTCCAAATTTCAAGAATTCAGCAATGAAAAAAATCACTTGAACATTTTTTTAATGCAGCCATCCATTTCACGTGAATAAACTAGCTGCCCATTAAAACCCACAAATGCATTCACGTGAGGAACCAAGCTATAAAAGGAGGAGAATTTCATCAGAAAGGCAGGGTGTTCCAAAGCAGGTTTTTACACAGAATTTTGAGAGAGAATTCCAGTTAGAAATTCCAGAGGAGGGCATTCCAGATCAGAAAATTCCAACAAGCAGCATAAAGAATAATTCCGTCAGTTGGTTCCAAATCAGAGAGTTCTGGAGCATAGAAAATTTACAGGCAGAAATTTGAGAGAGAGAGAGAGCAAGGAGGTGGAGAGCACGGGAAAAAGACGGACTGGCAAGTTGCATGGAGCAGCCGACACACCATCGGGGCTTCAATCTAATAAGTTTTTCTATCTTTTTCCTTTTTAATTTTAATTGCCTTGTTTAAGATGAATTTGAATTTGAATTTTATTTTGGACTTAAACATGTTTGGCTAAACCCTACATTTAGGATTTAGGATGTAGCATGCATACAATGTAGCGTAGTTTAAGTTTTTAATTTATTTATGATGGATATTATTATTAATTTAATATCTTGTGATTTAATACTTGCTTGGTGTGAAGGCCTGCATTTGGCAATGGTTCTCATATTGTGGCACCCCGACCCAGGGTACCTAGAAGCCTTACTCCGGGATCTTTATCGATTGGTAAACGTGACTTAGGATTGTTGCCCTGATCACACGGCGGGATTTTTATTTGGATCTTGTCCAAATTTTTTTTTTCATTTCTTTCTTTCATTTTCTTTCATCATGTAACAAACACTCGTCATCAATTTTATACAT
>JAXCLR010000092.1:38227430-38237669 GCA_035584095.1 Annona squamosa
AAACATAGATTTAGCTTATTTTTCACATATTTCCAACAGACCGATCCTAAGCCTCCCCGACTTTGATCCATACTGAGGTGAGTCTGTGAGAGCTGAACCCATTGTTCAGGCTCCCTCGTCCCCATTTTCATTGGCTTGCACCCGACCCATTCCTCTTACCTACCCAACCACCTACCCTATTATTGCATTTCAATTTCACAAATATAGCTTCTCTTATATCTCATTTTGATACATTAACAAAAAGGGGGAGATAAATTTGAGATTAGGGCTTAGGTTTTATAATTTTGCCTCATTTTCTATGAAATGATTGTATGAATGACATGAGCTTGTTTATGAATGACGTGAACTTGTTTTCTTTTATGCAAATTGTTGATTTGGAATGAACATGATCACATGATATGAAAGGTTATGAAAATCTTGAGTAATCAAAACAACATGTTTATTCTAAATGCCAAAACAAAATATGACATACCATTTATAAAAGAAAATGAAAGTTATATCTCAAACTGGTTTTGTCAACCATTAAAAAGGGGGAGATTGTTGGAATTCAAGGAAAATTAAGCACAATCCATGTTTTAATGATTAACAACTCAATTTGAGAAATAATTAAGTACTAATAAGGTTGCTAAGTGTTTCATAGGTTTAAAAATTCAAGATTCAAAAGATAGAAGGTCAAGTCGCAATCCCAAGTCAACTCAACCATTGACTTAGGTCAAATCAATTCCCAAGTCGACTACAGAATCAACTTTAAGTGCATTAAATTCGTCAGAGCTGAAATTGGGACTCGGAGGCAGGTGAAGTCGCAGTCAAAGTTGACTTGCTTGCGACTTAGATGAAGTCGCAAACCCAAGTCAACTCTAGATGAGACTTTGGTATGGCCTTGTTGAAGACTTCGAGATCTCAGAATCAAGTCGCTTTCCAAGTCGACTCTGGCCTGTGACTTAATTGAAGTCATATCTCAAGTTGACCCGAGCACGCGACTTGGGTAAAATCGAAGTCCAAGTCGACCCAAACGTGCAACTCAAGAATGTGGCTACCCCTTGGATGATTCAGAAACAACTTGTTGAAGATTGGACAACAAAATCAAGAAGAATAATCATAATGAATCAAGGCCACAAGAAGAACTTCTCAAGAAATGTGGATCATATTCAACTTCAAGCAAAACAATGCATATCAAGAACATTTAATGAAGAACAAGAGAAGAAAAGGAAATACACAACATCAAGATCACTTGTAAGACCTCAAAGTTCCAAAATATTCAAATGGCTGGTGAAGTCGCATCCGAAGTCGACTCCACCTGCGACTTAGGTCAAGTCTGAGACTAAGTTGACTTGAAGCTGGAACTTGGAAGTGGAAGTCAAAGACCGAAGTTACACCCAAAGTTGACTCCACTATGCGATTTGAATGAAGTCGCATGCCAAGTCGACTCCAATTGCGACTTGGTTCGCAACGGTCAGAAAAATTCAAATATTTGCGCCACCTACCACCAAATATTTGAATTTACTTCCCATTATTTAAGGAACATCAAGGGAACGTGAGAAAGTTGAAAAAACATTGATTGAGCTAACCTTCCACTCTCTCTTGCATTTAGGTTGGTCTATAAGAAGATTGAAGAAGAATTGTAGTTGAAAACTGCTGAAAGCTACCTTGCTTAATCATATATTGCTTCTACAAGTTCTTCTAAATGCTGTAAACTACCTACACAAATCTATGAAGTGTATATATTTTTCATTTGTTAATTACTTATTTTTCCCAATTGGTTTGATATTAGAGATCGAAACCAAGTGAAGGCAAAGTAGTGTGCAAATGGAATGAAACTCATCACCTACTTGTGTTGAGATTGTACAAGCCCCCTAGAGCTGGAATCTAAAAAAGAGTTGCTACTCTAAGTTGTATTGAAATACAATAGTGGAACCTAAACCACAACGAGTGTGTGCTTGGAAGAGTGGAGTAAGGAAGGTTGTCCGAACCACTATAAATCTTTGTTGCTTGGAGTGGCTTGATTATTTATGTTTTACTGTTTCATTATCTATTTCTCTTCATCTTACTGATTGTTTCATTGAGGGGATTAATTTTATAAAAGGAAAAATTTTTATTTAAGCAAATTTTTTTTAAATACTCAATTCACCCCTCCCCTATTGGGTAACTGCTATAAATTCGGGACCAACATTATCTACTTACGCTGTTTGAATGCTTATTATCAGCAAGTGAATGGAATGCCTATGCAATATGACAAAAATTATTTTATGATCTTGCAATATATAATGCGACTAAATGCCCATTAAAGCAATCTTGGCAAGGTCTTTTTCATGGCAGATTAAGCAGAAAATTACCATGTTTTCAACGCCAACATGGTAGGTTAGAAAGTTCCCGGTTTGATTTGGATAATTAAGCATATGGATTCTTCATCAACACTAAGGTCCATATTATTAACATGCTCGGGTTCACAAATTGAGTCATGCATAATATACAATAAACCCTACGAACATAAATGTCAGTAGTTCACTTCATAAAAGTTCCAATAAGGTTATGCTTCATAAATAGAAAGTTCTTACATATGTGTATGGAGGGATGATCCCAAGTGTCCATCTGTGGGACCCATTTTTTTATTTTTTATTTTTCATAATGTATATAGTTATGTATATTTAACTTATAAGTCAAGTTTTACTATTTTTTGATGTTTTCAAGTATTTTTTATTTTTAAAAACACTGACATTTTTGTAATTTTTTGAATTGCAACTTATGAAAAATGTTACTACATTTAAAAAATAAAAATACTTAAAAGTATCTAAAAATGGTAAAACCAAGTTTATAGGTTAAATACACCTAGTTCTACATGTGTATGAAAAAATCAAAAAAATATTTATGGAGGTCACATGGCCAACCACATGGGATCGCCCCTTATGTATATGATACTCAAACTAAATTATAAACCTCATAAGAAAAGTTTGACCAAACAAAGGTCCTTAAATGTCCTTATATATATTTAAGATACAAATTAAATACTAATAATTGATGACAATGCTCTAAAAAGCCTTCTTAATAACATCAATTTCCTTTTCTCTCTCCATGAAAGTAATCTCTCTCTTTGCAATTTCAATCTCCCTTAATGTAAGCTTCAACTCTTACCTAAGTGCGCACCTCTTTCAATATAATCTCTAACACACCCATCTAAGTAATTTCACCTCTTCTGAGGCCTCACATTTGCATGCATATGAACTTGAACTACTGTGTTTTCTTTTAGCGTTGCAATATTCATTTCACTAAGCAAAAAAATACAACTCTTCAGGTCTTGCAATAAGCATAAAATCTTCTTACCATTAAAGTCAATCAAATAAATTACTGAATCATAATATGTGTAAAACAATTCAATAGAACATTACTATCTTTCTTGGGCACGTATAGAAAATATTCTTTGATTTCTATTTGTTCTTGATTGTTTTACCCTGCAAATACCAAATCCATATCGATAAGGGATGTTTGGGAGATTACTCAAATTCATATTTCTTCTATGATAACCCCACGTAAAAGATAGCTCTAGTGTTTCTAAAGCAACAAAATGTGGAAAAAATTAATAAACCTATATAATGCCAGACTTTTTTAACACAAAATAGGTAATTACAATAGATTGGAAATCCATTATAAAATTCTTAATGAAAATACTTGCATCAGCACACACCTATTCTTACATTTTTAGCCAAAAATAAAAATTACAAATGAGCTCTCACTTTAATGCTCAAAATTTTATCGACAATAACCACTAGGGGTGTACTCTGGTGGTAACTTATGCTAGCCCATTATTGGTTGATCATGAGTTTGACTCTCCCGTCCCCCATTTATATGGTGTGGGAGTTTTATTGTTTCCTCCCTTTGGTGGAGGTATTTGCAGTTTTTCTTGTATTGACTATTATTGAAAATTTTTCTTCATTGTGTGTGAGTTATAAATGTATTTGAATATAATATGAGTTGTCATGATGTATATAAATATCCATCAAATTTTTTTTTATCAACAACAGATGACCATCATAAAAGTTTTTAACGAAAAATACTTACTCGACTATTACATGCTTGTTCTAAAATTTATACTAAAAAATAAAGAGTAATCTAAACTAAACTTAGTCACATTCAAAGTAAAGAATCATGAATTCTTACACCAATCACATATTTTTTGAAAGAAATTAAAAAATCCAAATATGGAGTTAAGCAAACTTAGCAAAATCAGTTGAAAATTCTAAGAAATATTTTAATAGACAAAAACAAAGATGCTTGGAAGAAACACAAAAGCCTAAATTAGATTTATTAGACAACTTCTTCAGCTAGCCCAACTAAACACCTTTCAAGCCTTCACCAATCTTCAACTTAACATAACACCCTCCATAGGGCCAATGCTTCTATCATCTTACTATGGGTAGTTTAGGAATTATAAAAAATTTTAATATCCATTTCACACTATTTGCAAGTTTCATAAAAAACAGAACGCCTATAGAAAGTGGGAAACAATGTGGATGTATTTCCCAATTTTTGAAAACTTATAGATATAGATGCAATATATGTAAAAGGTTGTAGGCATGTATGCAAAAATTCTTATTCAATATCATTTATTTTATGATAAAAGAAAAATAATTTCAATCATTGCTGTCAATGGATAGCTATTGTAAGGGTTTATTTCATCATAAGTATAAATGCAAAATCAGAGAAATAGGGAAAGAAATTTTTTGAAAAAAATATTAATTTTGTGCTATCTGAGCAATATATTCATAATGAAGCTAATTTATTACTATGACAAATGGTGGACTCAGGTTGGCCTAAGTTACGACTGATCTAAAAATTATATTTTTAAATTTTTTTAGCTTTTTATTAACATGTTAAGTAAATATATTTAACCTATAAATAAATTTTTACTATTTTTAAATTTTTTTGTTTAAAACGGAATGACATGGTTATAATTTTTAGAGGGCAAAAAATTACAACAATAATGTTGTGTTTAAAAATAAAAAATTTTAAAATATCTTAAAATGATAAAACTTGAT
The DNA here is from genome assembly GCA_035584095.1 of Annona squamosa. Taxonomy (NCBI): domain Eukaryota; kingdom Viridiplantae; phylum Streptophyta; class Magnoliopsida; order Magnoliales; family Annonaceae; genus Annona; species Annona squamosa. The sequence goes on from JAXCLR010000092.1 coordinate 38,232,461, forward strand.
TTATAAATTAAGTATACCAAACTTAACATATTTGTAAAATTTAAAAAATAAAAAATACATTTTTTAGCCTGACTTAAGAGGATCAGCCCCCTGTTACTATTGTTTAACGGTAACTAAATACTCTTGTTGCAATATTCAATAAAATCCTCTGCTGCTCCCTCTCTCTTTTTCTCTTATCAGACAAGGTATCTTCCATTTTTGTTATCCCCTATTCTAAGCTATAGTCAAAATCGCTATGTTTTTTCATCTCCATTTCTAGTTTAGATCATTGATTTATTCTCTTGCATTTTAAATGAAGCATTTTTGCATGGTGCCTAAATTCAATTACTAATAATTAAGAACTCTTTTTCTTATTGACTATGAACTTTTTCTCAAAAATTAGAATAGTTATCAGAGCTAATATAAGATAAAGAAGCTAGTTTTTGAACATGCCCTGCTCAAATTCAATGTTCTAAAAATACATAAGAGTGAATCAAACAGTGGCAAGGTACAAACATCAATTAAAATGCTACTTTTATTGTCATGTAAATGAATATTCTGACATCCTCATCGTTCTTTGCAATTGATTAAAAAAATTAGATAATTTTAATCCCACTATCGCTACTGACCTTTGTAGAAAATGTTGTTTAAGCAATCACATTTAATTATAATTTGACATGGGTGTTGATTTTAATTTTGATTCTCATTTCTGCTATGATGTCCTTATTTTCTTTTAAAGAAACATCTATGTCCTGGAAAAGCAAATTATTTATTTGCAATTAGCTTACTCAAATTTGCAATTTATTGTTGTCAACTATCTTTACAGAAAGGCTATGAGTATGAAATAGGGATAGTTCCAAAATTCTAACAATTATAGCATCCCAAGATTGTAGAATAGAACATCTTTTTATTCCTAGAGTTTTAAAAAATCCCCTACCCATAAGCCATAACTAATTGAACAACTCAATGGTAGAGCTTTAGATATTTTCGCTAATTCCTTTTCTTTTTATTGATAGTAAAGTAAAATAACGATAAGAGAAGCAAAGGAGTTAATTTGTCTTTGGAAAATTGTTGAACATATGGTAGATAACCAATTTTCCCCCTTATTTTAATTCAAAAATGCCATAGAACCGATTATCCTTTGTTATTTTAATTCAAATATGAGTCAAACTCTATAAAAATATGACAAATGTCTTAGTCATACACAAAGTGAAGTATTTTGTTGAATTACCTAGTTAGTTAATTGAGTTACTTACCTTGTATTATAAGTGGCTATCATGTGTTTAATGCTTCTATCTAACCATAAAATAGAGATGTTTCACAACTCAAAATGAACCGTTAAAATCCCTTTTTCAATCCCTACTAGCAGTCCACCTACCATGCTAATAGAAAGACACAGAATGCAATTTACTCTGACTATAGAATGTCTAATAGCCATCCCATCTTTATGCATGCTTAGAAGTTTGCATTTTTCACAAATCCAACATCTGCACAATACTTTCAAATCATTCATTAAGGATGGGATTCATCTAGTTGACTTTTCACACTGATACTAATATAATTTCTAACAATTCTCATTGATCTTAAATGCAATTTTTTAAAGAAAAATTTCAAAAATCAATTTTCTAATCTTAGTAGAGGCATAGATCTCATTTAATAATACATAGTGTTCATTCATACCCACCATTTTTTCTTTTGAGAAACTTGGTTCAATGCTTGTTGAATAACAAACGGCATATTCTTTGTGACTTTCCTTTTTGTGGAGCCTACACTCTCAAAACCATACCTATATATTCTTCAAGAAATTCAAAACTATTGTATGAAAATCATACACAGGTGTTTAATAATTAATTGAGTCACTTGAATTATAGCTCTAAAAATGTTAACTGTTAAGAACCAAAAAAATTTTACTAGCATATTTTGTTAACTAACCAGAAGAAGAATTACAGCTAAAAAGATCAAAAAATTTTAGAAGTATATCTAGCTAGTTGGTTGACAAGAGAATTCATTCTTAGTTTCGTATTGGCAGTGTGAAATTTGAACTAAATTTAATTAAATGAACACTACTAGGATTTGAAAAATCCTAAGCAAAGAAATATTTTTAAGAGTAACTGAATATTTTTTAATTTATGATATTAATTTTAAAATTACTATAACATTTTTACAACCTCCTTTCTTTCTCTTTGTCTTTGTTTCTCTCTTATAGTTCACGAATAAGTGTTAGTCATGCCTTTAATATTTCATCAGTTGAACAAAACAACATATTTAAGATATAATATCTTTATATAAATGCAATCATGAGATAAATTTTTGAAGTAAGCTATAATGCTAATTACACACCCTTTATCAAAATTGACTGAATATTGCAACAAATCTAAACCCTATTATAGACACCCTTCCCTTAAGCCTCAAATAAATACACATATGCATGGATCAAGATCCAAGCCAACAAGAAACAAAGAAAATCAACCCAAAATAATTGCTAACGGGCTCTAGAACCAACAACCCACTTGGAGCAAGTCCAAAAAAGGCCAACAAAATCAAGCCTACTAACTACCAGATAGGGCTATCTAACTTTCGCCATGGAGCAAAGATCCAACAACCCCACCAGAATGGCGGGCCTGTCCAACTTTGAAGCCTAACAACCCCACCACTAACTACTAGACGGGCCTATGCAAAATGAGAGCCGTAGATATAGGGAAGGTCCTATAGGATCCCAAACTGCCTCATGAAGTGCTAAGGAAGGTAGGAGGAAGACCCATATAGTCCAAGCAAGGTCAGACAACCAAAGTTCTTAGTGTAAAAGGTGGGGTCATGTTATAGCCAAGGGGGTAACCATAGCGCATCAACCTTGGTTAGTTCTCTTAGATGGCTACAGACATCTGCAAGTAAGGGGGTTAATGGGGCATTAAGCAAAGGTCAGGTAACAGCTTAGGCCTAAAACCAACAGTGGGACAAGGGATTAGCACCTCATTAAGCAAAGCAAAGATCAAAGCATTCCTACAATGGGTTTGTCTCAATTCATCAATACGTTGATTGCATGAAAAAAAGAGAAAAATGCGTCCAATGGCATATGCATATCATAACTGGTATAACCTAAGGAAATGGTGGAAGCATGTAAACCAAACAAGTCAAGTAGGACCTCCCCCAAATGATCAATGGAGGAAGGTATGTATATAGCATTGGTGAAAGGGAGACCTATCAATGTAGCAACTTCTTCTAAGGAAGGTGAAAGTTCCACCTCCCCAAATTGAAACATGCACAAGTCGAGTACCCAATGCTCTACTGTTGCTACCAAGAGATCAAAATTCAATGGGACCTCAACTAAATCCAACACATCAAGAAAGTTCAGCTCAACCAATTCCAATCTTTCTTCATCAGATGGATCGGCTATTCATTCCAATAAAATCTCCCTCGCATAAGGACCTTCAAGAAGTGAGACAGGAGGGGAAACAGGGCTGTCAGGGGGCAGAAGGTCCTCCAGATAAAGGCCCCCATTTGGTAATACCACAACCTCATTATCAAGTGATAGATCATCCCTAATGCCATTGAAGTCAGCCATATGGTAGGAAGAGAGTGAATGAAAAAATAGAAATAAAGCATAAATGGGAACAAGCAGTAAATGCGAATCAAGCATCACAAGAGAAATAGATTAGTAGGTGTAGCCATGAAAGCATCATTAAAAAGGCTTAAATAGAAGAGAGCAACCACATATTTGTTGCAATGGCTGCAGGAGAATGATGAGGGCAGCCCCTTCACGAAAAATCCTCCCAAAAATCTGTGGAAAAGAAGAATGAAATCAAGCACCGGATGTGAAAAGACTGAAGCCATTGATGGAAGACAAATACCTCAAATCTTTGCAATAAAAATACACAGGACCAGATTTGGATTCAAGGTTGCTTGCATATTCAAGCAGGCTGAAATCCAACTGCTCCAAGAGAGAGAAGGTGGTCTGGAGAGAAAACATGTAGGCAAAGGGAAGAACCATCGGATATTGGACTGACAATAGCCTGACAACATTGAAGAAAGAGTGCAGGAGAAGCATTGGGAAGAAATTTTGAAGCAGATAAATGAACAACGCACACTAAATCGAGAAAAGATGGAGCACACGCGCAGACATGTTTTTTAGTAGGCAGATCATGAAAATAAAGAAAGACGCCTACAAAACTAAAACAATTTTAGGTCTATATATATGTAAACAAAATATAATAGTTATGTGCAGGATTCACAATGGCCCACGACCTACAAAGGATGTGAACATTACAAACGACATCAAAGATAAAAGATTGACAAAGATAATGTTCGGCAGAAGCAAAATATCACATATATACCCTCAAGAGGAGGATAAGGAGATTTCCCAAAAAAATGAACTAACATTTGTGCCACTTTACATAAAAAAATGAACGTCCCAGCATTCAGATTCCCAAAAATACAGTATGGTCCAAAAAGGAGAAGATAAAGAAATAACTTCAGTGCATCCTACCAGTAGCCTGAGCACGAGCAAGGATATGACTGCCTAAAGGCTCGTGGTGATCGTCAGAGATGAGATCTGGGACTCGAATATTGCAGCCATATTGCGAATACTACAAATCATAACCTCCTTCCGGCAACTCGAAGTTTGCTAATCCCCATCCATCTTGGCATTGGTAGAAGTCTTCTATTGAAAAAGAAGGTTGCTTCACAAAGAAGTGATGAACAAGGGGCGACGGGATTCGCTTGTCAATAGTTAACTGCCATAACAACCTGTCCCCAAAATACCATGAGTATGTCCATCTGCAAGTAGGAAGTGACTGGTAGAGTCTCTAGCCACAACATTCACAATTGGTTCATTCATCCAGCGCGCATAAGGGCAAGCCTAAAACTGCCATAATGAAAAGAATAGGCTGGGTTGACAACAAAGTTAGAAGATGAGAAGCAAAAAAATAACAAAGGAGAAAACCTGATCCTTAGATAAGTTGCTGATTAGAGATCGCCACGTCAGAGGAGGGATATGTGTCTTGTGAGACTCTGCCCGTCGAGTAGCTTGGGAAGAGTATTAGGAGAATCATTGTGTGGTTGCCTAATGGAGAAATACTCATAAAAGCATAGTTGTAAGGAATAAAGAGAATATAAGAAATAAGAGCAAACCGAGGTAGAGAAAGGAAGGAGGAGGAAAAGAATCATACCCAAGAAGATGTGTCAAGCCAGAGTAACTTTTGAAACCACAATTAACTGCATCTAGACTAACATT
>JAXCLR010000092.1:38237769-38258413 GCA_035584095.1 Annona squamosa
AAAGAATCATACCCAAGAAGATGTGTCAAGCCAGAGTAACTTTTGAAACCACAATTAACTGCATCTAGACTAACATTATCGGGTGGGGGAAGGTCAAGTCTCTTAGAACATGAAGCCACCAGAGATCGACATTTCGAGACTCTCCCCAGAAAAAAGGCTCCAATAAGATAAAGTAAGAAATTGAGAACCTTCCGGCGAATAGCTTCGGGACTAGCCTCGTCAGTCCTCATCAAATCCTAAAACTTCCACAACTCCTCTAAGGGAAAAGGCTCGGAAGAAGATGCCTCCAGACTAGTCAAGGCTAAGCAATCATCGACAGTAATGGGATCAAGGAATGAAAGGATGATGCATTCCTAAGCCAAAGCAGGAAGCTCCAACTGCATCTCCACGTCCAATAGAGAAATACCTCCTTCACCCATGGGGAGATAAAAAAGTATGGGTCTCAAGCCGCCACTGCCCTATTAAGGATGTTTTAATACACGAGGAATCAGAACCGGCTTAAGGCTCGCCAACTGGTAGAATGGGTCAAGCTCAAAATATCCCAATAAGTAGTAAACAATTTATTAAACCAAGAGCAGACTCTATTCCAGGAATGATAAAAAGTAACATAAGAATCTATTTGCAAATGAGCAAGAGACAAAGTACGAAAGTCAACATGCAACAAAGAAAATATATTTGAAGAAGAAAATAGATGTATACCTTGCTCGCTAGCACGACAACAAAGGCATTGACCTCATAGGAGCATAAAAAAGATCTTCTCTCAAAGTAGGTCTAGTGGAGGGTGAGACCGTCAAAGAAACCACTCTTTGGGTAGGACGCTCCTCTTCTTGAGTAGGAGACCCTTCTTCTTGGGTAGGAAGCTCCTCTTCCCAGGCAAGAGGCTCCTCTTCTTAGGCAAGAGGTTCTTCTTCTTTAGTGGGAGGCTCATCTTCTTGAGTAGAAGAATCATCTCAAACAGAAGACACATCTTCCTAACACGATGACGTATCTTCATCCTCTACAATATCCGCCTTTGTCTTGACAACCACTTCTAGTTTGGCAACCCCTTCCACCCCATCTTGAGAAGGAATAGGAACAGCGACACATCCCTCCCTAGACTCAAGAGAAGGAGAAGACTCTGCTGCAACAGGAGGGATAGGAGTAGCATCAATAAGATGCCTAATTGGGAGTTTGGCATGACGTTATAAAGGCCTGCCCAAGGGAACATCCATAGGCACTTTGGGGTTACTTGAGGAAGCACGAAAAGTCGAGGTGGCAGGTAGGACACTAGTCTTTGAAGATAAAGTCTTTTCAACCCGCCTAGCTGCATCATCAGGGATCTCGATAGGCATATTCGCGACCCATTTGACTCATGGGGATCATGCCGCACTTCTCTAGCACGAGATTGCAAGCCATACTCCTTTTTAAAAGACATTTTTTGCACCTGAAACAGAAAAGGTGAAGAATTAGCATAAAGTGATGGGCAACATGCTAAAGAGAGACCAAAGAAACGTATCCTAAAGAATACAAAATACGAAGTAAGCCCATACTCACTAATGCAAGCTCTAGGATGATCCAAAAAAAACTGTGACAAAGAGAGAAGAAGAAATGAGCAAAAGCGAGGCGATCGTCTTATCAAGCATAAGCAATTTGAAAAAAAAAGTTATCATACAACAACAAAAGGAGGCAGCCACCCTGTCAAACATAAGAAATTTAGAAAAAAAGAAAAAAAGCTGCCACGCGACAACAAACGGAGGCAGCCACCCTGTCAAGCATAAGTAATTTAGAAAAAAGAAAAAAAGTTGTTACACGATAACAAAAGGAGGCAGCCACCCGTCAAGCATAAGCAATTTGGAAAAAAAGAAAAAAAGCTGTTACACGACAACAAAAGGAGGTAGCCACCTTGTCAACCATAAGCAATTTGGAAAAAAGAAAAAAGCTGTCACACGACAACAAAAGGAGGTAGCCACCCTGTCAACCATAAGTTATTTAGGAAAGAGAAGAATTGTCACATGATGGCAAAAGGAGGCAGCCAAACTACCAAGCATGAGTAATTTGAGAAGAGAACTGCCTCAACTCAAAAGGCAAAAAAGTAGCGGACCCACATGCAATCCACATTCCAATGTTATCCACTTACAAGATGAAAAGTAAATAGCAGCATATTCCTAAAGAAAATAAAAGGAAGATGAGGAGGGGCCACCCCTTCTCTATTCAAGCTACGGGCCCCCATCATAAGGCACAAAAGAAGAAGCATCTGCAAATGGCCAAAAGCTGCCCACATCAAACTCCAACAGGATAAAAAAGAGAAAGATGGGGACCACCATTCCCAAGTTTCGATGCTGCCACAACGGGAAAGGTGCCTTAACGACCTGCCTTCAGTTCGCTTAAGAAATGATCCCGAGACATCCTATGACGCAAATACCCAAGCCCTCACCCTAGTCACCATCAAGTAAGGGCCACATAAAATATTGACAGTTGACAAATACAACAAAGCACAACACATAACAACCAAAAAGTAGAAAAAAAGACAACATAAAGAATGAGAGAAAGATAATACCCATCCAAAAAAGTGATGGTCGACTGTGCTATAAACTCTAACAGCTACTGGTCGGCAATCAAGATCACTGGTCGATGCCAATCCTCCTCTCGAGCTGATAAAAAAGGGAGGGAACTCTATCAAATAAAGAAGGAAAGGATAGGCGCAGGCGTCGGAGCAACAAGTGACCCTTCCTCAACATATAAACATAAAGAGAGAATGCTGGGAAGGATCACACACAGACACCTCGTCAAGGAGCACAAGCTGTATCGGAGGAATCACCCTAACAGTTTTGCTACATAGCTGGCGACCTTGTCAAATTGATGGTTTGGTACCACATAATCTCTAACAAGCAAAGGATTGACGGGAAAGGCAGCTTTTACCATTTTGCTTTCAACTTCAACGAGGATTACCCAAGTAAACGGCCAACGTGCAAGTTCTTGCTAAATTGCCTATTAATCTTTAACAAGGATAGTGGAAGGAGACCAATAATTTTGCAGGAAGAGACGAAGAGATAAAAGGAGAGGACAAAGAAGGAAGATCTGCCATTGAATTACCCACATTAGGCTTCCAATGGCCAATGTAACAGCACCACTATCAAGGAAAATAAGCGTCTTGCTACGGTCTGCTAAATGATGGAAATGAAGAAGATGGCAAGACGGGCAGTGGTCCTCCACACAAACTTCTCGATAACGGAAACAACTGCTAATCGCAGCCAATAAACACTCCAGGCATAACCACCTAACGCCAGCAGAGAGGAAGAAAACCAAAAAAAAGGAGAAGAAGATTACCCACAGCGGCGATGATCCAGGCAAATCTCCATCGTCGGCCACTTGATCCAAATGCCAAAAAAAGAGAGAAGCCCACTGAACGTAGTCCCGGATGATGATGACGACAGCTAGAGGCGAAGCAGGTCATCATCGAAGAAGAAGAGGCAGTGAACCCAACCGTTTCAAACAGCAATGCCCAGAGCACGCCCGAGCACAGAGGCTCAGCAATCACTGTAAAGGAGAGGATAATGCCGAAAATGTAGACGACGATCGAAAACAAGGAAGATGGCAATGGCATGACCTTAATGGCAGTTGCTGAGAAGAAGAGGAGGCAGCCGAAGGTGGGAAAGATGGCCAGTGGCAGTCGCCCTGAATAGACCCTTGATGATTATGACACCGGTAGTCGCCAAAGATAAGAGAAGCCAAAAACGAGGGTGACGATCGATGACAAGAGCAGAAGGAGAACGGTGCGCCTAGAATGAACCCTTGATAACAACAATAATGACAATGAGACGAGAATCCTAAATTACCGGCAATTTGCAAATGACTCTCAAAAACTCTCAAAAATTGCAAAAACCCCCTGATTTGAGAGAAGAACGGAATGACCCAGCAAGACATACCGATTTTACAAGATGGTCCACAAGGATTTCGCAAAAGAGCCATCTCGAACTTGTATTTACAAAAGAGCTGTTGCGAGTTCGCGGAAATTTGCAAAATGCCAAAGACTTAAAACTTTTTAGGTCTAAGATCCAAGGGGTGTCTAACACTTTGTCATTCACTGTCAAGATGTCTCTGGCAAAGAAAGATAGTTGTAGACACCCTTCCCTTACGTCTCAAATAAGTACATATATATATATATAGATCAAGATCCAAGCCCAACAACAAACAAAGAAAATCAACCCAAAATAATTACCAACGAGCTCTAGAACCAACAACCCACTTGGAGCAAGTCCAAAAAAAGCCAACAAAACTAGGCCTACTAACTACAAGACGGGCCTATCCAACTTTGGCCCATGGGAGCAAAGCTCCAACAACCCCACCAAAATGGGCTCTACATCAGCAGCCCACCAGATCCAACAACCGAGCTCTATAGCAGCAACCCACCAGACACCAAACTTCAATCCACCTAGAGCAAAATGCTCCAACAAGGTAGTAGCCTAATAGAAATTAGGATACATAATCAAGGCCCAAGGACCATGCAACCCAACACCTTTATAAGTATAGGGGCTCTCCAACAACAAAGACACACTTAAGGAGGCATCCCAAAGGTGGAGGGCGGGAGTCTGCAGTAAATCTTGGGTGCCCTGGCTTCTCCTCTCTTCAGGCTCTAGCTTTTTTAGCTCTCTCCCTCTTCTTCTTTCCCCTTCTTCAGATTTTTATTTTCATTTCTCCTTTTTCATGCCCATGTAAATCGCTTCGGGTTGACGGATTTTTTCTATATCTGTTCTAATCAGAAGACCGAAATCTAAGTTTTGTACGACCGGTGTTCTTATTCAATGAAAATGGGGACTGATCTCCCCTTTAAGATCAGTGGCTACTCCATTAACGGTTAAAATATGTCGAGGCCGTTTTCTATACTTTGTTTGATTTAGTACTAACATGTTTTGTTGAGTGAAGGCCGCAGCAAGATGTTGCATTATCTAGAAGTTTCTAGCAATATATGCTGCCATTATGATGCTAAATCTATGACCAAATCCACATGCAAATAGCCCTGTTCCAACAAATATGTCGCTGAATCCATGGGTAAATACTTATTCTTCTAAAGATTGCCCATACTGACACGTTTTATTTTGAAAAGCTAACAGAAATCCCGAGCACGCGCCGCTGTTTCAAAAGCTTGATACGGCCCGAACTTCACAAAGCTAGGAAGGCGGCCTAGCCCATCATAGCCTTCGCGACGGGTGCTACACCTATTTATATCGATTGAAAATTTTGGTGAATTAGAAGGATTGATATTTGCAAGCTCGAGAATCTAGGTTTGCTTAGCTTCTATTTCCTTGCAGTTTTTTCATTATCAATATTATTGGTATTTTACATTGATAAGTTAGCTGAATATATCCTTCAAGGATTGAATGGTTTACTGTTTTCCATTGATTGGTGTTTGTGAAGTAATAAAATTTTTGGATGAAAAGTGTTTCGCGTAAAAAATTTTGATTAAAAGAAAATGATATAATATGATAAGAGTAATGATAGAGAGTAAAGAGAATAAAGTGAAAATATATATGTTAGTTGTATAGATAGTTGTATAAAAACGCTTAAAAGGTAGGATAGTTATATAAAAAGATGTGAAAATTATTTAAAAATATCATAGTTATGGAGAGAGTGAAAAATTTTTAATTGAAAATTTTTTATGTAAAACAAACATGCCCTTAATTTGAACATGAATATTAAAATGGGTCAATTTAGCTCTAGCCTCACCAATCACCATTTGATTATATAAGCTTGTCCATTGTGTGGAGTAAGTAGAATTATTAATCGATAAATAGAATAGCATAGGCTATTTATCCTTTGTAACTATTTGCCTAACATGCACAATCTATGTATACAGATTTTCATGAAGGTTTAAGACTTTAGACTAGTTGTCGCACAACATAAACAATCTGTGTATACAGAATTTGTGTTCTTACCTCGCTAGATCTAAAATTTATGATTCACAATGAGTTTTTGCTATTTTTGTTTACTATATATAAGCAATACGTATTCAACAATTAAAACAGAGGCTTCGTTTGGCCTTGCATTGAATTTTTGCAATTTAAAAAAGCTTAATGGGAAATGGAGCTTTTATAAAAGTGTTGTAACAAAAAGTTATTAAAATGTTCGTCAATGTCCATTAAGAGATGCTTCTACTTATCTTATTGTGTTTAGCTAAAATATTAGAAGTGCTCTTAAGTATGTAAAATTATCAAAAGGGACATACGTTAGTGATTTTAAAATCAAGCTATTTAATAATTTAAATTTTGTTGTTTTGCATTATTGATTATACACATTATGTAACTATATTTTAAAAATAGATTTTATAGTATTAAAATACAAAAGAGGTGATCGTAATGTAAATATATGATCTTTATGAAAATTATTCAAAATTTTACCATACACGTAAAATCATTACAAAATTCTCATGAGAAAGTTTATGCGTTTCTTTTGTGAAAAGTATTTAAGACCATAACATAAATTTAAAATCATTACGAAAATTTCATGCCAAAGTTTATGCATTACCTTTAGTTTCTGTGGATTATATCTTTTAGTTATAAGGTTTTTATGGGTATTTTTGTCATTTTGCTATCAACATGCACAATTCACTTATGCAATTTGCATAAGCTCAAAATTTGTGCTTCTTTCTAAACATTTTTTTTTTATTGCAAATGTAGTAAGCCGATTTAAAGTTTGTGCCACACGCCATTGTCTTGAGAAGACTACTTCTTGGCCAACAAAACACAATTACAGGTTACAATTGCTTTATTCCATGCATTTATTTTATAATATTGTTTTAATGTGCATTTATTTTATTTATAAATATAGGTAAAACATGGATGGAAGAACATGATAAGCTTAGCGAGACATGGCGTCCAATTATTCTTTTACATTTTGCAAAATAAAGTATGGATCATATTGGAATGATTCGTAACTCGTGTTCAACATGTGATGATCGTTGTCGGTGAACATCGTCAGAGGTTGGAAGACATTTGTGCATGAATAGAATGACTAATCATTGCAATATGTGGAAAAACCATGAGGAATCTGATTTTTATGTTAGTGAAGAAAGCTTACAACTATCTAGTGGTTACCCAACAGAAAAATATGTTCAAAGAGGACTTTAGTCTTATAGAGATGTTAAGACATACACATGAAGTGTGTGATGTAGAGATGGAAGAAAAGCTTAGAATGGGTAGAGAAACATTAAGATATGAGCAATTATTGTATGAAGCACAACAAGAGTTATATCCTAGATGCAAAAAAATTTCTTTACTAGGATTTTTTTAATAGATTGCTTCATTTAAATGTTAACAACAATTAGAATAATAAGTTATTTGATTATCTATTAAAGTTATTTAAAGAAACACTTCCACCAAGAGTCATCTAACCCAAATCCTACTACGAATAAAATAGGATTTTTAAAGACTTGGTTTTGGGGTATACATTAATACGTGCATGTGAATATCGCTGAATTCTATATTGAAAAAAGAATGAATAATTAGTGCTGTGTCCGAGGTGTGGAACATTCAGATGGAAACATTTTGATAATGAGGAAAAATTTTCTTGTAAAGTATTGCAGTATTTTCCTCTAAAGCGAAGCTTATAATGACTATTTATGTAGAAAACCTGCACCAGATATGATTTAGCGTAAACAATAAAAGATTGATTAGTTTAATATAATGGGACATCCGGCGGCACTATAGCTTGGGAAATTTTTGATAGGCAGCACCTAGAATTTGATTCGAACCACATAAATGTTAAGATTAGCTAGTGATGGATTTAATCCATTTGGTAACATATCAACTAAATAGTCCATGGCTTATCATATTAGTGCCTTATAATTAGTCTCCCTAGGAATGCATGAGAGAGACTTTCTTTATGATGAAATTGCTCACACGAGGAAAAAAATCTCATCATAAAAAATTTTGATGTGTTTATACATTCATCAATTAATGAACTATGAGATTTTTAGGAGAATGGTGTAAAAATATATGATATAGAATAGCAAGACATTTTAATATGAAAGCAGTTGTATTATAGATTATTAGTGACTTCCTTGCATATATGAATTTATCAGGACAGTCAACTTGTGGCTACTTGTTTACAATCTCTTTACAAGTTTATGAATCATAAATTGTAATATATAAATATCATTCCTGTAAAAAATTCAGGACTTAGAACATTGCTTTTAAACACTATTATAAAAAATAAGAGAGTAGAGTGGGGTAAAAGGAAAATAGCAAATAAGAAAGTGTCCCAGAAGTGCAGAACAAAGATGAGAAATCAAGGTATGAGAGTACTTAGGGTTTAGGATTTCACATGAAACAATACAATGGATACATGGTATGAATATTTAGTCTAGGTATTACTTGTTAAAGGAGAATTATCTCTATATTATCTTTGCACCTTCTTTAAAATCATACAAGACATTCCCCAATCTTCTTAATCATATATTTTCATGGGATTAAGTCAATTATAATCTATTAAGTTTCGTGAAAATTTATAGAATTCCTTAAGGTCATCATGTCTATTTTTATGATCTTAAATTTCAGGTTTAATATTTTGATTAACATATAATAGATTTTTACTTTTTGGTTCTATCACTCAATACATGGAATCATATCATAGTGTGGACCCATGCACCAAGCAAGCATTAAGAACACAAAATGCTAAATTAACAACTAATATCATTCATAAATAAACCAAAATCACAATATTCACTACATTGTACACATGCAACATCCTAAACTCTAGATTAAGGGCTTAGCTAACCATGTTTAAAATAAAATTCAAACACAATACAATATAGAATCCATCTCAAACAAAGCAATCAAACTTAGAAAAGAAAGAAGAAAAGAAATCTTATTGATTAAAAGCTTCAATGGTGTCTTGAATACTTCAAACTATTGGTTGTCTCATTCATCGCCTTCTTTAGCTCTCAGATCTCAAACCCTAGATCAAGGCTCATTGAAATTTCCCAAAGGATGTATATTTAGAGTACAGGGAAGGGACTCGCGCACTCAATTCAAAACATTGAAATTGCATTTCTAGTACACAACACGGCCTGGGCTATGTTAGTCTTCAGTAATGTATAATTAATTTACAGTTTTGCCCATTCTTTGGCCATTTTGCTTAGTTTTGCCCCAAAACATTCTCGACACATTCTAGACTAGCTTGATCATTATTATAACTCCTTTAAAACGATAAAAAATATTAACTCAAATTTTGTTGATCCTTTAGCTTTAAACATCTTGAAATAGACAAACGCTACTCTAAAATGAATGGGTCAACTTCAATTGGCCAAAACTTTTAATCCGGGAGGAGTTACGAGAGCCACAACATATCAACGGAGATTTTTTTGAGCTTCTTGATGTGGCAATGGCCAAGCCCGATTGAGCTCATTTTTTATGTCAAAATTCTCTATTGTTGTATGATTTAGGGCTCCGAATTTGCATGTACTCCTACTTTGCACAAGTCAATTGTGAGTTTTATACTAAGTAAAGCTAAATCAATGAAAATATAATTTTAAAAATATTAAACACTCAAATTCTTATGTAATATGTGTCCAAAATATTCTAAATTAATCAAATATAATTCAAAACCTATTAAACATTTAAAATTCTCATTCAATTTATGTCCAAAATACTCAGTATGAAGACAACTTAACACTACTTAGCATGTCCTTGGTGCAATAAAGATGTGCATACATAATAGGCTACTAATAAGTGTATTTACATGGGTCATCATCGATTCCTTCCTCTTAATCATAGTTGGTGTAAGAACAAAAAGCATTTAATGGTAAGATAGAGCATGGTGGCTGGCTTAAGGAACACAAATACCAAAATCTTTTCCACAATTTTTTGAATAATGTTAAATATCCTTATGGATTTGTAGCAAACTTGTCCAAATGTGTGAATGTAAGATATGCGACAATAACAAAATTAAAAACACATGACTATTATGTCCTTCCATGATATGTCCTTACATAAGGTGTTTGTGGCTTCTTAAATAATGATAATACAAATGTGCTATTTGAAATTAACAACTTCTTCAAACAACTATGCTCTAAGGTTACTAGCAATAGTGCATTGAAGAAATTTAAGAAGAATATCATCATCGTATTATGCAAACTTGAGATAATCTTTCCACTAATATTTTAAATGTCTTGATTCAATTATGTAGCCGCCTATCCAGAGAGTCAATGATTATGAGGCTTGTACACTATAAATGGATGTTTTCATTTGAGTGCTAATAGGCTAATCCATTTAAATAATGAATCTTAAATGTTTATGACAATGTAGTTTACTGGTACTAATATCGGGGCAATTTGGCAATACAGCAAACTTGGTGACATTTTTTTATTTGATAAAATCTCCATGCATTAAATACATCATACCAGCTTTCTACGATTGAACTGCATATTTAAATACTCATTAAATGTCGAAGCCATTTAATCATGCATTAAATGGTGAATGGGTCGATGAAGAATGACTAATGGTGTACAGGTAATAGCACTTGCTACCTATATAACACAAATGAGCAACACAAATGAGCAAATGAGCAAGTACGATGCCCACTTTCCGTGCTCACTACTCAAAGACCGGCCTAATGAAATGACAATTTTGCATGCTAGTCCAATGTTTTTGCTAACAATTTTTATAGTTTTTTGTAAATTTTCAATGTTACCAAATAGCCCCATAATATGATAATTTAAAAAATTTTCTTTATTTAGGTTTTTGCATAACCCTAAAGCAAATGTTGGAAATAAAGATCACCTCTAAGGAAGCATAGCTAAGGCATACAAGATGAAAAAATGCATTACATTTGTACATATGTATCTTGAAGGTGTAGAAACATACTAGGTGTAATATGGATTCATTGGAAAGACAAAGAAAGGCTTATTACTTTTTGTATTCGTACAAAAAGTATATCCATTCGTTGCTTTCAAGAAGTATAAAGAATTTTGTCACAAGGAGTTTGAAGTAGTATAATTATATATCTTCTATAATTGAGCAAAAGTAGAGTCATATATATAGTAATAATCATCCCCCTACTCTAAAACAATCTATAAAAAAAAAAACTTAGGTCAAATGTTCTTTTTTCTATTTTATAAAGAATATGTAACGGACCTTCAAATGAATGATGAAATTGATGTTGAATCAAAGCAACATGAGCAATTCTTAAAGTGGTTTTAAAAATGGGTATGTTTAATAAAATATTCTGTTAGCATTATTTTATGTCATTATTATCTTTATATAATGTAGGCAATTATGTACATAGGTAAATCATGCATATTATGCATACTTATCTATTATCTCTAAAGAAATATGATCATTAGCAAATGGACTACTACAACATAAAATAAGGGCATAATCAATTCGTATCATTATTAGTGTTGTGAACTCAATTAGCAAATCAAGCATAGTCTAAGGTTAATGATAAACAATCCAAGCATGCATCGAATAACAAAGTCACATGTGTATTACAATATTTTAAGATAGTTTTTTTTTTCAAAAATAAGACATGATAGATCAAGTTGTAGAGTTAAGTCGACTCAAGCATCAACCTAGGTCAAATCGATACATAAGTCAACTTTAGGATTGACTTCAATCATCATCAAAGTTGAAATTGTGGATGTGTGAGCAAACAAAGTCACAATTGAAGTCGGCTTCGCATGCTACTTAGGTTAAGTCGCAACCCAAGTCGACTCAACGTGCAACTTGGAAAGACTTCAGGCCTCTGATGAAAAATCTAAAGAAGTCAAGTTGTGCCTTAAGTTGACTTTGACATATGACTTGGGTGAATTCCTAGATCAAATCAACTCAACCATGTAACTTGGGCTACATAAGTGCAAGAATGAATATTTTTAAAGTTCCAAGCATGCAACAAATACCAAAGTCCCATATCTAAGTTGACCCCATCTGCGACTTGGGTCAAGTTGTAAGCCAAGTTAACCTAGTATATGATAATTGGAAATTAATAATATATTTTATGGGCATTTTATACCAATTTGGTGGGTAATTAATTAAATTTAATTTGAAATTTGCTCTAAAATGTAATTTTACAAAAATTGGGTATTAAATATTAATTTTAAGTTATTTAAATAATTGTTGTAATCTTTTAACTTGAAATTGCATTTTATTTGTTACTATAGAATTAAATGTGTTTGAATTAAATTTTATATTTGAAACCCATTTATTAATTTGAGAAATTAATGACTTGAAATATTGTTTATGCAGAAAAAATAAATTTCATTAGTGGGCCCACCAGAAAATCAAGGGCCAAATCAACTGCAACAAGCAAATTAGCACCACCCATATTTTTAGCATTAAGATGCAAAGCTAAGCTGCCTAAGAAAATAATCTGAGAGTTCATTCAAGGCTGAAAAAATCGAGCAACATCAGCCTCCCATCATGAAATTTATGTCCAACCCAGGCATTCCACCGATCATGCTAATCATGGCACGTTAGGTTAATCCCAATCGTCCAAGTTCAGGCAAATTTTAACGTGTCCAGGATCCATGCCATCCACCCATTCATCACCATCCAGAATTTTCAGCATCCAGCCATTAATTCCATCCCGACCGTTAATCAGATCTGGGCAATTCAAGTCCAAAAATCAATAGCTAGAGATTTTATCCATGTAGTGTCCATATCAATCTCAGTCTTATACGAAGACTGTCCAAGCATGATCAGATCAAATTCAATGGCCTGATTTTACAGCAATCCAAAAATCCAAACCATCAAGCCGTCCATTCTAATTTCAATAGATCGCAGCCATCCAATGTCTACTATTCAGATCCAGGCCGTCCATTTATGTCAGCAAAACCTTCTAGAATTTCATTTAATTCCATAAAATTCACACATCCACTAGCTGTCCAACCGCCTAAGATAAGCTAATCCATCAAAATCCCAGCCATCAGCGTCCATCCATATGTGTTTTTAATTTGTCCAGCATCTGCATAACGCAAATTCAAATTGCGTTGAAAAAATGGGGCCCACCATGAAGCTAATTTACGCAAGTAGGTTGTGTTGCATTTCAAATTATGTTGAAAAATATGGAGCCTACCTATTGCGTAGTTATGGACAGTTATAAAAGAGACGAGGACGAACAGAAATTGGGAGCAGAATTTTGAGAGGGGAGAGAGAGAGAGGTGGAAAGCCCAGGCAAGAGGTGAACTAGTGAATTGCGAGGAGCGGTTGACACACCATCGGAAGCTTCAAACCAATAAGCCTTTCTATCTTTTCCCTTTTAAATTTTAATTTTCTTATTTATGATGGATTCGAATTTTAATTTTATTTTGGACTTAAACATGCCCAGCTAAACCTTAAATCTAGGGTTTAGGATGAAGCATACGTACAATATAGCTGGTGTGGGTTTTTAATTTATTTATGACAGATATTATTGTTAATTTAATATCTTGTGATTTTTATGCTTGCTTAGTACACGGGCCCATACTTTGGCATGATTCCATATATTAGGTGATAAAACCGAGAGGTGAAAATCTAATATACGACAATTAAGATATTAAACCTAAAAATCTAAGACCATGAGAATAGGCATGATGAACTTGTGGAATTTCATGAACAAACCACAGAACTTAATGGATTTTAATTAACTTAATCCCATAAGAATAGATAGTTAAGAAAATTAGGGTACGCCTTGTAGGTTTTGAGAGAAGGTACAAGGACAATTTAAGGCTTGTTCTCCTTTAACAAATAATATCCAGATTAAATAATTATACCACTATCCGTTGCAAAAAATGCATGTGAAATCCTAGACCCTAGGTACTCGCACTCTTGTTTTCTCTACTCGTTTTAGTTTTGAATTTTCTCTTCCCATTTTTCTATTTCCATTTTATTTACTATAAATCTATAAATCAAGTTTTACCATTTTTAACCCTATTTTTAAAAATTCAAAATAAATATATACAAAAATGATAAAACTTGATTTATAGATTAAATACAACTAGATTAACATGTTTATAAAAAATTTCAAAAAAAATGCTTTTGGATCAGTCTACAAAGATCATTTAGCTACTTAGATATAGTTTGTTATTATTCAAATGCGAATGGTTCGATAAAACCATAAGGGCAGGGTTAACAATTTGAGCTCATTATATAACCATTAATACAATGAATAAGTGGTACAAAGAGGACCAATTTACCTTGGCATCACAAGTTTATCGAGAATTTTATGCAAAGGGCATAAATTAGGTCCTTCATAGCAAATTACGCAACATTACTATAATAGATGTATTCGGAATAATCTTCAATAGCATTCAACACAATCAGTCAATGATGTATTAGATAAAGATGAAATTCATAAGGAACCAAATGATGTAGATTGGAGTGAATTGCAATTGCCACAATTAGATAAAGAAGTGTATCTTGATGAAAAGAGGAAGATCTTTGTCGAACCACCCTCAACAGCTAGCCAATTGGATGGTGACTTTGGAGATTCTGATGCTATTAAGATTGAATTTTGTCGGCATAAATAAGTAGGTAGGTTTTCGTCTTATATTTTACATTCTAAGATGGGTTAATTTGATTATAACTAAATATGTCATGTCATGATAGATTTGATTATTTATGAATAAATGTTAATTTTGTATATTTATTTCTATATTGGTATATAAACCTTATATCTTTATTTATATTACATTCAAGCTCAAAATTTCTTATAATTTTTAAGAATTTTGTATTTTTTATTTATAAGTAGATAATTTGAACTTTGTTGTTTACTTTGATTTAAAAAGGCTAACATCTCCTCTCATTTTATTATAATACATATTTGAATGCCTCATTATTATGAAATAGTGCAACAACCAAACTTTACACATTTTTGGTCATCATATTTCAAAAGAATTTTACATTCTAATAATTTTTTGAATTAATTACTTATTAAATTAAAATAATTGGAACCCATCATCACACTATACTTTTCTAGAGTTGGTGTTGCTTAACAAGTACAAACAAAACATTCTAAATGTGTGCAAATGGATTGTGGGAGACAAACATACATTAGAAGTGCTAGTAATGCTAAATGAGCATACAACTACCATCATCATTTGAAAAAAAAAAGGAACTTAATTTGTATGTCTAAAAATCATTTTATTTTTATTTATTATTTTATTATATATTCACATTTCTGAATTTCATTATCTTACAACATATTTATATTTATGAATATCTAAGAACAAAAGCAAACATGGGAAACACTAGATAAACTTATTTATGCTAAATAAACATACATGAACCTATCTTCAGTTCCTACTCATATTATCAACATGAGTAATGGATTTAAGACTAATATGTCATCATCGTTATTTGAAAGTATCAATAGCTCAAGCAGTAGGTCTAAAAATTATTTTAATTTTATTTATTATTTTATTATATATTCTCCTTTTGAATTTTACTATGTTGTCAAATATTTATATTTTTTGGATATTTAGGAACAAGGTGAGGACCAACAAAGAGTAGTTTTATCAATGATCATGTAAGGTTTAGCGATAAAATGTCTATTAAAATTGATCCAAACAAGAAAACCAACTACAGATTAGGGATGAAAATGCTTCCCATAGATAATTATGGGACTTTGGTATGACAAATTTTAGTGAGATTGTGGTAGGGGATGAGAAGTGGAAAAAAATATATTTTGAGAATTGTGTAATTGATATAAAATGATAGGGGTAAAGTTGGAATATAGATGAAAAATAATTAGAATATAGGAGTAAAGTTGAAAAAAGTGAGTTATCAAAAGAAAAATATTTGTTGGAAAACATGCATCCCATTGTATCCCATCGAACCCCACATATCCACCATACCAAAGTCCCCATCGATACATTGTTTGAGTAGGTGCTCCAACACCTGCAAGAGATATTGCGTTAACATTGAGGATGAAAGATTCCCACTTATTGCTCACCTTATGTTAAATATGCTTCATAATTCATGTAAATTTAGATTTGGAATTTTTAAAAGTATAACATTTATAATACTTTTATTCATATGTGCAATTATGCTTCAATATTAAAGTGTGGAACAATTCATGTGCGAGAGGTTATAACCATTGTTTTTGTGAAGAATATAAAAGAATAAGGATTATTTTGATCACTTTTGTACTATAAGTGATTGTGGCATTCAATTAGAACTATATCGACCATAAGAGCCTCAAATATATTTTTACTCAAAAGGAGATTAATATGAGGCAAGGATGGTGGCCGAAATTGTTAAAGGATTATGATCTCAATATACTATATCATCCAAGCAAGGCAAATGTTGTTGCCGATGCACTGAGTAGGAATGTCAATCTAGCACATTTAGTCACCAAGGAAGAAGGATTGCTTCAAGAACTGAGGCAAATGGAGATGATTGTATGTCCATCAGGAGTGCAAGTGAGATTATCTCAAATGCAAATCCAATCCACCTTATTCGAGCAAATCAAGAAGGCACAACAACAGGATGAGAATTTAAAGGAATATATAGAGAAAATGAGGCAAAAAAGTCCAATTGAGTATACTATTGATGATCTGGGTTTATATCGCTTCCAAAGTTGTCTTCGTATACCAGACCAAAGTAGATTGAAAAATTAGATATTACAAGAAGCACATTTCTCTCATTTTTCAATACATCCCGGCAGTATGGAAATATATCAAGATATCAAAAAGATATATTAGTGGAACAACATGAAGAGAGAAATTGCTAAGTATGCGGCTAAGTGTTTGACCTATCAAAAAGTGATAGCAGAACATCAATGGACTTCAGGAAAGTTATAATTATTAGAAATTCCAGAATGGAAATGGGATGATGTCACAATGGATTTTTTCGAAGGATTACTCCGGACTCAATATGGAAGTGATTCCATTTGGGTAATAGTAGATAGGTTGTCCAAGGTAGCTCACTTTCTACCAATAAAAAGGAATTTTTTTAGCTAAGATATATTATAAGGAAATTGTGCAACTCCATGGAGTTCCTAAATCCATAGTTTCGGTCGAGATACAAGTTTTACTTCTCGATTTTGAAAGAGTTTACATTAAATCCTAGGTACTCAATTGAAATTTAGCACTATATTTCATCCTCAAACTAATAAACAAACTAAACAAGTAAATCAAATTGTTGAGGATATGCTTCGTATGTGCACTTTAGAGTTTCGGGGATCATGGGATGAATATTTACCAATAGCTGAATTTGCATATAATAATAGCTATCAGGCGAGCATACAAATGGCCCCATTTAAAGCTCTATATGGACAAAAATATCGAACCCCACTAAATTGGGATGAGATGGGAGAAAGAAAGCTAGCCCCGAACCTATCAAGAAGAATGGCAGAAAAAGTATAGGTGATCCATCAATACATACTCATGGCTCAAAGTCGATAGAAAAGTTATATTGACTACTAGAGAAAATATTCAAATATTCAAGTCGGAGATCATGTATTTGTAAAAGTAACGTCATTTAAAGGGATCACGAAATTTGGGAAAAGAAGTAAATTAAACCCAAGATACATAGGGTCGTTTGAAGTATTGGAGAAAATTGACAATTTAGCCGATAGGGTAGCCCTATTCCCAGCCCTAGCATCAATTCATAATATTTTTCATATTTTGATGCTCAGGAAGTATGTAGCTGACCCTACTCACATACTAGTTGTAGAAAATTTGCCAATTCATGACCACCTACATTATGAAGAAAGACCAATTATAATTTCGAACCACAAAGCAAAAAAGCTTCGGAATCGAGAGATTGAGTATACCAAAATCCAATGGAATCGATATGCAGAAACCAAAGCTACTTGGAAACTTTGAGAGGAAGTCACGAGAAAATACCTCCATTTGTTTGAAGTATAGCCGATTTTGGAACAAAATCTATTATCAAGGGGGAGGATTGTGGAACTCCAAATTTTAACGTCATGTGTGAAACCCTAGGGTCATAAGTCCTAGGTAATGTATTGACTTCTATATGAAATAAATATATGATTTTTATAATATATGGAGTTGAAGGATCAAATAATTAATTATGAAATATAATTTCAAATGAATAGTAAAACATGAATGGTAATCATGTGGTTAGGATAAAGCCTTAATCAAAAAAGACGAAAAAGGAGGCCCCACACAACAGGACAAAATAGGAATAGAGACAAAAGGAGACTTAATTAAAATTTACAAAAGTTACATTTAAGATTTATAAGGAAATGGAGGGTAATTTATGATTAGATATGAAAATAAATTTTTATAAATAATTCAGGAAAGAATTTCAAAATTATGAACTATCCCAAGTGAAATTGTTTAAATTCACGAACCTTACAAAAAAATAAAAATAAATAAAATTTTTTGGCCAATTAGGGGTCCTAACTAAGGGCTTCTATTCATCCATACTATTCTCATTAAAATCTAAGCATATATAACTCGGGTTGACATGAGAATTTGATAGGAAATATTAAATTGTATGCTCTTTAATCTAGACAGAATAGATTATAAAAAATAATTGACGTCCAATAGATATTTTATTATTTTTGCATAATTAATTAGTAAATTAATATCTTGATGTATATGGTTGTTTGAGATGAAACTTTTGGAACAAGCTTATTTTAATATACCCTACATAATGAATGGATTAAATTTTGAAAAACATATCTACAAGTTTTTAAAATAAAATTTTATGCCAAAATGCGATTTTAATTAAATTAAAATACGTACTTCGCTCCAATTAAGGTGAAATTTTATGAGTAAGCCTATTTTAATATTCCTAATTTAATAAAGAAATGAAATTTTAGAACTCATATTTTCAAAATTTTAAAAAGATATTTTATGTCCAAATATGAATTAATTAAATAAAATTAAAATATTTAAAAATTCCAAAAGGTGCATTTTATGAGCAATTATATATATATTAATAAAAAATTTTCATAATATATAAGTGTGTATGTAGGCAATTATGAATTTATTAATTAATGATAAAATTTTCCGAAAAACATTTTTGCATGAAAAAAAATTCACGCTCACAGCAAACGGACGGTGCATGTAATTACGTGGACCACTATTTAGGAACAGCTAATTAATTTATAATTTCTGAATTTTTTAAAAATTCAACACCTGTAATGTATTAAGCGGTAACTTAGGTTGGGTTAAATTAAACCATAGTAACACCGCAATTGACATATGTATATAAAGGGTGTTGCTGATGGACGATATTGCAGGATTGAAAAAGGCGGATGTTTAAAAGGGCAGCAGCATTAGATAAAAAAAAAATTGTTTCAGCAAGCCAAAGCAAAGATGCCCAATATCACCAGGAAAAAAAAAGAAAAGGTGGAAGGTATAAGCTAATTTTACAGGTAAGCAAGTCATCTTTTGAAAATTGTTATTTTTCTTCTTGTATTGCAAATGTGTTATAAATAGTTTGATTTGGATATTTTTAAATCTTGTTTAATGATGACCATTCCTATAATCTTTGAATTTCAAAAAATACTTCTATTTATTGAAAATTATTCGCAAATTATTTGTGCAAATTTATTTATACATGAAGTGGCATGCCATCATAGGAATGAATGTAGATGGTGCACGAGGATTAGGTCAAGAGAGAGGTATAATTGGACCGGTTATTTTGCTCTTGGATGATTGAGTTGCTAATACAGGTTGAGGCCGGCAGCGCCCTCCCTGAAATGGGAGCAGGATCAAGTGATGGACACCTGGCCAGCGTTCCATCATGAGAAATGTCATGTATGTTTGAATGCATTGCATTTCTATATTTATGAAATGCACAAAAAGGAAATGAAAAATGTTTATTTGCAAAATGAAAGGAGTTGCTTCCTGAGTATTAGTACTCATGTGATATTTTTCAAAATTTATAGACGGGCACGGGATAGACACCGAAGTGAAGTACAGGTTTACATAAGTTACTGTCTTTCTTGTATAAATCTGTGGAAGGCGGAATTTTATAAAGGCATTCATGACTGACTAAGAAGCCTCTGTTGTAATTAAATAACCAATGAATGTGTTATGAATGTATAAAAATAGGCAAGTTTTAATTACCACATATGGAATCAAATAGAAATGGTTTGGTTATCTCATCCTTTCATAGGTTATGGGTATTATCTATGAATATAAAAACAATCCCGCCGCATGACTAGGGCAACAATCTTGTTCACGTTTACCAATAAGAAAGCAATCCCGGAGTAATGCTTTCTAGCGCCCCGGTCGAGGGCGCCATAGAGCGTGGTATCAGAGCCAGATTAGGTAAATAGGTGTGGAAAAAGAAAATGATAAAATTTCATTAATTATAGAAGATCTACTAGTAGAGTTTCCTCACAACGGTATACCCCACGACTTCAACCATACCCACCCTTGGTTACCGACGAGATTAATGCTGCGGAACTACAGGAGTATTGGGATAGGATCCCCACCCCAAGTAGGCCATATGTATGCATTAAACATGTATTTGATGATTATTTATGAATTATAGAATTATGAAGGTATTTTATGATTTTTGCTAATTATAGCAATTAGGTTTATGGGTTAGCATTAATGATGTGATTAAGCATTTTGAGCCCAAATGAGATAATGGGTTTACAATGAATTATTTGTGATTTAAGTGTAAAATTATATCATGAAAAATTATTTTTCATGATTTAAAATGAATTATGGAAATAAAGATGGAAATTGTCAAGTGTGAAG
>JAXCLR010000092.1:38349300-38374396 GCA_035584095.1 Annona squamosa
GGGAGTTATGCACATTCAATGATTCTCAGCTACCCTCCTCGTTCATATTGAATACCTTTTATAATTGTGGAGGAAATACGAACGTTTGAAGGTAGGTAGCGCGCATTTAATGCACCAACGTTGGAATATTTTTCGACCATTGCGACCCAAGTCGCAGGTAAAGTCGACTTCGGGGGTGCGACTTCACCTGTTCGCAACTCCTTCAAGTTCCTAACTGCGTCAACTTAGTCCTCAACTTGACCTAAGTCGCAGGTGGAGTCGACTTCGGGTGCGACTTCACCTCGGTAGCTTGCTTGATGAACTTTATATATAATATATAATTTAATATATTAAATAAGTTTAATGGCTTAAACAAGTTACGGATTATAAAATTTCAATCCTAATTCGTTTCTATTGATCATAACTTATTTATTTAAAAATTTTAACTTAAATTCACTTATGAACGGATGATGAGAAAATTTACAGCACAACCATTAAAACCTCAAATCTCACCTTCACCGAAATCAGCCGCGTGGGCCGAACACGGATTTTCAAACGTTGAAAAGTGGGAAACGTTCTGTACGGGAGCCAATTGCTTTAAACAAATGCCATGGAAGAAGAGTCTCGTTCCTGGAACATCAGAAACTTTCCACCACCTGGCCTTCATCCACCTGCGCGAACCCACTTTCCCCCCTCTCCGCTTCTTCCATCCGTCTCTTCTCCCATTGGTCCGAAGTTCCCACCCCCCAAAACCCTAACCCTAGAAACAATGACAGCCGACTGCCCTGCCCACACTCGCCGTATCCGTTCTGGAAGAAACAAGCCCCCCTATCTACGCAGCCCAAATGCCGACCGGATAGATGCAGAGGCTGCCGCTGCTGCTGCTGCGCTGAAGACGCAAACGTAGCTCTTCTTATTTTTCTGTGGCTTTTGGAGGTAGGAGTTTGATGGAGAGAGAGCTGGAGGAGGAGCGATCGAGTCGCGAGCAGGACCGGGATCTGGTTGCTGCCGAGTTCAGGGATGCAGCGAGCTTTGGGGCGAGCAGGAAGAAGAGGATGTCCAGGAGGCGGCGGCGGCCATGGGTTGCCGGTCTTCCGTCGCCTCTCTTTCCGCCACACCCGGGAATGGATGTGGACTGTTTGGCTGTCGCACGTGTAAGCAGTCTCTTTCGATTATGGCTTCCCTCGGTCTGTTCTTCTGTATATTATAGATGACGGCAGGCACACTTCTTTTAAGCCGTGAGTGGTTGTGTAGAAATGCTGAGAATATAATATTATCTTTGTCTACGTTTCGCATGCATGCCATTGCCAAAATGGCATTTTTTTTTATGCCGCATTATAATATTTCATTTGATTGGCAATTTTATGTAGAAGCAGATCGAATGTGCTCACTTCTGCACGGGTGTTACAAGACTATGATCATGTTTAAGTCCGCAATCCAATTCCTTTTTACCGCGTGTATGAAAGTTGGTCATACTTCCACTACTGCATTTTTAGAATGAAAAATGGTTAGGGGCTTGAGTTATTTTCTGCGACATCCCCATTTGTCTGCCCATGTATTGATATTGGATTGGATACAAGTACACTGTTTATAATAAAACGCGTATCATTCACTGTTTCCCAATTGATCAGAAAATGCATTCCTATACAACTCTAAAACAGTTGGCTGCTTTTGGGTCAAGATGAAAATTTTACTGTCACTTATTCGTTCTGGGATTGGCCTTTTTCAATTTTTGATGGAGACATGGTTGCTGGTTCTATAGACATGGTTGCTGCTCCATTATTGAGCCAATCACTCAAAAATTTTCCGCCTTTTGAAGATGCAACCCACGTTTATTTTAATCCATTTAAATTTTCATCCCTGTTGTTGTGTTGAAAGCAATGGATGGAATCATGGAAAGATTTTTCACAAGAAAGTGAGGTGGGCCTATTTTATGCACCTATTACGTGCAAATAGTTTTATTTTCAATCTGTACACGTGAAAGGAGGACCAGGGCCATTTCCATCTGCTTTGGACCATGACCAAATTTGTTAGCAATTGGGAGCAGTTGAATTTTTGCCGCAGTCAGTTTGGTTTGAACTTTGAAGTGGTTCACGAGTCACATCTGCCATTGATGATCAGCATGCAATGGGTAAAATGGTGCTATTTTCTCAAAAGGATATGCAGCTCAGTTGAGCTGATTCTCAACTGTAAGGATAAGGGTTCTCATTGTCAGGATAAGGGTTAGATGATGTTGAGTACAATATTTCCAAGCGTAAAGTGCAACCATCTCTAACTTAATCATGCCTCTTAATTAATTTTTGTGAGGAAGTGCGCATCACTTGGTTACCCAGATGTTTTAATATTTAGACCTTTCATTTGCTAATTGTGTTTTTCACAATGTAGGAGGATGAAAAGAAGTGTTTAAGGTTTCTGCTTCAGAAGGAACTTCGGAACAGCGATGTGGGCTCCCTTGGAAGAATTGTCCTCCCAAAGGTTTTGATTAGAGCTCATCTTAACTGTATTGCATGCTAGGTTCATGAAGAGTAGTCCATTATTGTGTGACATTTGCTAGCTGCACTTCAAAGTGAAAATTCTAGTCTGCTTGAATTTATTGAGATGCATAAACATCATACGAAATGTAAGATATACAAGAAAGCTTTTTAATTAAGCATATGTTTGAATCGTTTACGCAGTTATGAAGAAAGCCATTGTTCATGAACACGCAGCACTCTTTTTTTGCCTTCAGGCCACACACGTTCTACTAATCAATGGATTTGAGGGATGTTAGTGGAAACAATTCTTTGTGGATGCAACCTATATGAAACAATTACCAGTGAACACTTGTCATTGAAACCCATTCCATTCAAGCCTTGTGTACTCATGCTCATGCTTACATTGGCAAAGCGCATTTGTGCATGTCAATTTCTTTGTTACCATGTTCTTTTCAACTCTGTTCAACGACTAGATCATTGGCGTTAGAGATTTAATGGAAGATCAATGGTGAAATTGGATTTCAGACAGGGGCTGAAGCCCACCTCCCAGTCCTTACCTCCAGGGAAGGGATCTTGATTAGCATGGATGACATGGACACCTTGCAAGTGTGGAAATTCAAGTACAGGTTAGAATTAATCTCCTTGTTTTATTTACCCTGAAATTGGTAAATAAATTGGAAACAAGTGCATGTTTTTTTGTTGACAACGGCGATCATTTACAGCACACCATGGTCAATATTGTATAATTATCCTCTTCTAGCAGTGGAACGAAAATTGTAAAATGTGTTAAATAGTTGTGGTTACCGATGTATGTGACATTCATTCAAATGGAAAATGAGTTAGATTAATTCCTTCTTAAGGCAGAATTTCTCTTTTTATATTTTGCTTTTTTCTTGATACATACATCACTTTCCCATTCAGGTTTTGGCCAAACAACAAGAGTAGGATGTATGTGCTGGAGAACACTGGTGAGTTTGTCCCTTGTCTTTGCAATTAAAAGATTATCCTTGTCTTTTATTCACTTAGTCTTAATGCATGCTATCTTGCTTGCCTTTGGATATTTTATTTATTTTTTTTATTTTAGGGGAGTTTGTTAAATCACATGGCTTGGGCCTTGGAGATTTCATTATGTTATACAGAGATGATCACACAGGAAAATATGTAACCTCTTTACTCTGGTCTTTCTCTAATTTTATTTTTTATTTTTTTCAAAAAAATATTTCCGTCATGATTACTGCTTAGTAGCCTTGACTACTGACCCTGGATTGCATCGGCTTTTATAATTTGTCTTGTCATGTATATAATCAGATTATTCAAGCCAAGAAGACTGAACACCATGAAGCTCCATCCCCATCTTCAAAAAACAGCTTACTTGGTGCCGAAACTGCAGCAGATCATTTGGTGCCTGACATGGAGGGTAGTAGATCAATGTACTTCCATGTAAACCTTCCTGTCACTGATGAGATGTGCATGGAATTCCTCAATGATGCCTTTTCATCAGAATTTCCATTGGACCTGTTGAGTGGTAAGATCCAGTCCAGCACCAGCTTCGGACCTGTTGAGAACTTGTCTCTGGATGACTTCCTATGAAGCTATCTCTTCTGTAGTTTCCTGAGGACTCAAAGCTACTTGAACAATCCTTTTTGTTCGGAAGCCTTTCTTTCAACTGAACCTTCTGGGCTGGTTTAGAATTTCCATGTTTGTATATGTAGGATTGGATCAACTTACTTTTGGAATGGATGTGATTAGGAAAAGAAACACTGTTTGACTACACAGCTATCTTGTGCTGTTGGTATAAAGTATAAACAGCCTTATGACATTGGCAATACGCTATAGGGACACCTTAGTTTTGTCATGATTATTAGTGGTCCATCTTGGTGTAAATATGGGGACATGATAGCAATTTAGCTTTCTCTGTTGCATTTCTTGAGTTGTGGGCTAAGAGATGCATGAAGAGGGGAGAAGCTGGCCATTCAGACATCGGTTGCGTCCAAAGGTTGGTGCAGCAAGGCCTAGAAATGATTCCTAATCATTATAGTCGATATCATTAGATCTAGGGGTGTTTTGAGGCTTCTTTGATCTTTACTTGTAGCAGCCATTACGTACATAATTGAGAAAACGAATTGGAAGAATGACCTGCTGATTTGTCTTGATTGTTGCTGTCCCCCTGCAAGTGGATTGTCTGAAGCCTGTTTTTTCCCCCGCAATTAGACAACTTTTGACAACGGTGACAAGAGTTAGCTGTCTCAACTCTTCGCAATCTAATTTGTTAGTACGTTTGTTTAATCATAAAAATTTTCAATTTAAAACAATTCACTTTCCATAGCTATTTTATTTTTTAATTATTTATTTAGATCTTTCTACGTAATCTACTTTTTAACCATTTTTGCGCGACTATGCGTACAATTAATATATCTATTTTATCTTTGTTTCTTTATTTCTTATCTTACTCTTATTATGTCATATCATTGTCTCATTGAAAAATTTTTATACAAAAAAAATTTATTGAATTTTATCACTTTACAAACACATTAAGCGTGTGTTTTACAATGAGTAAAAAATATCAACTTAAAATATTTCAATTTAAAATTTTTCATACTCTACAACTATTATATTTTTTAATCATTTTTTTGCATTTTCCTATACAACTATTCTATTTTTCAATCATTTCTGCACAATTACATATACAATTAACTTATTTATTTTGATTTTATTATTTTTATTCATCATTATTGCCTTCATCATATTACTTCATTTCATAACTTTTACTCTCCAAAATTTTTCATAAAAAATTTTATCTATTCCCAAACATATCCTAAAAAGGAAAAAAATGAGTATTCTTTTCCTTTTAGGATGCGTTTGGGAATAGATAAAATTTTTGATGAAAAGTTTTAAAGAGTAAAAGTTGTAAAATGATGTGATATAAACAAGGCAATGATGATGAGTAAAGATGATAAAATTAAAATGGATAGATTAATCGTGTGGGTAGTTGTCTAGAAATGATTGAAAAGTAGGGTAATTGTATAAAAAAATACGAAAAAATAATTAAAAAATATGGTAATCATGAAGAGCAAAAAGTTTAAATTAAAAAGTTTTAAGTTGATATATTTTATTCATTGCCAAACACATCTTAAATCAAAATATTCAAAATGTTCAAAATTTCTTTATCAAGGCTCCATTGGCCCCATGGCAGGGAGTTAGAACTTAGAAGTGCTATTTTCAAGTGTTTTTAGAATTCTTACTTGGCTAAAAAACCGTACACAAATTCTAGGCATTAATATTGAATCTATGAATTTGCAGGGGTGTAAGTGGATGAGTTCAACTTATCTACCTAGCCCCTTTGAACGATTGGGTTGGGTTGAGAAATAGGTTGATAAAGTTGGGTTAAATTCAAACCAAATTTGAAGTTGGATTGGCTTGGTTTAGCACCCAATTGTGAAATTGATGTCATATATAGCTATTCATCAACTTGAACCTGCAATGGAAGTTGTTAGATGGAAAGGGGTGCAACTTGTGCCCATAAAACTCGGGTTCACTTAACTCGAACTTTAACTTTATTTATAAATATAAACTTTAACTCTAATTTTATTTGTAAAATGTAAATTCTAACTCTACTTGTGAAAATTGAGTTCGGATTGAGTTTCCAATTAAAATTCGAATTGAAAAATGTACATTTTAGTTAAGATTAATAAGTCTATAATTCCTTATAAATACACAATAATAATAAATCATGTAAGCACAAACAAGAATATATAGTCAAACTATGTTTTTAAAAAATATAGTAATTTATTCTAGAAGTATAGTACTATAAGAAAATTTAACATTGAAATAAGATAAAGAAAAAAATTATTAGACATAAAAGTAAATAATAGAAATATAAAGATAAGCATAAATGAAAATGTTTCAATCTATTTATAATATAATTGCAACATTACGATCAAATATTATAGAAAAATATACATATAAATAATATAAAATACACAAATATGAACAATGCTGATTAGAAAATGTATGTGAGATTCTATAATAAATATAAAAATGGAAATCAGGCTCGGATTGCTTTGGTTCTGGTTCACTTAAATCATAATCATATCATATTTATAAATCAGGTCACTTGGGTTTGGATTTTTTAGACTCTAGAGTAAAGACTTAAGTTCTAACATTGTTGGAATTCGGGTTCTGGCTCAAGCGAACCCAAGTTACACCCCTATGGATGGATGTAATGATTAGATTATATTTATTTCCTTTATTATCATTATTTAAAAATATATAATACTTAAAAATATATAATATTTACATATTCTATAAATTAATACGATGCAATCATATTATTATCATTAATCATGGCCATTGTCTATATATGTTTTCTTTATTTTATTATTATAGTTTATTCATTGTAAATCGGCGCAGTACTATTTTTATATTATTTTTCTATATTCACTTTTTGCCTGACTATTAAATTAAATAGTTCTTTAAATACTTTAGAACAACTTTCTGTCTTGTTATTATTTTTATTAATCGGGACCCAAAGCGAGTATTTGCATCGAGCTGTGATGCAACCGCTTGCGACTTTGCAGACTTTTTATTTTTTATTTTGGCACTAACATGTGGTCCCAATTATGTATTTCTTATATGTGAATTTTTTAAATTTCTGAATATCGTTTAATACTTTTTGAATATTAGAAAACAAGAAAAATTCCACTTTTCAAGTCCGCGCGATGCTTGAACAGTAAGATTCTTTAATTTTTAATTCAAAAATATCGAAAAATTATAAAATCTCATATCTAAGAAATACATACTTGGACCCACATGTTGGTACCAAAAAATACAATAAAAAATTTGTTCATGCTTCAATGCGTTTTCATTTTTGGGCACCCTCATTTCAATCACTGTTGGCATCATTATTTTATTTTTATATAATATTTGCAATAAATCATCCATGGCCAGTGTTTATCTCCACAATCTTACAGTTTTATGGTGAGTATTTCCAATTTGATAACTTAGAATTTTTTTTTTTTTTTGAACTCAAATAGTGCGGACACTTTTCCTATTTATGCTAAACCATAAATGATGTGAGAGATATGATCCCGTTAGGCGGCCTAAGTAAAGACTAAAAAACGTATTTTGAGGCATTTTTTATTTTTTATAAACATGTCAAACAAGGTATATTAAATCCATAAACTAAGTTTTACAATTTTTGAAAATTTTAAGTATTTTTTTTTATTTTTTAGCCATTGAAATAATCAAGAAACATCAACAAAGTTGAGCCTAATCAAAAAACAAGATAAAACAAGTGAAGATCAACACAAAAAGGAGGATACAAAATCAACAATGGAAAAGAGTTGACTTAGCTAACCGATACCATGGCCCCACGGTGGTTTTACAAAACTACCCATAAGATTGTCAAGGAGGATCCCCTAAAGTTGGAATTTTGCAAAATGGGCAATGGTGAGACTATGCAAAAGATTAATAAAGCCTATCAATATGCAAATTTTCAATGATGAAAAACTGAAAATAGGGAGCCTTTCCACCCTTAAAGGGAGGAGAGGGGCCAGCATCATCTTCCACAAAGCAGACGCCACCACTATTTTTATTCTCCACTATTCTCATTGCAGACGCACACCTCTTGTTTCTATTCTGTTAGTCTTCTCACAATCTCATTCATAACGGGCTAACTGGATTGTTCACGTTATCTGCTTGCCATCACATTTGTTTTTGTTTTTCTCTCGTTTCACTTTGTAAAGCATGCATTAGCCGCTGATGAGAGTGGTGGACTCAAGTTATGCCAATGCATTTTTTCACACCATCCCATTTGCATTAAATTTTTCTTTTTTTTTTTTTTCCTTTTTGCATACCAAGCATTAGCTGTTGTATTTTTAAAAAAAAGTTTTATTAAAATCACGTCATTTACATAATAGGCATTTGCAGCTGTATTTTTAAAAAATTACTCTAATCACGTTATTTTCATACTAGGCAATTTAAATATAAATAAATATTGATATTTATATAACGTGCATTTCGTTTGCTAGACCATCAAATATGTGAACGTCTGTGCAAATCTCCTTTTGATTAGTTTTGATGACGACAAATGATATATTTTTGTGCTATTGATTTTGATATTCTGAAATTGTGTTTTGAGATCTTAAATAGAATTTTGAAAAGTATAGTGCGTTGTGGAATTATCATCTTTGAGTTTATAATACTAAATGTGATAAGATTAAGCTTGAAATAAATTGATGACTTGAAAATGGAATATGCTTTTTGGAATGCTTGGAATAATCTTAAATCTGCTCGATTGATAACTTAACTTGAAATAATCATGGAATATGCTCTTTAAGATCTGCTTAATCTTAAATTAAGATTGATTTATTTATTTATAATTATATTAAGTAGATTAACATGATTGAAGCAGAAGTTTTCCCAAAATTCATACTTTGCGGAAAAAAAGGAAAAATGTTGACTTTTTGGAACCAAAAGGTCGACCTTTAAGTTTAGAATCAAGCTATCTCAATTGGAGCAAGTAACATATAAACTTTTTCGTAGAAAAGGTAAACCTTTATGATGTGATAGAGACACAAATTTTGAGGAGTTTAGATATGCATGGAGACCTCTTAAGTTATTATCTAGAGCACATTTCAAGGGTTCAAAAGGCTATAAAATGAGAACTTGAGAGAGTTAGAAGGCATCGAAAAATTGAAGAAAAATACCCAAGTGCAAATTTGAGAGATTCAAAAGTACTTCATTGTGAGATAGCTTTCTGTGGAGGTTCAAAGGTGAAGTTGAAGTTGCAAATTCTTGAAGATGTTGCTGCGGGCATTCAAAGCTACAAAGTCTTAGTTAATTTAAGAGTTACAACTCTTGTAGATATGCTAACCTAGTTTGCTTTTTATTTAAAGTTTTGTTTTTTATAATACATTGGTGTTGATGGTGATCAAATCAAGAGGAAGTAAATCATAGTGTTAATTACTTCATGAGCATAACTAGAGTTTAGTATCAATCAAGAAGATATTCGAACAAATTGTATCATTGTAACTTGTGTGTTAAAGTTGACTAGTTGAAGTCAAGTCATCATGCTTGGAGAATGGAGTAGGATAGGGAGATTCAAACCATTATATGTGTTTTTGTCTTTGTGGTTTGATTTCATTATTCTGATTTATTTTTTTGCTTGACTCACATCATTTTACCAAATTTCTTTGAATATCAATTACACAAGACAAACAAGTGATACTAGAGCGAAATTTTTTGAATTTAACAAAGAGATCATATGGATAATGAAAGAACTCATTATGGTTACTTTGAAGGTTACTTTATTATACGTCTCCCTTAATTTGATAGTTCAAATTTTGTATGTTGGAAACTTAGGGCACATTTAGTAATGGTTGTGGGAAACATGGTGTGAGAAATGGTGGCAGTACGGATTTGAAAGTTCATCATTAATCAACTAATCATCATATTTTTTCACTTTTACTCTTATATTTTAATTATTTTCCCTATCAACTACCCTCTAACAAACTTATTTATTCCAACTTTGCTTCTATCATTTCATATCAATGATATAATTTTTAAAATATTCTATTTTCTACTTCCTCCCGATCCCACAATTTCCATAATTTTCAAATTACCAAATGGACCCTTATAACAAAGATATTTCTTATGGAACATGATATTGGGCTATGGAAAGTTATTAAATTTGGTTTGAACTTACGTGAGGATGACATTCTTATTGTTCTAAATTGATAGCAAACTGAATAGATTCAATTAAATGCTAGATTTCTAAATATTTTATATTGCTCTCTTTCTCCATATGAATTCAACAAGATTTCTTCTTATGCTTTTGCAAAGGAGGTATGAGACACTCTTATAGTTACCCATGAAGGAACATTACAAGTGAAAGAGTCTAAGATTAATATGCTCATATATGATTATGAGTTATTTGCAATGAAACCAACTGAATCTATTTTTAAGATGTTTTGCAGGATTACTAATATGTGAATAATGCTAAATGTTATGGAAAGTCAATTAATACAGATAAACAAGTAAAGAATTTACTTCGATCTCTATTTACAACATAGACTACTAAAGTTACTACAATTGAGGAGACTAAAGATTTCACCACTATAACTGTTGATCAATTGGTTAGCTCCTTAAGGACTTATAAAAAATTTATTAAAAAGAATGACGAAAAATATGAAAAATAAAAAAATTACTTGGTTTAAAAGCTGATCTGATGATTTAGGTGATGATGATGAAGTTGAAATGTTCACTGAGATGTTTAGGAAGTTCATCACCAAAAATAGGTCAAAAGGAAATAAAAGTTGTAGTAGCAAGGCGAATTCAAAAGAATGTAATAAATAAAACCATGCGAATGTATGAATTTGAGAATAAAGATAATAATCTATTGAAGATGAGATATTTCAACGACAAAGGATATGGATATCTCAAGAATTCGTGCCCTTCTCAACAAATCGAGAATTCAAACTTCAAATTCAAGAAGAGCAAAGTTTTGAATCTTGGAGTGACAGTAATACCCTCCTTCTAACAATTCTAAATATGATATTGAAACTACTCAAATAGCAGAGCATATGAATATTGATTTTATGACATATGACTCTAATGATGATTGTGGATCAGAATAAGTTTCATTAATATAACTAAACTTCAGAAGGCATATGAAGAATTGTTTTACTAATTTGCTGTTATATATGAAAAGTATATCAAACTGAAGAAAGAAATTAATTGCGACATTGAAATGTTTGAAACTTCACGAAAATATTTAAAAATTGACAACCAAAAATGAATCCTTGAAATCTGTAAAAAATAATAACATGAAAAACAATTATGTAAGAAAATTTTGTTCGTAATGACATTTGTCATTTTTATTGTTCTCATGGATATTTTTCATTTATTTGCCCATACAAGAGAATGTAGGGTTAAGGTGTTATACTCATTTGGAAATAAGGAAACCAGAACAAGCTATTACATGGATAGTGATTGCTCTTAATCTTGTGATCGACAACAAAAAAATAAAAAGGATAAAGATAGTTGATTTTTGAAAGTAACAATAAAGAAAAATTTGGAACGCACGTATAAAAATAAATAGAGTTACAACATTGTGAGGCAAGATTTCATTCTAGAACATGTGCAATGCTTGGAATTTATTCCTATAGAAGATCAATGGAAGACATTATTAGTAAAGGACTTTTATAAAAGATGTACATAAATTTAAAAAATTAAGTGTTGTTGATCTCATTTGAAAAATGTTGATAGTTTTTGTGAAAAAAGGTCGACAGTTTTGTTTAAACAGAGCAAAATAAAAATGGTTCAAAAGATATATGTTTTCATTTCAAAATCTTTTTTTAAGATTGGATAACTTGGTAATTTGAGAGTATCTTGTTGGCAACAGGAATTGTGAGACAAACTTCTTCTATATTGATTTCTTCATTAAGTTTATTTTGTTTTTGGTTGTTATCGTTCTTCATTTCCTTCCTCTCTATTTCTATTCTACTCTTCCTTGCTCATAAAAATGAAAAATTCACTTTTGAATTTAATTCTTGATTGCTTCTATTAGTTATTTAAGTGTGAATATCATATATTTAGTGTTTATCCACTATGTATCTTTCATCACAACCAAGACACACCTCCGAACCAAATCTTAGGCAAACTACCTAGATTTTCCTAACCCTACTACGGTATTCTCACTTAGCCAAAAGCTTAACTATCATCTCTAGTCAAAATTTCAAGCCAAAACCAACTAACCAAAAAGCACAACCTAGCCCAAGTCAAATCCATTTTTGCTGAAACTTTGTCTTTCTCAACCAAACCAACAACCTAGATGGCTCTTACAGAATTTGATTCTAAAATAACTTACCAAGAGAAAGGAAAGAGGAAAGTAAATGATATATTTCCTAAAAACTCTCCTCTATTTTTTTATGCACATAAAAAAATCTCTTATAAAGATTTGAAGGAATCCAGAAATTTTCACTGAAAAAAGAAGAAATATAAATGTGCATTTACTGCATTTGAAGCATCATCATCATCATCATAAGCTATTTTCCACCTAGGTAGGGTCAGCTACATGGATTCTGTTGCCCCATTATTGGTGATTTAAGAATAAATTTTTTGTAATTTGTAATATTTTTAAATCTTGTTTAATTACTTTCATTCATATTTTTTTGGTTTTCCTCTCATTCTCTTACCACCTTCTACTTGGATAAACTCTGTTCTACTAACTGGTGCTACTTTAGACCTCCTTTTAACATGATCGAACTATCTTAATCTCTTTTCTTTTATTTATCACAAATTGGTCTTATTTTTAAGTTTTCTCAAATTATTTCATTCCTAATTTTATTTCTTCTTACTTTACCACTTATCTACCTTAACATTCTCATTTTCGCTACGCTAATTTTTTATATATGTTATTCTTTAACTGCCCAACGTTCTACCTCATAAAGCATAGCAAATCTAATCGCAATCTTATAAAATTTTCTTTTAATTTGATTGGAACTCAATGGTCATATAAAATTCCCTATGCACTTCTCCATTTCTTCCATCCTACTTGAATTCTATGTATTATATCTTTCTCAATTTTCTCGTTCTCTTGAACTATTGATCCTAGATACCGAAAGTGATTAGTTTTTGTTACTACTTGATCTAAAATCTTAATTGGTTCCTTATGTGGGTTCTTACAATTATTAAAATTGCATTTCATATATTCAGTTTTGTGCGACTAATTCTAAACCATTAGATTCTAAAACATCTACTCACCTATTCAATTATAAATTTAGTCATTCTTTAGTTTTATCTATTAGAACAATGTCATTTGCAAATAACGTACAGTAATGTACTTCTTCCTGGAGATGTCGAGTAATTTCATCTAGTACTAAGGTAAAAAGGTAAGGACTCAAGGCTGAGCCTTGATGTAAACCTATTTTAACTAGGAAAATATTACTATCTCCACTAATGGTCCTCACATTCGTAACAACCCCCTGTACATATCTTTAATAATATCAATGTCTCTATTATTATTTCCTTTCTTTTTCATCACTTGCAATATTAACTTTCTCAGTACTCGATCATATGCTTTTTCTAAATCAATAAAAATCCTATATTACTTCTTTTTCTTTTCCCTATATTTTTCAAATAGTTGTCTAAGTAAGAAGATAGCTGCAGTGGTTGATCTTCCTAGCATAAAATCAAATTGATTTTCAGATGCATTACTTTTTTGTCTTAGTTTATGTTCAATTACTCTTTCCCATAATTTCATAGTATGACTCATTAATTTTATTCCACGATAATTTGCACAATTTTGAATATCTCTCTTATTTTTATAGATTGGAACTATAATATTTTTCCTTTATTCACTTGGCATTAACTCTGTTTTTATAATCTTATTAAAACAATTTGTTAACCATGTTGCACCTACGTCTCTCATGCACATTTATGCCTCAATTGGTATATTATTTGGGCCTAAGGCTTTTCTCGTTTTCATTTTCCTTAAAGCTTCCTTTACTTAGGATATTCAAAATTTCAGGTAATACCTAATATTCCTATTTCTTCTCTATTTAAATTAACATCTAATGTTAAATGTTTGTGTGGAGTATCATTTAGTAAACTATAAAGAAAGTTTTTCATCTTTCTTTAATATCATCATCTTTCACTAGAACTCTTTAGTAATTACTTTTAATACATCTAACATATGTTAAATCTTTGTTTTTATTTTCTCTTAATTTAGCCAACTTGAAAATATCCTTTTCACTTTGTCTAGTTCCTAATCTGTCATATAAGTTGTGTTTAGCTTTGTGTTTAGCATCACTAATAATATTTTTAGTAATTTTTTTATAATTTGTATTGTTGTAAGTTTATATCATTTTTATTTCTTTGCCATGTTTTAAACTTTTCTTGTTTAGCATTTACAGCATTTTGAACATTCTGATTTTACCACCAAGTTTCCCTATGTGAGGATCTACAATTTTTATATATACCTACGATACTTTGTCCTACTTCTTTTATGTTAGTTGTCATTTTATCTCATATTGATTCTACTCCATCTTCATGTGTGTCTTATTTTCCTTCTTCTATTATTCTTTTACTAAAATGTTTCATGTTGTTTCCCTTTAAATTCCATTATTTAATTTTTCGAGTTATATTACCTTTAGTTTTTGTTGATTTTTTTTGTGTATATATATCCATCACTAATAATCTATGTTGCATAGCTAAGTTCTCACCTGAGATAACCTTACAATTAATGCAAAGGGATCTATCCAATTTTCTTATAAAGAAGAAATCTATTTGGCTAGAACTGGTCCTACTCTTGAAAGTTATCAAGTGTTTATCTTGTTTTAACCAAATCATATGTCATAGCAAAGTCCAAAATGACATTCTCCATTTCATTCCTTATTCCAAAGTCGAAACCTCCATGACTTCTCTCATATCCTACATTCTCCTTTCCTATATGTCCATTTACATCTCCACCTATCACAACCTTTTCTTGGTTAGGTATCCTTTGTATAAGACTATCTAAGTCATCCCAAAATTGTTTCTTAATTCTATCATCTAATCTTACTTGTGGTGCATAAGCATTAATCATATTTATGACCTCTACACCTAATACAAGTTTTATTCGAATAATTCTATCATTTACTCTATTGACATTTACAACTTTATTTATGAATTTGTTATCTATTATTATCCCTACACCATTTCTATTATCATCATTTCCTATATACCATAATTTGAATCCATTAATCTTTTTAGTCTTCTCTCTTTTCCACCTAGTCTCTTGAATGCATGTTATAGTAATTCTTCTCTTTCTTATAACATTTACTACTTCTATATTTTTTCTTGAAAGAGTCCTAACATTCCATGAGGCTTTTTTGAAGCATCACTGACAACAGTAGTTTACACCAAATGTTCAACCTCAACACATTGAAGAGTGAAAAGCATAAGAAAGAATGTCAAATCAAGATTATTTCAAGTAAAAGCTTTTCTATGTTTAATTTGAGAAACTGAATGTTGATACAAATATGTTAAAGTGTACAAATTTCATTTGCTACTGAAAAATTTACATCTATCATGAATTTGTCATTGGAAATGTTTCTCACTTTGTTGTTGAAGATCATTGGTCTAGATTTGAGGCATGAAAGATTCATTGAATCCAACTCCCATAGTATGATTGAAGAATTTTTCTCAAAAGAACTAAACACAAATAAGCTAATGATAGAAACTAGGCTTTAATATCCAAAGAGTGGAGGACTTTAGGTGATATGAGATTTCATGGTAAAGAAAGTGGATATCAAAGTAAAATGTGGAGGAATTTGATAAGGTAAAGAACCATCTCCAAACTTTGTAACACTTTGACTTATGACATCCCAATACATTGGGCTCGTCATAGGATCGCATACTAGGAATCTTTTATAAGCAGTGAATTCTGTGATGTAGCCAGTGCTTATCTATTGCCTCACAATAAAAGAACTAATAAGTTGTCTAAAAATAATTTAAAATTTTTTCAATCATTCTAAAAATTTTGGCAGCATCTTGTTTGTAACTAGGACATTCCACAAATACAAATATCTATTAGATAATCTTTTATATGAAAATATAACCTATATCACATCCTCATGAACACAATCATCCCATTTCTTTACAAATCTATAACATCCACACATCATTCTTCATATTACAAACATTTTCCACATATTACACAATATACATTAATACCATTCATAATAATAACAAGAAACTATGCTTATAATATTCCAAATAACAAAAACATGCACTTCAAGAGTCTAACTCATTACATAAAATATCAAAGTACAATAAGAGCTCATATATTATCCTTTTCACTACCGTCATTCTTAGTGAAGACTCCACAACTCTTGATTTCATAATATTCTGCAATTGATTAATCAAAATGATGAGTTCAAAGAACTCATGAAGCAAGCGTCGTTAGAAAGAAAATCATAAAACCTTCATCAAAATATCATGCATGAATGAGGATGAAAATGCAATTACAAACATGCATCATTTAATGACATAATCTTCTTTTGGTGGATGACACTTATCAAATAATCAGCAACGTCAAGGATAGGCTACTTATCCAATTACAGCCTTGGCAAAGCAGTATATTTATTTCTGTTGGAAATAAGTGTTGAAATCAAAGGCAAAATAAGCTAAGTCTATGTTTTGATGATTAACAACTCAATTTGAGTAAGTTTTGGCCACTAATATGTTTTGTACAATGTTTAAGGATATAAAAACGAAAAATATGAAGCATGACAGGTCAAGTCGATTCCCAAGTCGACTTAGGCATTGACTTACGCCAAGTCAATCCCCAAGTCAACTCCAGCATCGACCTCAAAGGCCAATTTTTGTCCAGCGCTGAAATTGGGGAGCAAGAGATGATGAAGTCGACTTCGCATGCGACTTGGGTGAAGTCGCAGACCAAGTCGACTCCAGCATTAACTTTAACTGACCAACACAGAATTTGAAGAGCAAAGTTGCAGACCAAGTCGACTTGACTTGCGACTTGAGTGAAGTTAAAGACCAAGTCGACTTAAACATTCGACTTTGATCAAATGAAAATAAATCAGTACTAAAATAAGCAAAATTACATGAATTCATCAATTTGGATCAAGAAATATCATTTGGACATCTTCATGAACTCTAAGATCAAAGAATTTAAGATTTCAAGACATGGAGCTAAATGTTTTCAAGATATAAATCAGTGGAAGAATATTTAATATGAAGAAAATCAAGCAACCAAAGCCATCTCCAAAGAATTCAAGTTCATATAGCAAACAAAGGAAGTGAACTCACACCGAAGTCGACTCCAGCAGTGACTTGGGTCAAGTCCAAGTCCAAGTCCAAGTCGACCTGAAGAAGAGATTTGAAAATTGCAGAAAATCGAAGTCTCACCCGAAGTCGACTCTACATGCAACTTGAGTCAAGTTCAAGACTAAGTCAACCTGAGGAGGAACTTGAGCAGCTTGGTTAAACCCGAAGTGACTCCACCTACAACTTGGGTCGCAACGTTCAAAAAATTTGAACGTTGGCACATTTAATACGCGCCAACCAACTCTCTAACATTCAAATCTCTTCTTCCATTACATATAGACACTCAAATGAACATGAATCAAAATAAGATAGAGTAGAAAAAGAAGAAAGAGACGCTACTAAGGTCTGTATTCCGCTTTTTTCTACCTTTAAGTGATTTATACACATTTTGACAGAAGAACGAACTTCAACTTGCGGCATACTCCAACGCCAATCAAATCGTTACTTCTACGAGTTCTTCCTCGAGTTGTAACTTGCCTACACAAACT
Source organism: Annona squamosa (assembly GCA_035584095.1). Classification (NCBI taxonomy): domain Eukaryota; kingdom Viridiplantae; phylum Streptophyta; class Magnoliopsida; order Magnoliales; family Annonaceae; genus Annona; species Annona squamosa. The sequence goes on from JAXCLR010000092.1 coordinate 38,367,074, forward strand.
GTAAAGTGTAGATCTCTTTTTCTTTTCAATTTGTTATTCAGTTTTGATACTTGGTTTGACTTTGGTGTTTTAAACCAAGTTGTAGCAAAGTAGCATTGTGACTGGAGTGGGACTCGTCACCTACTTGTGCTGTGTATTGTATATGCCCCCTAGAGCTAGAATCTAGAAGAGAGTGAAGGCTCTAGTTGTATTCGTGGAATACATAGTGGAATTCAAGTCACAAGGGGTGTGAGCTTGGAAGAGTAGTAGGGAAGGTTACTCGAACCACTACAAAATCTTGTCTGTTGATTTTTATTTCTGTTTTCATTATCTTATTGCTTTTCATTTGTTTCATTAAAGGGGACTAAACTAAACTGGAAAACATTTTCAGTTTAAGCAAAAAAATTTAAATATCCAATTCAGGCCTCCTCTCTTGAGTAATTGCCATAAACTCGAGACCAACAAGTGGTATCAGAGTAGGTATTTGAATTTAAACCAAAAAGATCTTTTGAAATGGCATCCCAATCAACTTCCACTCCTACTTTTGCTGAGAGTTAATCTTTTACTAGACCACCCCTGTTTGATGGAACTAACTTCGGTTATTAGAAGTTAAGAATAAAATAATTAATCATGACTATGAACATTGACTCTTGGATTGTTATCCAAGACGGGGTTGTGTTTCCTACCGATGAAAGAGCCTTCACATGGTCTGAGGAAGAAGTTAGAGTTGTTAAAAGCAACGCGAAAGCCATGAATTTCCTCTCTTGTGCATTAACGACATCAGAATATGATAGAGTATCATCATGCCAAACCGCTAAAGAAATATGGGATACATTGACATCCATATCCGATAGAACTTTTCAAGTTCAAGGGATGACATCCATATACGATAGAACTTTTCAAGTTCAAGGGATGACATCCATATACGATAGAACTTTTCAAGTTCAAGGGACAAGGAAAAATATTTTGATTGGAGAATTAGAAAGTTTTAAAATGTTGAAAACAGAAAATATTTCTAAAATGTATGCTAGATTTTCCAAGATTACTAACACCTTGAAAGGGATAGGAAAATCAATTTTTGAATCTGAGCAGGTAATAAAAATTCTAAGGGCGTTACCCGAATCATAGACTCTAAAGACAAAAGACCTCAATACATTACGACTAGAAGACCTTATAAGCTCACTCATGTCACATGAGTTGATAAAAAGGAGAAATGAGGAGCAACATAGAGGCAAGAGAGCCATAGCCTTGAAAGCCTCACAAGATTCTGATGACTCCACCTCGTCGTCACAAAACGACGATGAAATCGCCTTATTTACAAAACGATTCAAAAAATTTATAAGGAAAGGAAGAAATTTTAAAAACTATACAGAAAGAACTTCTAAAGAGAAAAATAAAGAAGCAACAAAATATTTTTGGTGTGGGGGTACAGGGCATATGCAAGCCCAATGCCCAATGCCCAAGGAAACTAAAGCCAAGGAACGAAGAGAAAGAAAGTATCAAGGCGATAATAGAAAATTCCAAAGAATTAAAGGAAGAGGCATGCATATAAATGAGAATACACAACATGCAGTTCCTCAAGTGAAGAAAACGAGGCAGAGTGTGCAAGGATTTGTTGCATAGCAAATTCCGACATATGTCTTGCAACGACGGAAATTTTGGAGGATAAAATCACTTCTACAAATTACACAACTAGTCAAAAGGTAACCTCCAAACAAAAATGAGTTTATATTTTTTCTACAAATGAATGCCTCAAATCTACTGAATTAGAAAAACTTCAATAAGCCTATGATTCATTATATGAGAAACTAAAGAAGTTAGGAAATAAGTTCATAATAAAGAAAAGATAATCTAACACAGTAACAATTGTGAATGGAAAACTTACAGAAAAAGTCGTTCATTTGACAAGCGAAAGGAATACATTGATAAATGAGTTAGAAAAACTTAAAAAGAAAAATAAATCATTAAATGAATTGCTTACTAAGTTTTCTAATCCTGGTGAAAGTGTCAATTTTGAAAATGACCACCCAAAGCTATATGAAAGGTCTTGAGTATATTACATTTGAGCAGAGTGAAAATAGCAAATCTAATGCTCTAAGGAACCTTAGAAACAAACCAAAATTCATCCATGCTAAACCTAAGATAAATCATGTGATTTGGACTAAAAGACCAATTAGGAAACCAATTACCAAATGGCTTCCCACTCCTAGACTTCTAGGAACTTGTAATTTTTACAAGAAGATGGACACAAGACATTTCAATGCAAATTGAGAAAATTACAAAACCTTAATGCAAAAATGGTTTGGATGCCCAAGAGCATTGGATTTATGTCTTCAAAAGAAGATCAACATAGATTCCAATGAATAACTAACCCAAATGGACCCATAAAATGAGTACCAAAAGGATGAGCTCCACTTGACTTTATTTTTGCAGGTTTGTCTTACAGCTAAGGCCAATAACATATGGTTTATGGATAGTGGCTGTTCAAGATACATGACAGGAGAAAAAAGACTGTTCCATAAGATCAACCCATGCAACGAAGGAACAGTTGCTTTTGGAAATAATGAAAAAGGTAAATGAAATGTTTATAAAATTTCAAATGCATGTGTTGAGGACGTACTATTTGTTAAAAGGACTCAAACACAACCTAATGGGTATTAGTCAATTATGTGATAAAGGTTATAAAATTGTATTTGAATCCTCTATCTGTAATGCATTTGATAATGATCATATAATATTTAGTAGCAAAAGATATGGAAATGTATATTTGATTTGCCTAGATGAACTTGAGGAAAAATGTCTAATATCTATAGAAAATGATCCATGGATATGACATATAAGGCTTGGACATATAAATATGTCAAATATTAAAATATTATGGAAAAAGAGTCTAATATAAGGGTTACCAAAGCTTAAATATGATAATGATAAGATTTGCAAGGCTTATCAATTATCCAAACAACCCAAAATGTCCTTTTCCACTAAAAAGAAAATTTCAACAACTAGACCACTTGAATTATTACATATGGATCTTTATGGGCCATCGGACATTTTAAATCTTGGTAGGAAAAAGTATGTATTTGTAATTGTTGATGACTTTTCAAAATTTACTTGGATCGTACTCTTAGCTAGCAAAGATGAAGCATTTTTTATGTTTGTCACTTTTTCAAATTTGGTGCAAAATGAAAAACAAAGTACAATTATTTCCATTAGAAGTGATCATGGTGGTGAATTTGAAAATAAACGATTTATAGAATTTTGCAATGAAAAAGGAATTCACCATACATTTTCTGCGCCAAGAACGCCTCAACAAAATGGAGTTATTGAAAGGAAAAATCGGACAATACAAGAAATGACTAGAATTATGCTAAATGAGAGTAAATTGTCCAAAAAATTTTGGGGTGAAACTGTAGGTACAACTTGCCATGTATTAAACCGAGTTACCATTAGAGCAATATTGCAAAAGACCCCATATGAACTTTGGAAAGACAAAAAACTAAATGTATCATATTTTCATACCTTTGGATGTACGTGCTATGTGTTAAACAATGGAAAAATTAATTTGTGAAAATTAGATGTCAAAAGTGATGAGGCAATTGTCCTTGGTTATTCATCAAATAGCAAAGCATATAGAATTTTCAACAAAAGAAATCAAACAGTAGAGGAATCAATACATGTTATTTTTGATGAATTTAACCAAACTCTGAGAAAGGATGATGAATTAAGTGATGCAGATGATACATCACAGAATTCAAAAGTGGAACAAAAAGAGCAACAAGGAGAAACTGAGCCCAAGCCAGAAAATTCCACGGAAGAAAGGGTAAGTGAAGGTAAGAATTCCTATAAATCTCCAACTGATTTAAAATTCAAAAATGTTCATCCAATGAAGCAAGTTATAGGCAATATCTATGAAGGAGTAAAGACTAGAAGGTCAAAATAAAATATTTGTGGACAATATGCTTTTGTGTCAAAAATTGAACCGACAACTATTGATGAAGCTCTTAATGATGAAAACTGAGTTATTGCAATGCAAGAAGAGCTAAATCAATTTGAAAGAAATAATATATGACATTTAATTCCTAGACCCAAAGATTGCATTATTATTAGTACCAAATGGGTATTTAGGAATAAATTAGACGAAAGTGGACTTGTAATAAGAAATAAAGTCATACTAGTAGCCGAAGGGTATTCCCAAGAAGAAGGGATTGATTTTGAAGAATCATACGCACTTGTGGCTATACTAGAAGCCATATATATTCTACTAGCATTTGCTTCTCACATGGATTTCAAATTATTTCAAATAGATGTGAAAAGGCATTTTTGAATGGATACTTGAATGAAGAAGTATATGTTGAAAAACCTCCTGGATTTGAAAAAAATGATCAATCAAAATATGTTTGTAAATTAACCAAAGCATTATATAAACTAAAATAAGCTCCATGAGCTTGGTATGAAAGGTTGAACAAATTTTTGATTCATGATAAATTTCAAAGAGAAAAGGTTGATACTATATTATTCATCAAGTATAAAAGTAAGAATATTTTAATTGTTCAAATTTACGTAGATGATATAATATTTGGTGCTACTGATGAAACTCTGTACCAAGAATTTTCTAAGATTATGTAGAGCGAATTTGAAATGAGCATGATGGGAGAATTATATTTCTTCCTTGGACTGCAAATCAAGCAACAAGCCGAAGGGATTTTTATAAATTCGTCCAAGTATATCAAAGAAATGCTAAAGAAATTCAGAATGCAGATTAGCAAGGAAGCAAACACTCCAATGGGTTCAACAATCAAGATCGACACAGATGAAAACGGTAAATGTGTCGAACAAAAGCCATACAGAAGTATGATTGATTCTTTGTTATATTTAACTGCTTCTAGACTAGATATTCTATTCAGTGTTTGCATGTGCTTTAGATTTCAATTATATCCAAAAGAATCACATTTAATGGTTGTAAAAAGAATTTTTAAATATTTGATAAACATCACTAATCTTGGACTATGGTATCCATAGGGTTCAACTTTTGATTTAATCAGCTACTCAGATGTAGATTTTTCTATATAAAAAAAAGTACTAGTGGAACATGCTAATTTCTTGGAAACATGTTGGTTTCATGGTATTCAAGGAAACAAGCTAGTGTTGCTCTATCTATAGCGGAAGCTGAATATATAGCCGCCAGGAGCTGTTGTGCCCAACTACTTTGGATGAAACAGCAACTTAAAGATTACGATATTGATTATTATAATATTTCAATTAAATGTGATAATACAGGTGCAATTTGTTTGACTAAAAATCCTGTATTACATTCTAGAACCAAACATATAGATGTAAGACATCATTTTATTCGTGAATATGTTGAAAATCATGATATTTGTTTGGAATATGTGAAAACTGATGACCAAATTGCAGATATATTCACCAAGCCTTTAGCAAAAGAATCATTTTATAAAATTAGAAATAATATGAGGATGATTGAGTTAAATTAGAAACAGAAAGATATGAAAAATAAACTTAGAATAGTTCAAATCGACAGGCCAAGTCAACTTCGGAAGTCCCAGGTCGACTTAGGCGAAGTTGACTCCGCATTAGGGGCGAAGTTGGCTTCGGCTAAGGCAAGTTGACTTCAGGCGCGACCATCCAACTTCCCGCGTGGTCTCTTTTTCTTCTTCCTTCCTCTTCTCTTGTGCCGTCAAGCTCTCCTCTTCTCTCTTTTTCTCTCTAGCTCTCTCGGTTCTCTCTTCCGGCTCTCTCTCTTGTTTCTCTCACTCTCGGTCTACCTCTCCATTTCCATCTCTCTTTCGGTTCCTCTCTCTTAGACTGCCTCTCCTCTCTTCCGTTCTTTCTCGGTATCTCACTGGTTTCCATCTCTTCCTCTCTCTCTCTATCCCTATATCTCAGTTCATCTCTCTCTCTACTTTTCTCTATCTTTCTCTCCCTTGAACTACCTCTCTGATTCCTTCTATGTTCCTTGGCATCTCTCTCAAAATCCCACTTTAAAATCCCATTTCCCCAAAAAACTCATCTCAAATGGCACCCAAATCTAGATTGCCCAAATTGGCTATGTCCAAACCATCCCAAAGGCCAATTCCCAGACCATCTGGCTCCCAAAACGAGGAGAAAATCCTCAGGAGACAATGGACTCCATCTAAGCGAGCCCGTGAAGAACCATCCACCTCCATCGGTCGTAGAGTTCGTTTCCAAGCCGGAACTCCATCCATGTCCTCTCCAAGGGAGGAAGAACCCCAGACTTCCATAGTACTGAAACTGGGACCAGAAGAAGGGGAACCCCAACTACAAAGGGGCAGGTCTTGAAAATGCCAACAATGTATTTCAAGACCGAGCTGCAGCACAGTAGGTTCTCCAAGAGCTTTTATGAGCGTAAGATCTTTGTCCCAAAGATAATTGATTTCAAATTTCTTCACGATCATGAATTTGGGATAGAAGAACTATTGGTCTTTCAAGGATGAACATGACTTTTGAAAGCAGATGACAGGGTATATCCAGATTCGACCTGCATATTTTACTACCTATGGGATCAACAATACTTTAGCACCTTTGTTAAAGGAGTTGAGATGTTCTTGGATACAATGGCGGTCCCAAGTCATGATCATGCCCTAATAAAGATTGACAAAATCCTTTGAGTACCATTTGAGGATGAACAGCTACCTACCAACCTATCTATCACTCAAATATACAACCAGCTCACTAGGAGCAACAAATATTACCTCGGGATCAAGTTTCTACATTATATGAATTTATCTCCTAGGTTGAGGGTCCTAAGGCTGTTTATCGCTCACTGTATCTACCCCAAGGGCGGAGGCAAAAATCAAGTGAACCCATAGGAGGCGAAAATTCTGTGGAAAGTAGCAAACAAGGTCAAAGTCAGCCTCCCACGACTCTTCCTTGAAGCCCTTGCATCTAGAAAGGACAACCCACGAGGGGTTTTGCCTTATGGAACATGGATCATTAAGATCCTTGAACATTTTGAAGTGGACATCGACGGTGAGCCTTTCGAGGTACTGAAGCCGACCAATGCGATAAACAAGGCTTTGCTCCAAAGAATGAAGATTAATATGGATCAATTTAGGGTAGAGCGGATCAGGAAAAGAATGAGTGTACCGGCACAAGAAGAAGACGGAGGAGCACAGGTTGAGTGGGAGTAGCCCCCGCCATCATTAGAACCTCAACCTGCTCCATCTTCACCAAAGGACGCACCCGAGGAACCCGCATCGCCGCAATCGTGTGGATCGTGTTCACCACAAGGTGTTGGAAATATGTGGAAAACTAGCTAAATCCATGTTTTGATGATTAACAAATCAATTTGAGTAAGTCTTGGCT
>JAXCLR010000092.1:38400917-38421254 GCA_035584095.1 Annona squamosa
CTCAAGTTAGTCTTTGTTAATCATCAAAACTCAGTCTTTGATTAATTTATTTTGTTTTGAAGCATTGTTTCCAACAATCACTACCTTGCTTCTTAAAAAAAGATCAACTATACATTCCAAATCTTCTCCAAACTCTAAATATTCTCCCAAATTTTATGTTTCAAAACCTCAAATACACTACTCAAATGAACAAATGAACAAATGAACTACCTTTGTGCAAAACATTTCTCTTCAAAAGTTCATTTTTGGTTGATTTTCAAAGAAGTTATTTCAAAGAAAGTTCTCACTCTAACCAAGGAAGCTGAAAGTACCATTCAATATCAAGTTTGACATAGTCTCCAAAAAAGAAGAAAATGAGGAGGTCATGCCTTTTCAAAAGATGAATAATCAAGATATTCCATCTGAATGAGACTTACCAAGAAGACCCCTTTTAATTTTTTAAATCCTTACAAGATCATTTCAATTTCTCAAAATATTCCTCATGAGTTATTATTGTTTGTTTGATTTTGTCAAACTCATATATCACTACACTTTAGATACACTAATGTTATACTTTATGGTTTATTACTAATACCCGGTGATTTATCTTCATCATTTTTTGTTAAGGACAAAAAGGAGGAGACATACAACCATTGTGAAGTTCTTGATAGGGGAGCAGCAATATGAGCAATGTAATAGGTGGAGCAATATTCAACAATAGTTATAAATGTTTTGTCATCATTAAAAAGAGGAAGAATATGAACTTCGGTGAGAATCTCCTTTTGATTAGTTTTAATGATGACAAAGGATATGTTTTTGTGTTATTGATTCTAATATTTTGAAATTATATTTTGGGATCATAAAAGAGATTTTGAAAAGTGTTGTTTGTGAAATTATGATCTTTGAGTTTACAATACTACTTGTAATAACATGAAGCTTGAAATAAATAAATAACTTGAAAATGGAATATGCCTTTTGGAATGCTTGGAATAATTTTGGAATATGTTTAATTGAAAACTTTATTGGAATAATCATGGAATATGCTCTCTAAGATGTGCATAATCTTAAATTAAGATTGGTTTATTCATTTATGATTATCTTGAGTGGATTAACAAAATTGAAGCATGATTTTTTAAAAATTTATGTTTTTGCAAAAAAAAAAAAAAGGAGAAAAACAAGACCTCTTAGAACCAAAAGGTCGACCTTTTAGTTCAAAATCAACGCTGTCTCAATTAGAGCAAGCAAAAGGTCAATCTTTTTTATAGAAAAAGTCGATCATGATACAGTGCACTCAGGTGTACTTAGCTTTAGTGCTCCCAAGTGCAAAAACTCATTTTTTATATTTTTAAAATTCTTGTATATAATTGTTAATCTATGTGTATTTAACATGAGTACTAATTTTACCATTTTTTGAGACTTTTAGATTTTTTATTTTTTAAAATTAGTGGCACTTTCATAACTTATTAATTATTAAATGGCCACTAATTTTAAAAAATTAACAAATATCTAAAAGTATCTAAAAATAGTAAAAATTGATACATGTATTAAATATACTTGGATTAACAACTGTAAAAAAAATTAAAAAATAAAAAGATGGGTGACATGCACCCAGATGCATTCAATCAACGTTGGAAAAAGTCAACCTTTACGGTGTAGCAAAAACTCAAATTTTGAGGATTTTGGATATGCATGGAAACCGCTAGCTATCATCTAGAGCACGTTCCAAGGGTTCAAAAGACTATAAAAGGACTTGTGAGAGCTAGAAGCTATCGAAAAATTGAAGAAAAATATTTAAGTGCAAATTTAAGAGATTCCAAAGCACTTCATTGTGAGATAGCTTTCTGTGGAGGTTCAAAGGTGAAGCTGAAATTGTAAATTCTCGAAGGTATTCAAAGATGCAAAGTGTTGATCAATTTAAGAGTTGCTACTCTTACAAATGTGCTAAACTGGTTTGCTTTTTATTTAAAATTTTATTCTTTATATTACCTTGGAGCTAATGATGATCAAACCAAGAGAAAGGTTGTAATACCTTGGTGTCGATAGTGATCAAATCAAGATAAAGGTTGTAATACCTTGGTATTAATGATGATCAAACTAAGAGGAAGTAAATTAAAGTGTTGATTACTTCACGAGCCTACCTGGAGCTTAATGCCAATCCAGAAGATAGTTGAGCAATTCATACCACTATAACTTGTGTGTTAAAGTTAATTAGTGAAACCCAAGTCATCATACTCGAAAAATGGAGTAGGATGGAAAGATCAAAACCACTACATGTGTTCTTGTCTTTTTAGTTTGATTTCATTAGTATGATTTGTATTTTTTTAATTGATTTACATCATTTTACCATAGTTCTTTGAGTTGTCATCACTTGGGACCAACAAAAAAATTATTAAAAAATAAATATACATCTCATCATGCAACATTTTAATCATCCATTAAAAATATATGTTTTAACATTAATTCATATGTAGTATCTAGACCATTTGTGGTTTTAAAAAAAAAAAAACATTATAAAAACATCTCATCGAATAATGGGAATAGAGATCCCATTCTAGTTCTCCGAGACAAAGTCTCACACTCCAACTCTAGGTAATAGAAAATTTCTACCTTCGACTCTCCTAAGCTCTTATCTAAGAATATTTATTTTACTCCTAAGGCTATTATATTAAGAGGAAATAAAATATACTTTATGTATTTGTCAATTCTCTCTTAGTCGCGTGTCCGCCGAAAGAATATCTTATGCCAATGCCTCATTAAATATGGTCTAACTACCATCATTTGATTTGCGGCAACTCCAAATAAAATTAATTAATGAATTTTACTTTCTGTTTTATCGACAAGTACTTGCATTTTTGCATATTTATGCATAATACTAACTACTGATTTTACCTAGTTAAGACATATGTCTGATTATGACTAATTTCTCCTCATATAAAAGAAACTTTATAACTTGCATCATTTAAAAAAAAAAACTTAATGCTTGTATTTTAATTTTTCAACTCTTATATCTACACATTTATCTTTTTTCATTTCTGATCTTGAATCTCTCTTCTACACTTTTATTTTTTATTTGCATGTTTAATTTTTTTTAGCTTACTCACATCGTGCCTAAGTAGCTAACTTGCTATAACTCACATTGCATGTTTAATTTTCAATTTAGCATCTGCATGTTTATCATCTTGTACTTTGCACCATATTTTTTCTGCTCTTGTGTGATATGTTTATTTATAAGCTTTGCATACATTTATTTTTATTTTTTGGTATTTTTTGTTGCGCATATTTTAGGTCCGCTTGTAGGCCCATCATAGTGCACAAAAATTAACGTCCTCCACAAATACAATGCATGGTTTCTCGAAAAAATATAAACAAGGGATAACTGGGAACGTTTTACCAAATTTCCAACATGGGCCAAGCCCCATTACAAAGGAAAAAATAATAAAAATAAGGAGAGAAGCTATCCAACGGCTGAGACCATTCGTGGAGGTTGCTCACCATGTGAAGAAGGGGACACATGCTCTAAGGTTATTCATCATGCCCCAGATCAACTACTCAAATTGATTAAAAATAAAGAGGAAGCAACATGAAAAACGGACGGTCCCGATGGAGAAATGGACAAAGCATGATGACCTAGAGAATAATGAGCACTCCCAGTGGAACACAAAGCATCAGGTAAGCTATCCATAAGAAATGGGCCACACATCAGAGGTACGAGACATTGTCTTTCAAGTACATGCATGTCGAGCATAGTACAACTCACCGACGGTCTGGATTAATCGTGGCTGCCAAAATGCATAGCCAGCAAAGGGTTGTGCATGCGAGTAGTAAACAGATGGCTACAAAAAATTCAAGAAAATCACTCAGATGAACAACACAGACTACAAGATTGATCATCCAACAAGTGCCAACAAATTCCGGCCTTGCAAAATTCCCATCCGTGTAATTATATTATATTTCTTTGGAGATTAAATCTCTACTAGTTCTATCTAAACACAGGAAGATCTGATCATGATATGCCCCACGAATTAATGAATAACGATCCGTTCAATGTGAAATCATGATCTATCCTCGGAATTAATATCTTGATTTTATTTTCCTCACGCAAGTACAATATGAAATGGCACAACCCAAGTCTGGTGAGCTTTCGTAAACATAAAATATCTTGCGCAAGTACATGAGAAAGGACTATTTTTTAATTTTTAAAATTTGAAATAAAATATTTAAAAAAATCAAAAATATAAAAACACTATGTATATGGGACATTCATGCTTGGCCTATATACGAATTTCAAAAAATATATATATACGCTAGACTGTACTAAAGCTAAATGCATCCACGTATATCATACCAGAATTTTTCATAAAAATCAACATTTTTATATAACTTGATCCTATGCACCCAGGTGTATATAATTTATTTTTAATATTTTTTGAAAATTTTTTATAGAATTATTAATCTAAGTATGAATTAATTTTTAACATATCTGAATATTTTTAGTTTTTTTTGAATTTTTTAACATCAGTGACATTTTTAGTAATTTAAATTTACTAAAATACCATTGATTTTAAAAATTCAAAAAAAAATCTACAAATCTCCAAAAATGATAAAAATTTATACTAACAACCGCATTAAAAAATTTTCAAAAAAAATATAAAATGGGTATTTGCACCTGGGTGCACCAAAGTTAAGTAGATCACATTTCTATTTTATTTTAAATATCAACTGACTAAAAGATACAAAATCACTCATATGTTATTATTTTTATCAAATGACCTACTTAAAATTTTTGCAATCACTGTTTTATAAGTCTAACTAGACATTTGGTTAGTGACGACTCTTTATCATATTTTAATTACCATTAAATGTGTGTTCCTGCTCATGAAATTTATATTATTTATAAAATCTAAATTCTAGCTTCAACTCTATTTATAAAATTTAAACATTAACCCTATTTATGTAAGAGCAGTGATTACATCCACTACTTAATTGGCTTACCACAAATCTTATGTTTTAATTTTGTCACAAACCCGTCTTTTTATGAAATATAAATATGTTAGTTTAGGTATATTTAACCTATAAACTAAGCTTTATTATTTTTGAATTTTAAATATAGGGGTATTGTGTTCATTTTCTCACGTTAAATATAATCCAATACCCCTGCGTTTAAAATTAAATATATATCTGGTGGTTTTGCTGCCTTTTGCTTCAATGTTGTAACCACGTTCGTAAATGTGGCGTTCGCATGCATTAAAAATATTGTAATGAGGCTTGGGTGGCGTTTATCAATAATGGTATTCCAAGTTCAAATTGCATAACATTAATACATTATTATTTGATCTAAATCAACCCCATCTATGATCACGATTCAAAAATTCTTATATTTATTAAGAAATGCAAATATTTGATGCTGAAAATTTTTTATTACATCGTGAAGGAAGACAATGGTTCGCACAGGGTTCAAAACCCAGACCTCAAATAGTGCCGCACGCCTTTATGTGAAACCCTGTCAGCTGACTCATGTCAAGTTCAAATTTGTGCACAATTTTTAATATTATCATGTCTTAATTACACTAAAAAAAATCGGTGGTTTTTCCACCCATGCCTACAAGGTTTGGGCAAAATTGTACATGTGTCGTAACTTTTGTAAAATTTGCATTTATATTTATGAAGTTTGCATGAAATTATCGGCATACCTACTAATCTTAAATCTTTTTTTAAAAATAATCTTTTGTATTTTAAATGAATTCTCTTGTTTAAAAATATAAGAAAATACTATCAAAATGCCAAAATTTTGTTTTTTACAAATATTCCTTACATTAAACAGATCCATTTAATGTGAGAAATATTTATAAAAATAAATTCTTTAAACCCATTTTCTTGTATTTTTCATTTTATAGTTTATTGGGGTATTTTCGTAATTTTAAAAAAGTTTCTGGGTATGCCAGCATTTGCAGACAAATGTTTTATAGGAATGTATGCAAATTTCAAGTCGGCATGCCTTCAATTTCACACAACACAAACTGCATAGGATAAATCCGCAAAACCCCAAAAGATGTGAATATTTTTTTGAGCTTTTAGTAAATATACCCACTATGCCTTACCCTAGTCCCAAATATACTTATTATCTTTTCAAAATTTCAGGCATACCTAAAACATTTGCAGTTAATTCTAAAAATATTCATTTCATTAAAAATCGTTAGTTAAATTTTTATAAATACCTAAAATACTCCTATTATAAAACAAGAAAAAAAAAATAAAATAGAAAAATGAAATTAGGTTCTCCAAATTTAGAGTTCATGTGCAATTAGGACATTAGTACGTTATGATGTTTAATTTTTCAAGTAAATCTAAGATACAATGGGCATATTAGTGATTTCACATATTAACTAATTACATTAACTCACAGATTGAGTTTTTTAGAATTAACTACAAACCTAGTGGATATATTTAAAATTTTAAAAATGTGATAGGCATATTCGGAACTAAGATCAAACATGATGAGTATATTTGAGAAATTTTTTTTTTTATATTGTATACATTGCGACCTCTGATATTACAAATCAGACTTATTCACAATTCTTACCATGGATTAACATTTTGTAAATACTCCTACATTTAGGAAGACAACTGTAAATACCCCATTATCAGGGGATACATATGACAATACTTCTCTTTGCATCACGCGTACTTTGTTTATTATTATTATTGTTATTATTAGATCTACATCACACGGATGTTAACGCACACCTTTCAGCCCATTGTAGTAACATCATACAGGTCCACTAGAAACCAAAGGAGACAACCTGAACTCGGTTTCATGTGAGAAAAGCTCCGAACTTAAATGGGATTCGTTTCCGCCATATAACACATTTGAAGAATAACCGTAGAGGGATTTGCTATTGTTGCATTGCAAAAAACCCGGGAAAAACCAGTGTGGCCCCAAGAAAAAAAACAGATTGATGACTGATGAGCAACCGCAAAAGATCAATTTGAATCTTGTAGCCGAAATGTCCAAACGGGTCTTTGCCAGATTGGTCAATTACTCGTCATCATCCCTTATGGGGAAGAGAGAGAGAGCAAGGAAGAAGAAGAAAACTGTTTGGAGAAGACCTTTTTTCAAACAAACAAAATACAGATTCCTCGAAATGGCATGCTATTGGATGCCTCACTTTGATCAAAGGCACATGATTCTGAAACCTGCAGTTGTCTCAAGTGCACAGAACAATATTATGCAAGAGTTTTACCCCATCTGTCCAGTGCAGAACATCCAAAATTAAACAAGAGAAGGAGACTTACAATAGTTTTCATTTCTGAGTTTGACCCCATATTCTTCTATCTACATTATGATTTCTGGGTTTACAAAGTGCTGGCTTATCTCCTTGTGAGGGAGAACTACTACTCCCCGGAGGAACATTGTGTCACCGACATGGATATTCTCTCCAAGCACTGCTATGCCGCTGATGTGGGCTGACTCTCCAATTGTGGAATGCCACCCTATTATGCTACCAGATATGCATGCCGAACTCTTTACCCTGACCCCCTTCATTAGGGTGCATGATGATAGCCTCACCCTGGACTCTATGATGCAATCAGGACCCACAACGACATCAGGTCCGATCATGCAATCATCACCAATCTTCGCATTTTTATCAATTAGGACATTTCCTATGATGTTGGACCCAACCGCAAGATGTAAGGATGAATTTCTTCTCAGGTAATCCAAGTAGAGCCTCAGCCCTGCCAGGAAATCCTTTGGCTGCCCAATATCCATCCAGAAGAGTGTTAAAATCATGGCATAAAGTTGGCCATCCCTGGCAATGGAGGGAAAGATTTCTCTCTCTAGAGATGTGGGTCTTTCCTCAATTCGGCTGAGCACAGAAGTATTCAGGATATAAATTCCTGCATTGATCTTGTTGCCAATAAATGTAGTGGGTTTCTCCACAAATTTCATGACTTTCCCGTCCTCCTCATCAAAAACCACAACACCGAACTTTGAAGGTTCATCCACCTACACATGGAACATCTCACTGTCATGCTAAAATGAAAAAAATAAATAAATAAACATATGAACTATAAACCCTTCCAATGAAGCAGTGAAGCACAGACAACATGGCCAGGCCCAGGCACATCTTGAGAATTACTCATTCAAGTCTTGATAGTGGTTATTTTTATATAAAAAGGAAAGAGGGTGTCCACTCCATGTTGATCCTACTTTCAACACCGCTCATAGAAACTGTGGTCTTATGTCCTGCTCATAGAAACTGTGGTCCAGCACCTAAGGGTGTCTTAACTACTTGAAATTCTGAATATCCAGTTTTCTATCTAACAAGTAATATGGACATCTTTCAATTGCTCAGAAAGGTCATTTTTCATTTTCACAAAATTTAAGGTCTATTAAGCTTTGATAGGAATCAACATGAGAAAGGCATAGATAGAAAAGAAGAGTGAACAATCAAAAATAGTCCTTTGCCTTTGTAAAACAAGTAATATTGACAGCTTTTGATTGCTCAGAAAGGTCATTTTTCATTTTCACGAAATTTAAGGTCTATTGGCTTTGATAGGAATCAACATGAGAAACGCATGGAAAGCAAAGGAGTGAACAATCAAAAATAGTCATTTACCTTTGTAACCATAATTGAAGCTTCTCCTCCATGTCCTTCATGAAACTGGAGCATTTCTTTCAAAGAATACTCACAAATGATGTCACTGTTGAGCACAAAAAAGGGCTTATCCAGCTCCATCAGTATATCCTTTGCAAGAGCCAGTGGACCTGCAGTACCCAATGGTTCGGTCTCCACTGAGCATATAATTCTCAATCCAAGCTTTTTCTCGTACTCTTCCAAAAAGCTGAGCATGACCTATCAATGAACTAGATGTATTAAACTGATTTATAATTAGTTAACCAGAAAAAAAAAACTTATTTCATACCTGGGGCTGGTAATTGATGGCTAAAATGACTTCAGTTGCACCAACTTCCTTAAGAGCTTCAATCTAATGGATCGAAAATAGAAACAATAGGATATTACTCTCATGGGTTAAACGAAATGCAAGGAACCAGGCCTAAGCAAGATGGAAAAACCTGATGCAAAATCATAGCTTTGTTAGCAAACTCAACAAGTGGGTTGGGTTTACTGAGTGTCAATGGCCTTAGGCGGGTTCCAAATCCACCCACAAGGATGACTGCCTTCATGTTGATGCCCTAATACTGTCAATGCTCGGAATAACTGTCTAGAGAAAAACCAATTAATGCCAGTGGATGACTTTCTTGGAATCTGCTGGATTGACAGTGTCAGGCAAGTTTACAAATAAACATCATTGCAACCATGTGTCTGTCTTTTTCTAATCTGCTGGATTGACACTGCCAGAATAGTTTTTAAAAAGACATCAGTACAACCTTGTTTCTTTCTTTTTCTAATCTGCTGGACTGATGCCACCAGATCAGTTTACAGACAGACATCATTGGAACCTCACGTCTGTCCCAAAAGAATTATAAAAAAGTCAAAATTTTTTACTCGCCACAGGAGTTCTGTTAAAGAATACAAGGGCATGGCCACCCATCAGAATCATGTGGGATATGCCCCAGCTGTTTTTAGAATCAGGCATGTCAATTCAATGGGTGGGCAGTATTTGTCCAAAATGGGTGTGTTTGGCAATTGACAAAAAACGTCAAGTTAAAACTTTTCAATTTAAAACTTTTCACTCTCTACAACTATCATATTTTTTAATCATTTTTTCATATTTTCCTATACAACTACCCTACTTTTCAATCATTTCTACACAATTAACCTATCTATTTTAACTTTATCCTCTTTATTACTCATCATTACCCCTATCATATTACATCATTTGACAACTTTTACTCTCCACAACTTTTCATTAAAAGTTTTATACATTACCAAACACACCTAAATGAGTAACAAATGTTTGGATATGACAACTACACATCCTTGTTAGACATGCATATTGCCCAGCCAATCCGTGCGCATTATCGGATCATGTCATCTAAACAGCATATCCCACCTAATCCACAGCCCAAATGTCCCGAAAGGCATGAAGATTTTGACTTATTATGTGCATTTTGATGCACAGATAAAAACATGGGTGTGTTTGGATGTTCACTGGCAAGCCGCAATCCACTAGCTAAAAACGTATTAAAAAAACCAACTGCCCAATGCTTGAATTGATCATTCAAACGCTCCCCAGCTTGTAAAACTGGGAGTTGTGGGAGTTTTGCAACTGACCTTAGCCTTGAGTCTTGAGCTGCGGCCTACAGAAATGAGTTGGGCAGGAGAGCACTTAATAAAGCGCGAAGCAAGCGGCGTTCTTCCCGCGCGCCGATTCCTCCGCCGTAAAAGCTACGCGGGCTCAGGGCGAATGTCATGTGAAATGACGATATTGCCCAGGAAGTTTCAAATGACGAGTTGGCGTCCCCAGTTCATGTGTCCATTCCTGTTGATCCATCGATCATTGCCTGAAACATCGATGGCTAGATCATTTCTCACAGAAGAAAGGTTAGTGATCATGTTCTATTGGTGCCGGTTGGGTATGAGGTTCTGATGTGTTGTTGAAAAAAAGACCGTGAGAATTGAATAAAAATCCTTCTATTCATCTTGTGCGGTTACCCGTAAATCAGGTAATTAAGGGCTATTGAAAATTTTTTGATTTTCTAGAAACTTTTGTGTACGTATGCGGTCCCTCTAAATCCTCCAATACATGAAATTTTGTATTTTAATTTTTAAAATAAAATATCAAACAAATTTTTAAATTGTCAAATTTTACGGGAGAATTTTATTTATTTATTTATTTGATGAATACGGGTAGAAGATTTGGGTTGGTTCCATATATGTAAAATACTAAAAATTATTTTTCCAGTCATCGTTCACCTGTAAATTAGTTAGTTCTTCATAATAAAATGATCACCTTATCGGCGTGTTTGGGGGAAAAAAAATTTCTGCCCATTTTTTTACAACTACCCTGCTTTTCCACCGTATTTCTTCCACTACTACCAACTTCCTGTCCAATAGTTTTTACCTATTCATTCATGCAACTATTTTTACGCCTAATTATTTCTCTTATATTATCATGTTTTCCACCTTTTTCAAAATTTTTACCACCCCAACTTTTACATATTTTTTCAAGATTACATACCCAGGTGAAATAATTAGAAAAAGATTTTCTACTCAAAACTTTTTCCCTCTGTTTTTACCCTATTTTTAATATTTTTACATCTTTTTATATAATTATATATATTTGTACTACACTTCTATGAAATTTTTATTCCACATGACTTTCTCTATTTTTAATATCTTAATAATTAATAGAAAATTTACTTCACATATTATATTCACATTATTTATATGAGAAGTGATTTTATTAGCCCAGGTTAAGTAAATAACTCACTTAAACTACCTTATAGAAACTCTTTCATTTGTTTATTAAGAAGTCATCTTGTTAGTCCAAGTTAAACAAATGCTCCGCTTAGCCCACCTTGAAAAATTTATTTATAATCTTTTTCTATTTTTTCTTTATACACATGTTTTCTAAGTATATTTAATATATAATTCAAGTTTCAACATTTTTGGATATGTGTATATATTTTTTTGAGATTTCTAAATATCTATGTGTATGTATATATTTAAAATACACTGATCTTTAAAAATCTAAAAAATATATATACATATCTAAAAATGGTAAAACTAAGTTTATATATTAAATACACTTGGATAAACAAGTGCATGAAGAACAAAGCAAAAAAAATTATTGTATATAGGTTTTTGAGGTGGACTAAGTGAAACATTTACTTTGCCCGGGTAAACAGGATCATTCTTATTATTTATTATTATTATTATATGTGGGCAGTATCATATAAAATTGTTGCATATATTTAATGTTAAATATCAATCTTAAAGTAATATTTTCAATGTTTAAATCATCTAAAATATTATTACTATATGCATATTGATTCTACAAAAATGTCATTACATTTTAATATATATGTAAATAGGTCTAATCATTTTCGTAATTTGCACCTAAGTCTATTTATTTTTAAGCAAATGTAAACTAGGCACATTTTTTATTTGAATGAAATTTGGTTTTCCCGCTAAACAAGTGATACTAAAATAATAAATAGATTGAATTTTATATCAATCATTAGCATCTTAAAAATTAAAAGGCTTATACAGAACTGCTTCATAAAAGTGAAAGCTTTTTTAATTATTTTCACGCATTTCATATAATTATTATATCTTTTTTAACTTTTCTTGTTCCTTGTCATATCACGTCATACCATATCATCATTTATTATTAATTAAGATTAGAATGAATCTAGGTGTTTTAACTTGTAAATAGTATATAACTAGAGGCATGACCTACTGTGGCCAAACGCGCATGGGCCCTAATTGTGTTTGGCACAAAATCATAATTTTTAATTTTTTGTGATGTGTATTTAATATATAAATCCTGTTTTACCCTTTTTAGAAATATTTACATATTTTTTTCATTTTAAACATTTAAAAATGATAAAACTTGATTTGTAGATTAAATATCCCTAACTTAAAATGTTTATAAAATATATATATGATTTTGGGCCGTACGCAGCTGATCACGCTTCTTTATTTAACCAATGACAAAATTTGCATGTATTGTCGTTGATTTGAGCAAAAGTTAGAGCGACTCACCGTTCAACAACCTCCGGCTATCTGCGGTTATAACTACTACAACCCGACAACATCTCTCATGGGCTAAACTTCTTTCTTTTCAATGCACCGGCTGCATTTGAATCACTCTTTCTTTTTCTTTTTTTTTTCTTCCTCTTTCTTTCTATATCACAGTCTATATTTTCTTAAAAACTATCGATAACATTTTCTCAAAAACTATCTATATTTTTGTTTTTCTGCATTTCTAGTCCATTTTGTTTGTTGCAGTCATTGGAATAGAAAGTTTTCTTAGAACATTATTGTCTTTTCTATCACAATAATTCCACATTTTTTTACGTACAATGAAAAGCAATTTTTACTCGGCCGCGCATTTGAAATTCAATTCGTAAGTTTGTTTTCAATGCTTTCACGGCATATAATTTTCTAACATTTTAGGAATAATTTTTGAAACATATTATATTTTTATGATTATAACAATAAGCTTGCTTTCAATGCTTTCACGGCATATAATTTTCTAATATTTTTGAATTAATATATCATTATAAACAATACGCTTTCTTTCCATGCTTTCATGAAATATAATTTTCTAATATTTTTGAAATAATATTTGGAATAAACAGGCTGCATTTGAATCACTCTCTATTTTTATTCCTCTTTTTTTCTACGTCATGATCTATATTTTCTTAAAAACTATCTATATTCTTGTATTTTTGCATTCTCAGTCCATTTTGTTTATTGCAATCATTGGAATAAAAAGTTTTCTAAGAAAACTATTTTCTTATCTATCACAATAATTCCATTTTTATCATTGCATATTTTTTTACGTACAATGAAAGCAATTCTTACCTGGCCGTGCATTTGTAAATTCAATTGGTAAGATTGCTTTCAATGCTTTCACGAAATCTAATTTTCTAATATTTTAGGAATGATATTTGAAACGTATTATTTTTTATGATTATAACAATGAGCTTGCTTTCAATGCTTTCAAGAAATATAATTTTCTAATTTTTTCGAAGTAAAATATTTATCATTATAAACAATAAACTTGCTTTCGATGCTTTCATGAAATATAATTTTTTAATATCTTGGAAATAATATCTGGAATAAACCGGCTGCATTTGAATCACTCTCTTTTTTCCCTCCTTTTTTCTACGTCATAATCTATATTTTCTTAAAAACTATCTATATTTTTGTTTTTCTGCATTCCCAGTCCATTTTTTTTATTGAGTCATTGGAATAGAAAGTTTTCTAAGAAAATTATTTTCTTATCTATAACAATAATTCCATTTTTTATCATTGCACATTTATTTATGTACAATGAAAGCAATTTTTACTTGGACGGGCATTTATAAATTCATTTGTTAAGCTTGCTTTCAATGCTTTCACTAAATATAATTGTCTAATATTTTGGGAATAATATTTGAAACAAATTATTTTTTATGATTATAACAATAAGCTTGTTTTCAATGTTTTCACGAAATATAATTTTCTAATATTTTGGAAATAATAGATCTATCATTATAAACAACAAACTTACTTTCAATGCTTTCATGAAATACAATTGTCTAATATTTTGGAAATAATATTTGGAACATATTATTTTTTATCGTTATAAAAAATAAGCTTTCTTTCAATGCTTTTGTGAAATATAATTTTCAAATATTTTTTGGAATATTGTTTGAAACATATATTTTTATCATTATAAACACGAAAGATTTTTTTTTTTTTTTTCAAATCTTCAAAGTGTAAGATTTAATTTAAGATAATTTGAAAATCTACCTAGATAGTTTAATTAAGGAGAGTAATTTGGTGTGTCCGCCCCAAAGTCATCCAGAATTCAGCTGCTCCAGCTGGCTAGCGCTCGTCCGTCGGATGGAGAGGATTGAATAGGCGCCATTGGATCATGTTAAATGGAAAATTTTGAAAATACCCCCTGTAGCAGAGACGAAAAAAGGCGCGACCCTCTCTCCCCGAATTTCCCGCATAGCTCTTCATCTGTCTCACACCTTGCAATGGCACAAGTTTTGCAAGATAAGATCCCCAGTAATTGCAAAAGCCAGGCAGACTCCACATAAGTTTCTCGTCAAATCACCACCCACATTGTCAAAAATTTCTAGCTCAGAACAAGAATCCAACTGTTTCGCTATGGCAATTTCTGGCCAAATTGGCCATGATTGAAGCTAAAACTACCACTTCAATAGCATATAAGTTGCGACAATCCTTCTTGCCAGCATCACTGAGGCTGTTTTTCTCATCATCCAAGTTTACTACCAAATTGGTATCCCCATTGAAGAGCAGAAAAATTCTGTTCCGAAGATTGGTGGGTGGATAATTGGAGTAAAACCGATGCCAACTCCAGGGGATGGGTGCTTCGCATTCATGATTCTTGTAAGAAAGAGCTGTCGATTGAGGTGGTTTAACCAACTTGATCCTCAGGTCAATAGGAGACCTTTCATCAATTTGTGGACTGCGCTCCACTCTCATCGCCCTTTCTCTCTTTCATCTCCTCTCATTTGTCGCTACGCCTCATTTGGTCACTGTCGGATCCCCATAAATCTGTCGCTCGCATGCCTAATTCCCGTTTCACCACTAATCGAAACTACATCTTCTTCATTCTTGTCGTTGGTGGTTAATAGTGACAAATCCAAACAGTTGACAGGGGCTAGCGCCCATCTCATTACCAGTTGCTACAAAAAAAAACAACAGCCATTCAAAATCCACATCCATTAAAAATCAATTAATCCAATAGGCAAAAACATTCAACAATTTTTGGCATTGCACCCATCAAATTCTTTCAAGCTGTTAGCAGTGATCAAGTAACGCTAACTACCATTAGGTTCCAACACTAATGATCTTAGCTATCTAGTGGTGAAAGCGGGAAATACCCATCAAAATCTAGCAGCAGAACAAGACAACAACTCAACCCTCCTTCACTTCCAAAATTCTAGTTTTGAATCAAGATTCACTTGTGGCATAAGCTGAAAGGCTATCTGCTATCCAAATCAAATAAAATTCCCAACAAGATTTACAACTGAATTAATGAAACATGAGCTTCCAACATAAGAACATGTTCGGGCTTAGGAGGGAATGTTTTCTCTTTAAAGAAAGAAAATGTTTATTTTTGCTGGTATATTCAGTAATTAAAGATTCAATTCACTTTAGAAAAAATCCACTTCTAAAATAAATAAAATGTAGCTACAAAACTCAGTTTTGCTTTTATAGTATTCTATTTGAAGACATAAAAATCCACATTCAAAGAGACCGAAAATGGTGTTGTTAGGAGGAAATCGGGGTAGCCGGCATGTTGCAGAAATGATCGACAAGTGGTTAGTATCATCGATGGTAGGGATGACTCATTTGCAAGACGGGCCTTTTTTGATCATTGTTGTTACAAGGGGTATTTTGAAAAATCTCTCTAACATGATCTAAAGGCACCTCTTCAACCTACTCTATCCAACGGACGAGCGCTGACAAGCTGGAGCAGCCGAAGTCGAGACGATTTCAGTGCGGACTCACCAAATGGCGCTCCTTTAATTAATAATTGGAAATATACTTAATTTCAGAAATTGCAAATAACGCGCACATATAGTTTGACCATAAATATAAATATACCAAGGTCATTACAGCTCCATTATTACACCATCACGACAGGAATATATTCGCAAAATATATGTAAACTATTTAGGTATAATTTGCAAAATTAAATATACTCATTTAGTTTTAAATATACCCACATTGTTTGTATATATTTGCAAATATACTCACGTTGTCAAGTAGCGTGATGTTATAGGATTTTGCAATCATGTTCAAATTATGTAGGGGTCATTTGCAATTTCTAAAACTATGTAAGTATATTTACAATTATAATCAAACCATTTGAGTGTAATTCCAAATTATCCTTTAATTTACAACTAAATAGAATTAAAATATGGATTTTGCAAAAGGAAAGTCCAAGAAAACTAAGAAAAAAGATGGGTAGTGATCTAATACACAACCTATATTTTTTTATGATCTTAAAATATTTTATTTTAAATACAAGCTATTATTATGTTTGCCCATATAGGTTTATTGGTAGCACCAAAAATCACCTTGATTGAAAATTTCCATCGGTTAGAAATTTAATATATTTTGAAAATGATTTATTGCTATTAAAATTTAAAAATAGTATTGAGTAGATAACATATTTTGAAAGTGAACATATAGTTATTAAATTTTGAAAATAATACAGAGTATATATAAAATTTCAATCAAGGTGATTTTTAGCATCATGAATGTATATATATATAAACACAATAAATAGTTTAGATTTGAAAAAAAAAATTAAAATAACGAAATGCATAGGTTGTATGGAGTATATGGACATGCACATGCAACTCTATGCATTTTAGGGTATAATTTGGATAGGATTTTCGTAAATATATATCTGGTGAATTTGTAGGGAAAATCAGTTTGATGTATATTATGGTTTTGAGTGTTTGTTGGTAGGTGACTTGGAAATATTTTTGGTATTCTTGAATAATTTGATTATATTTGTAATATTTTTTATGATTGGCAAATTTCATGTATATTCATGAATTTAACCCTTAATTGTACTTGTACTTGTAAACTTTTAAATTTTCAAATATGACCATGTATTGTTCTCAAAATTTCATTTATAACCATAGCCATTTGTGAAATGACAAATATAGCCAAACCCTAATTATAATTCTAAGCTAAAGGTTTTTATTTTTAGAACTTTTATAACTATAGAATCATACTTTTACTGCTATAATTATACATCATTTAAATACAAAGTTTTATCTATAAATCCATAAATAGATTTTGGGTATATTTGTCATTTCACATAGCAGTGTGAGAATCAACGAAATTTTAGATAAAATGAATGAATAAAAATTCATCTTAATTAATATTAGTACGATTGCAACCTCTATCATTTGTTCAGTGATGAAAGATCATTACAAACTTGTTCCAAAATACAATTTTGTTCTTACCCATCAAATAGATTTATGGTTCATACAACTGATGCATAAATCAACTAGAGTATGACCTATCAATACTGATTAATGAAACTTTATTAAGTGTTGGGTGTGTTGTTATGATCAATAACATTGGAAGTGAATTGTTTGTGTTTGCAAGAATAGGTCATGGTTGAATGAGTAGATATAATTAAAGTTGTTCATGAAATAAAAATACATCATAGTTCCTAAGAATGTTGAAGACTTTCTAGCTCTTGGCTAAGCTCATTTTTGTGCTATATAAAGAGTTTAATCTCATGGAAGATAGAGGTTGATAAAGTGAGTTCAAATTTGAGTGTGTCAAATTGAGTTTGATTATGCTAACCATGATTTTGTAGGAGTTGCCTAATGATCATTAGAGTACCATGTTGTTGATATTTTGCTGAATTTCAACAAACTACTTTTATGCAGTCATTAGTTTAAGACTTAATTCATTAATATTTCTTCATTATTGTATCTTTGGCATTAGAGGATTTCTAACTAAGACTAAGTAGATCAATTTAAGTGTAAGAGTGTATTTGGAAAATGATAAAGCTCTCGTATGAGAAGTTTTTGGTGTAGAAAAAGTTGAAATGAGAGAAAATAATATGATATGAAGGGATATTGATGAGAAAATAAAGATAATAAAGTTAAAATAAATAGGTTAGTTGTACGGATAGTTATATAGAAATGATTGAAAAATAGGATAGTTGTATAGAAAGATGTAAAGAAATAATGAAAAAATTGAGCAATTAATGGAGAGTAAAAAATTTTAGATGAAAATTTTTACTTAAAATTAAATGTACCCGAAGTGTGATTATTTGCTTTAGAAGCCAATACAAGTGTATGACGTAAATATGATTAATTGCTCTTGAAGCCACTATGTGGACCCCAAACCGAGCGTCATAACATGAGTCTTACTCCGGGACAGTTTATTGATTGGAAAATATGATCAGGATTGTTCCCTTGTCATACGGCGAGTTCATTTGATAATTATTCATTTATTATTTACTCCATAGGAGTTTATCTCACGGTCCTCAGTCAGTTTCACATCAATTTGCCTGTCTGGGCCATCATCAAGTCCTGATATACACCTTTAAACATTTAATTCCTACACATCATGTTCCATCATATTTCATAAAATCCTCTCGTATTCATATCATAACATAATATTCATTCAACATTTGTCAATAAAAATTTTTCTTCATTATTCCAACATACACCACCATGTAAATCACATAAATTGCAACAAGTAGCAATCACGCAATTCATAATACATTTTTCTACACATAAAAGCATACACAGGGATCCATATAATCATCATCCTTCATTTAACTTGAGCTCCTCCTTCGTAGCCATCCTTACACCTGTCCAAGGGTTTGAAAAATGAATCGTGAATATAACTCAGTAAGCAAGCTACATGATTTTTCAGGAAATTCATTTTACAGGCAAAGTTTTCATGTAAAGAAATATCTTTAAAATCAACATCATACCCACTTGTGGGTGTATCATTAAAAAATGAAATATCATACCCATCATGGGTATATCATGAATAATGTTATGCATTATTATTATTAAAAACATGAACATCATATAATGTTACGTTAGCTAGGCGACCATCCCGTCATCCTGCTCCTATCTTAAAGAGGGCGCCGCCGGCCTTTGACCTATCTTAGCGACTTGGTCGCACTAGAGGGGGACAATCGGTCTGCTTATGACGAGCTGCGTATATGTCAATTAAAATGCTTGCTATTTACGCAAGTATACGTATCGTGTCAAGTAATAAAGAATGAGTATATGTTGGTCCCGAGTTTATGGCAATTACCCAAGAGGGGAGGGCTGAATTGGGTAATAAAAAAATTTTAAAACTTTAATTAGAGATTTTACCCCGATTTAGTTCAAACCCCTTAAATGAAACAAGTGGAGACCAATGAGATAATGAATGCAAAAATAAAAAAACTGTAGACAAGATATATAGTGGTTCGGGCAACCTTTCCCTACTCCACTCTTCCAAACTCACACTCCCTTGTGACTTGGGTTCTACTACGTATTACGCGAATACAACCAGAGCCTCCGCTCTCTTCTAGATTCTAGCTCTAGGGGGCATATACAATCAACACAAGTAGGTGATGAGTTACACTCCAATCACAACTCTACTTGCTATATCTTGGTTTGAACCACAAAACTCAAACTAAGCACCAAAATCAAATGACAAGATGAAATAGAAGAAATCTACACTTTACAAATTTGTGTAGCAAGTTTCAGCTTGAGAAAGAATCTGTAGAGGTAACGAATCTTATTGCGTTGAAGCAAACAGCAACTGTGAAAGTTGTTTTTCCTTTGAAAGTATATAGATCACTCAATTGTAGAGAAAATGGATTGAAACTCTTTGTAGCACTACTTTCCTATTTTTTCAGCTCTATCTTGTATGTATCAACGTTTACTTGAGTGTCTATATATAGAGGAGGGAAAATTTTGAACATTATAGAGTTGGTTAGCACATAATAAATGTTCCAACGTTTAAAAATTTGAACGTTACGTCTCCAAGTCGCAGGTGGAGTCGACTTCGTGTGTGACTTTACTTAAGTCGCATGCCGGAGTCGACTTCGTGTGCGACTTCAGCTGTTCTTCAGTTTCCAAGTCTATCTTCTGGGTCAACTTGGTTTGAGACTTGGCTTCAAGTCGATCTTGGAGTCGACTTGGGGTGCGAC
>JAXCLR010000092.1:38421354-38434391 GCA_035584095.1 Annona squamosa
TGAAGTTGATGCTAGAGTCGACTTTGCCTGCGACTTCACCCAAGTCGCATGTGGAGTCGACTTCGGTTGCGACTTCAGAAGTTTTGCTGCCCAATTTTAACATTGGAAGGAAAATGCTATTCTAAGTCGATTCTGGAGTCAACTTAGTCTGCAACTTGGCCTCAAGTCGCAATTGGAGTCGACTTCATCTGCGACTTCGGTTGTTCTGTCTTCCAAAATCAACGCTGGAAGGAAAATGCTACTTCAAGTTGATTCTGAGGTCGACTTCATTTGCAACTTTGCCTCAAGTCGCAAGTGGAGTCGACTTCATCTGCGACTTCGGTTGTTCAAATCCCCAATTTCGACGCTGTCAAAAAAACGCCTGTTGAAGTCGCTTGTGGAGTCAACTTCGGGATCGACTTCGCCTAAGTTGAAGTCAGAGTCGACTTGATGATCGACTTGGTCTTATTTTTCATTCCTTAAAGATATTAACAAAACTCATTAATAATCATAACATACTCAAATTTACATTTGTTAATCATCAAAACTTGTGCTTTGGTCAATTTGTTTTTCGATTCAACTATTATTTCCAACAGTATAGTATCGTTCCCACGAGGAATTGTTAAACAAAATTATTAATTAGTTTAATTTCTTTCAGTGGGTAGAAAATTCTAGATTTATGAATTTAAACTAAAGCTAACAACTGCAAGAAGAAATTAGAGTAGAGCTCACGGAACTGCTGGATACTTGAAACGGAGTTACTAATCGGGGATGGCAGATGGATAGCTCAAAATCCTTAAATCTAAACTATATCGCATTGGTTCTTTTTAATGAGATTGTGTATAAATTTACTAGTTCAAGTTCAATAATCTCTATATATGTCTTTCAACACTATATAAAGCTAATTACACACTATTTAATTGCTATGTTCTCATGCCATTAAATAAAGTAAAATTGATAAGTGCATAACCTGTTCAGTGACTACACAGGGTTTAACGATATATTCTTATCTATTAAACAACTTCCCTTACAAAGAGGAAACATATGCCCTGTACATGGATCTAACAGAGATTTTCTTCTTCCAAGGATAAACAAGCAATTAATCATCTTACAAGGTAGCTAATTTTGTAAAAAGCATTAAAACTGCACATGCAAAGGTAAATCTCACACAATCATATAATAAATCAAATATTCATTCCTGAATTTCAAGGAACCAAGACAATATAGTTTAGAGTCCAATTCATCCTAACTATCCATCCAATGGAGGTTTAGTCCAGGGACATGATCATGACATCCATTATATCCATATTGAAAGTATCCACGAAAGCAGAGAAAAAAATAGAAAGAATAAGAGAAAACTAGTTTTCCGGCGGCTTCCATCAACGGACTTGAATCCTCTCTTCAATCTATGCTTTGATCGTGTTTTCGTCTTTCTCTTTTGTTTAATTCCATTTTTGGGTTCTCTCCTCGATCGTCCACTGTGCGCATACCCCTAGGATCTATTTATAGAGTGATAATGCGCAACACACGCACTGAAATCTGCGCATATGGATGTGTATTGGCGCCTAAGCGCCAACTCTCTGTATACTGGGTAACTTGGAACTTTTCTGCAAATCCTAGGAGTTCATGCTTTGGCACCTAGGTGCTAACTCCCTGGAAGCTATTGTGTTTGCTGACCTCGAAACCCTTCTAAATTTGACTATAAGTTAATGAAGTGGCACCCAAGCGCCCCAAGCTGGCGCTTAGGTGCCAACTCTCTAGAAGAAATTTGCTTGTTGAAGCCACTCGCTCGCATGCCTTCATATGGCTTGTTCTTTCTGTAAAAGTTTAGTAAAATAAATAAATGAACTAAAAATGCCTAATTAATGCGAAAAATGCATAAAAACTAAATAATGCTCCTAAAATGCAAAGCGAATGAAAATTGAGCTAAACAAATGCAAACTAAGCCTAATCTCTCGAACTAATATGGAAATACAGTCTAAAATGGGCTATGATAACTCGTATTAGCTTACACCTCTAAAATGGACCTAGTACCGTGTGCACCATGAACTTAGTCATAAACATAAACATGAATATAGACATGCTAGCATGATTTTCATAAGTAAGCAATTGAGCCATAGTTTCTTAACAACATTTATTAAATCATTATACAAGTCATTTGCAAAAGTCATAAAGATGTTAAAGCAACATTTCAAACAATGTATTGGGATGACGATCCTTAAATAATTCCAAAAGTAATTAAACATTCATTTGAAAAATAATTCAAAGCATTTGAATAAAATTTGAAAACATTTTGTCATAATTTGAGAAAGTAAGTTTTAGAAAATTGCTTGCTTACCTGAACTATTTCAATTTTTCTTGTCAACTTTCACTTTGCCTTTTCCTATACACATAAGAATGACATCACATTCATACATATAATCTCATATACTTGCACATAATATAGTTTTCCAACCTACATGATTTCTAATAACTTACATAACCCGCTTGTATTTTCAAGTTGTGTTCATACACAACGATTTAACTTGTGCATCATAATATCTATTCTTTTCATTTTTAATACCCTTATTTAGGGTAAACTTCAAGCTTATTGTAATCTTTTATTTAACTCAACATATTAAGTTTTGTTATTTCACATTACCATTTGACACCTATTTTTCACATTTCTCATATTGGTGCTCACTTTAGACTCATACTTATGAGTTAGGGCTGCACATATTAATCCAAATTTTTGGGATTTCTTAAATTTTATCAAAAAAAAATCCCCTTATTTTCACATTGTACCACATTTCCTTCCATTTTTGCATTTTAGTCATTCATGTTAAGTCATTTCTCATTTCCATCACCTCTACCTTTCAAATGTACCCTCTTAGTTACACATATATATTATGTGTTATGAAAATATGTCCTAAACAGCAACTTTTCCTCCATTTAAGCTTAATTAAAAAACTTAATTAACGCATAATTTAGGTTATAATCATAAGATTAAAGTCCCTTAATCATAAAACTCCAAAATAGTACTTTCCACTTGATTTTCCTATGTTGCACGTCCACATCATGACATGCCTCATAATAGATTTTTATTTTTTTTAATTTCAACACTTGGACATCTTTTTCATGCTCCTTATTTAAGATATTTTTATGGAATTAAAGTTCATAAAACAAGTTGCCCAAAACAGCAACTTCTCATGCCATCTTTCTCTCTCCTTTGGACATCCATATGTCATGACCTATTAATACAAAATTTTTGATTTATTTTCCATCCCCATTCTTGAACATCCATATAACCTATGTCTATGGTATTTTACCCTTTAATTCATCCATGTATTAGTTGGTTACATTCATACACAATTTCCATCACAAAAGAGTAGAACCTTCATCTTATTGTCAATTCTATGTTTTATCTTTGTAAGATTCATAAATCATGTTTGGTTCAATATATATTAATCATGGAAATATGTAATATAATCCAAACAACTTAAATGGAATTTTCCAAAAATTTCAGCAAGGTATTCTTTAGGTTAATCAACCCTAATCCGTACCTAGCATGCTTAAACTCATGAATCAAATCCACTATCTTGTTTAGCACTTAATATACTTATTAAAAGCTCATTAAACCTTCCTTTAGGGTTCGTAAACAAATTATTTTATGACCCATGAATTTACTTAGAAATTACCTAGAAAAACTTAGAAATTTACAACTCAAACTTGGTTAGATACTTACTTGATCTTGAGTAGTTTCACTCCAACTTTGCTAAGCTTCTTTTGCTCTTCTTTTCCTCCTCTTTTTCTTCTCTTTTTCCCTTGCTTTTCCCTTGCTTTCCCTCTAGTTTGGACGTTCAAGAGGCTGGGTGCTTGGAATTTTTTTCTTGCTCAACAATCTCTCCACATGGAACGTCCCCCCCTTTCTCTCTCATACTTATATATTTCTGCACCTTTTTAATTTTAATTTCCACCTCATTTGAGGTGTGGATAATGCTCATAATTATCCCTTAGTTTCTGGCACAATTATCCATCAATTTTCAATTTCTACAGATTTTTAAAGATGAAAAATCTGCTCACACATTGCCTTGGACGTCCCCCCCTTGCTAGCCTCCTTTTTGGATTTTTGTGGCTATACAAAACCACCCTAAATCCAGCCATTAATCCCCTAGGATATTGCTACAACTTTAACTCTCGTTTTTTGAATTTTTGAATTTCTAAAAATACCTCAAAAATCCACATCATCAATGGCTCTTAACCTCTTTCACTTTTCTATTTATGGTATGCCCCTCTTTTTGAAGACAGGTCAACAACTTTTGTCCTTTTGCGATTAAGAATTTTTTTGATAATTAGATTAATCAAACTCATCCATATAATTAATCATATCATTTTAACCGTTTATGAAAAATTTGATCTCAAAACGACCTTTCTAGCGTAAGTAATGGTCATTTGAAATTGTCTTTTAGATTTGGATGAAATTAAATAATTATTACCCTAATTAAATTATAATTTTTCATAATCCACTCAATTCATAAGATTGATCATATCATCATGTACTTACCTTTCAAATTTCACGTCATTCCGCCTTATAGGCATCAAGTTATGAATTTTCTAACATTTATCACATCAAATCCATAATTATCACAATAATTCTCATTAATTAAATCATAATGTATGAGATAATTATTCAACGACTTATCCTCATTTCCTAGACCTCATTAGTTCTCACTAGTACATTGAACTATGATGATTAATTTAATCGTCTTTCTTAATCATTAACCTTAAAATCGTTCAATCGATTGAATAATATAATAATTCAAATTTTGCATGCCTAATTTACATGTATGGTCCTAAATGGGTCTGGGTATCACACACTAAGAGCTTGTTGAATATAGTAGATAGTGAAAAGTTATATCACTTTTTTTGATAGTTGAAACAAGTAGTCATGCTTGGATAGTCCAGTAAGATCTTGAAAAGACTTTGCCACTACAAATCTCACATTTTCTTTTATATGTATTTTCTATATTCTTTTATGTGCTGCTAACTTTATCTGATTACTTAAGCCTATCTATGTATACTACTTATTAAGTGCATTTTAAGTCATTATACGAGGTTAATATTTTCAAAAAATTGCCAATAGTAAAGGACAAAGTACAAGAAATTGTTCACATCTATAAATAGGATGCAAGTTCTATATGATAGGTACCCAAAACTAACTCAAAAGAATATTATAAGAATGTAAATTTTCATAATACTATCATCTATATGGACTACACCTCTATTTTATTCTTTGAATCCATTTCTAGTTTTTATTTCTCCTCCTCCCTAAAGGTATTCCCCTTTTCCCTTTTTGTATTTTCTTTGTAATGCTTTTTTTTATTTCCAATAAGAAATGACTCAATTATTTCAAATTTAAATGTCTTGTATGGAAGCCGACGGTTCTTTGCATAATCTAGATGAAGAAGAACTATAGTAAGGACTTGTTTAAAGCAACTATGCACAGGACACAGAAGTTAAGAGAGCATTTTTCATTTGGTGAAATGGAGGACAACCTTTATGTGTTGCCTTTGAGAAGGAAGAAGACAATGAAATGGTCATGAAGGGGCATCCATGGCTTTTCAATTAGAACATGTGGCTCTTTGAATAGAACATGGTGCTCTTTCAGGACCCTCAAAATCAATAAGGGCAGAGGAGATGGCGATATTTGAAACTTTGATTTTGGTCCATATATTCTAATTGGCAGCCTTAACCAAAACAGAGGTGTTCGAGAAACTTGATAGATATTCCAAAATAGTGGTCAAAGATCAAGTGTTGAAAAAAAAGTTAGAGGTGGACGTCCACCAACTTCTAAGGAAGGGAATATTTTGTAGTGTATCACTAGGGGATCTGGAAAGTTACAAAGTACAAAGTCTTAAAATATTTTAATCCGTTACTTTCATAGTTTTAAAAATTCATTAATTTTGATTACATATTTCACACCCGCCTGCAGAAAAAATTTTCATAAAGGGAACGTTGTTCATACGTGTTTCAAATTTTCTGAAAATATTAATAATGTATAACTATTCGAGATACATAACCAAATTCAACTTTCACAATAAAATAAATTCGAAAAAATTGATTGTGAAAAGTGAATTGATGGGGAAAATAACAGTCCCTATCTCTCTATTAAAAAAGTACTTTAATGAAAAATCAAATAAACTAAAATAAAAAATAAAAGGATTGAACATACAGACATAGAAAAAAACTTAATAGATAGAAGAGTTCTTCCTTAAACTAGCAATCACTAAAGTGGAGATCCAATGGTATCTCTCAAGGATCTGCCACATTTGAAGAGGTAAAAGACCACATATAAAAATAGACTTTTAGCAACCCATATATCCACGACTAGTATGTTATCCAATTATATGACAACAAGAATAATCTAAAATCTCATCATTTCAATCTTATCTCATCATCATAACTGCACACGAAAACCAAGATTCAACTTATAATGAGAGTAAATTTTATATTTACAAATCATAATTATAATAATAAAGTTTATTTAGGCTCTACATCTATAACCCAGTATATACACACATCCCACCACTCAAACTTGATAATATGCATTTATATTTTCTCACAAATACATCAACGTTAAAAGTGTCACATGATCAAAGCTAATAAAACTTATACTGTTCACAATCCCCCTTAGCTTGAAATCAACATGGCCTAGCTTATAGATAGGTACCTACAATGTCAATTTTGCTAAAAACATTAAAAGCAAATATGTGAAAATTGGCAAATTTAATAAGTAGGTGGGAAAAGTGAAAACAAACGGCAAATTCATGCTAAATTCATCATGTATGTGATAATTACATATTTGTATCACTTTTATGTTATTTTCATCCATTTAAGTATGAAAGGTTGTATTTAGTAAAAGGGGCTTTTTAGGTAATTCTTTACCAAATATATTTTCCATTCAAACCTTTTATCGTAGGATTATTGCGAAAATCATTGGGGTAGAAATGCAAGCTATTTTTGTACATTATTTTGTAAAACTAAGATGCTTGCACGCATTACTCAGTATAGTTATGAAGTACCGGATTCGGTACCCCATCATCCCCAATTGAAGAGTCAAACAGAGCTGAGGAAAAAAAAAACTCACATCTCAACTAATCATGCATAGCATGGTCGGTCCATCATATCAAAAACATTCCAGTAAAGCACATATGCAACCCGAACCGTTGAAGCAAATTTTGCTTTTAGGCCACCATCAAACTCTAAGCAACTGACGGTGGTCCCTCCCCTGTGGTCCCGGAAGGCAACGTGGTCGCGCACGGGGCTGGGTGCGGGTGTCGGCGACGGGAAAGACAGAAGTACCAGAAGATTGGAAATTGTCAGGGACTCTTCATCAGGGTCGCTAACTGGAAACGGCTGCCATTTTTTCGCTGCAACATGGACCCGAACACTGCAGCATTGCTTGAGGCTGAACTCCAGACATTAACGATCGAGAGTTCTGCCTTAAAACAAATGGAACCTGGTGCAGATTCGGATCTACTGTGTACTGTATGGTCAACAAGATCATATAATACTGAGTACTTTAAAGGCATGACGAGACGATTGTGGCGGACGAAAGAGCGATTTCACTTCACGGAGCTAGGGGATAACCTGTTCAAAGTCTCCTTCAAGGATCACAGCGACAACGACAGAATAATGGATGGGCGGCCATGGCTCTTCGACAGGAAACTGGTCGTTCTGGCTGAATTGCGAGAGAAGGTTGAGTATGCCCACGTACTGCTCGTCAAAATGCCAATGTGGCTGCACGTTCAAGGAGCCCCATATATCATCGATAAACACTCTTTGGGCCAATGTATAGGCGATACATTTGAGGATGTGACAGAGATTATTGCTTTAGAAGATGCGGTAAAACTAAAGGTGGTTGTGGATTGTCGTGACCCTCTTCGCAGAGGGATGTTCCTCCAAGTGGGATCACAGCAACGATGATGGGTTAGTTTTCAATATGAAAAACTACCCATTTTCTGTTATATGTGCGGCATTATGGGTCACGCTGACAAAGATTGTCCCTCAACGCCAAAGGAGAACCTGAATTGAGCGGAAGCTGATATGCCTTACGGCAGTTGGATGAGAGCGGGAGTCAAACCGATGAGAATGAAAAGTGAATTGGGTTCTGAGAACAGAACTGCACCTATGAAATATTTGGGTGAGAAGGACAGCAAGGGGGTGGTTCATGGGGTGGATCAACACGGCAGCGGGATGGCTGTGGCATGGCAGCAGAATGGTAGTGGCAGTGGGCAGCGGGTGGGCAGCAGCATGGCAATGGGCAGTGGGATGGCAGAAGAGTGGGCAGCGGCATGGCAATGGGCAGCGGAATGGCAGAGGGTGTGGGCAACGGGCTGGCAGTGGTATGGCAGGCAAGGGGCAGCAATAGTGCATGGAAGCGGGTTGGTAGTGGCAGTGGGCAGCGGGTGGACAGCAACAAGGCAATGGGTAGCGGGGTGGCAGAGGCAGTGGGCAGCGGCATGGCAGAGATTGTGGGCAATGGGCTGGCAGCGGTAGGGCAGGCACGGGGTAGGGATAGAGCAGAATGGGATAGTGAGAGGATTGAGTCTAGATGTTGCAGTGGACATGTTCCTATGGCTGGCGAACTCTTTTCTGCACCAGCGGCTATTACGGGACTGGCCACCTATGGGGGCCGAGCACAGCTTGCTGCACAGGGGAGGGAGGGGCGCTGATGGGGGATTTAGGGGAAATGGCTGGGCTGGATTATGGGCCAGCATGGGAGATGGGGGATAGTAGAAGGGGAGAGCAGAAATTGCCCATGGATGAAACAGGGGTAATGGTTCATATGGAGGCCGGCTGTGAACGGGTGAAGAAGAAGGTAGTTCTAGAAGCTTTAGGGGGAAAGGGGCAGTGGGGAGAAGCTAAGGATCAGATGTTGGTGGAGGTAATGGTTCAAACAGCGGGAGACGGGATCGAAGGGGATAGCTTAAATGGGGTGGATGGTTGGGGGGAGATTGTGGGGGCGGAATCGGTGGGAAACACAAGGTTAACACAAAATGTTAAACGGGGATGGAAAAGAAGGGCTAGGCGAGGTGTAGATGTGGAAGAGGTGTTCTCAATGGCCAAGGGGGGTGAAGAGATGGTAAAGAGAGGCCGGAGGGAGGATCCAGATGTGCTTGAAAATAGGTGCAAGCGGGCTAAGGGTGGGGAGGTGGTGGTTGTGGGATTTCCACAGCCCCACCTCCAGTGACATGGCTATCTTGGCATGGAATTGCCGCGGGCTTGGGAACCCGCGTGCAATTCGAAGTCTTTTGGATTTGGTTAGAAGACAAGGTCCCAAATTACTTTTTTTGTCTGAAACTAAATGCAATAACAAGGAAATGGAGAGGATTAGGCTAAAGCTTCGCTTTGAGGCTTGTTTTGTGGTGGAATCAGTTTCAAGGAAGGGCGGCTTGGCTCTATTGTGGAATAATGATTTTCCCGTGTCTGTTCGAAATTTCTCGGCTCACCATATTGATGCGGATATGTCGGGATGGCGTTTCACTGGGTTTTACGGTCATCCCGAAACTCATTGTCGTCATCTTTCATGGAACATTCTCAATCAGTTAGCTGATGAAGCAGACTCTCCTTGGCTAGTGATGGGCAACTTCAACGAAGTAACGGGCTCTAATGAATATACTAGCTCAAGGACTCGAAGCCAGAATCAGATGACTCTTTTTTGTGATACGATGGACAGGTGTAACCTCATCGATTTGGGGTTTGTTGGACCTTCTATGACATGGAGCAATAATTGGCAGGGTACCCAAAGAGTGGAAGCGAGGCTTGATAGGGGGCTTTCAAATCCATCTTGGCTTAACCTGTTTCCCTATGCTAAGCTAGTACATTTGTCAGTATCAACATCTGATCACTGCCCAATTATGCTTGTTTTTGACCCTAACATTAGAAGGAGAAGGCCCCCGAAGGAATTTCGTTACGAACTTTTTTGGGCCCGTGATCCAGAGGCCAATAAAATCATCCAGCGGGTTTGGGAGTCCAAACCCCCGGGGGTGGTGACAAATAATGATATTATTAGATGGAAAATCGAGAGATGTGGTTTGGAGCTTGCCAATTGGAACCGACTGAAAAGGGGTAATCTTCGTAGAGCTATTGAACGGAAGCAGAGGGAGCTCTCATCTTTGAATGGGCTGGCCCATACCGAGACGAACAATGAAGCTATGAGAAAACTAAAGTTCCAAATCAATCTCTTGTTGGAGGATGAGGAGTAGTTATGGCAATTACGAGCCAAATTGGCTACTGGAGGGAGATAGAAATACCGCATTCTTCCATCGAATGGCTTCAAACCGGAGAAGGTCAAATTACATTGAAGCTCTCAGAGATGAGGGTGGGCGACGGATTACGGATCAAGATGAGTTATTGGTTTTCTCTGCTTCTCACTTTTCTAAGATTTATTCCTCTTCGGACCCCCTGGTGGCGGATTGGGTTGAAAGTCATATCACAAGGAAGATTACTGAGGTTCAAAGAAGGGGGCTCACAAAACCTCTAAGTTTTGATGAGGTGGAAGCGGCAGTTAAAGGTATGCGACCTACAAAGGCCCCGGGGCCGGATGGCATGTCTCTGGGTTTTTTTCAGAAGAACTGGAAATTGGTGGGCAAGGACATATTCTTGTGGTGCAAATCGCTCATGGAGGAGCGCAATCAGACTTATATTGCCAGGCATATTCGAAAGGTTAATGATACTACTCTGGTGCTGATTCCAAAGAAGGGGGCGCTCAAGATTTATCATAGTTCCGCCCTATAAGCCTTTGCAATGTGATTTACAAAATATGGGCGAAGGTGTCGGCCAATAGACTCAAAGTGTCTCTCTCGGATGTCATTGCAATGGAACAGAGTGCCTTTGTTCCTGGCCGTCTCATTACAGACAATATGCTCATAGCATACGAAGCCATTCACTCCCTCAGAAAGCGGAAAGGGGGTAAACGAAAGGAGATGGCCATCAAGTTGGATATGTCCAAAGCTTATGACCGTGTTGAATGGTCCTTTTTGGAGCAGATCATGGCTGCGATGAATTTTTGCCCAGTGTGGATAAATTGGATTATGAGCAGTGTAACTACAGTCAACTATCGGGTTAATGTTAATGGTTTCAAATCCAGGTCTATACTGCCTCAGCGGGGACTAAGACAAGGGGACCCGTTGTCACCGTATCTTTTTCTCTTCTGCTCGAAGGGCTTATCTGCTCTTATTTCTGCTGCGGTTACCCAAAGAGCTCTTCATGGCATCAGATTAAACCCCAAGGGGCCCCAGATTTCTCACTTGTTGTTTGCAGATGACGCTCTTATCTTCTTATGGGCAGATGAAGACGATATCAACCAATTTTTGAATATCCTTCGAACTTACTCTGTTTCTTCTGGCCAGATGATCAATGTGGATAAGACCTCTACCTTTTTCAGTTCAAATATGGGTAGCCAAGAAAGGGAGACAATGTCTAATCAGCTGGGGTCTTCAGGCAAGAAAGTCAGTCATTATCTGGGCCTCCCGGCGTGGTTAGGGAAATCGAAGCGAAGATGGTTTAATGGATTAAAGGAACGTGTTTGGAACAAAATCCAGGGGAGGGAAAGAGGTACTTATTAAGGCAGTGGCGCAGGCCATCCCCTCTTACACTATGAGTGTATTTCTGCTCCCTCGGTCATTTTGTAAGGAACTCAATGACATGTTAAGCAAGTTTTGGTGGGGTGAGAAGAGGGAAAAACGTAAGATGAGCTGGGTGGCTTGGAAAGAGATGTGTAAGACCAAATGGGCAGGAGGGCTGGGATTCAGGGATCTCTATAAATTCAACTGTGCCCTTCTTGCGAAACAGGTATGGAGGCTAACATCGGGCTCCTCCTCATTATGCTGTAAGGTATTAAAGGCCAAGTACTTTCCCAATTCTGACATTTGGAGCTGCAAGCCAAAGGAGGCTGATTCCTTCACGTGGAGGAGCATTCTTAAGGCGCGTGATGTGATTCTTCCAGGGTGTCAATGGAGGATTGGTGATGGGGCAAGTGTTTGTTTCTTTCAGGATGTTTGGCTAGATGGTGAGATATGCAAGGCGGGACCACTCCCATTATCCATCCCAGAGGAGGTGAGAGTCCACCATTTCATTGATGATGCTACTAGGGGCTGGGATAGGGACCAGGTGGTGGCTGCTGTAGGCGATGTTGGTTGGGAGACTATTTGCAGGGTACCCCTTTTTGGTAATGTAGGAATGGATTGTCTCTTTTGGAAGCATGAACCAAATGGAAATTTTTCTGTCAAATCAGCCCATAAATGGTTGATGCGGGATAATGATGACCCTACACTTTCATGTTCCTACAAAGCTCTCTGGAGGATAAAAGTCCCGACGAAGGTCCGAATCTTCGGGTGGCGACTTCTTGGGAACGCTCCCCCAACAATGCAAAATCTTGCTCACCGGGGTATTCCTACCGAGGACTCTCTGTGTGCTTTCTGCATGAATGAGGTTGAGGACGCGGAGCACCTCTTTCTGAGATGTGCTCGTACGACAAATGTGGCTAGGCATGCTACGAGGGCGTGCCCCCCGGAGGCTTCGGTGAAGGAAATCTTCTCAATCCTGGCCTCCAGGAACAGGATCGACGATCTGGATTTCTTTGTTTTGCTATGTTGGCGTATATAGTTTTTGCGAAACAAGCTCAAGATGGAAGGCGCTCAACCATTTTTCGCTGACACAATTCAGTGGTGTCGGGATTTTATTTCGCAATTGCGAGGAGCTAATGACCTAGACCTGTGTGGTGTGATGGATTCACCTCTTGTCCCAAGATGGATTAAACCGTCTGATGGAGTTCTCAAAATGAATGTTGACGCTCGTTGCTTGCAGGAAAGGGTGGTCACAGGATTTGCTGCGATTGTTAGGGACTCTCGGGGGTATTTTATTACGGCAAAAGGCTGGAGCTGAAGGGTAGTGGAGGAACCACTGACTATGGAAGCAAACTCTGTTCTATTGGCTACTAGGTGGGCTATTCATCTTAAGCTTAGACAGGTGCAGATCGAAACCGATTCCCTTCTTCTTTACACCTATCTATCAAA
>JAXCLR010000092.1:38452781-38470624 GCA_035584095.1 Annona squamosa
AGTGAAATCCTAGACCTTAGATACTCGCATTCTAATTTTCTCTGCTCATTATAATTTGAAATTTTCTCATCCCATTTTATTTATTTTCTTTCCATTTTATTTACTGCATTTTCTTCCCACTTTTCTATTTTATTTGCTATATTCTCTCCATAACCGACATGAAAGCGTTTAAAAGCAAAATTTATAGTCCTGAATTCTCCGTTGATTGATAATTTATATACTACAATCTACGACCCGTACACTTGCGGTGAGATTGTGAACAATAATTAAGGAAAGTCTACTTGCCATTCACATCCCACCCCAAGGATAATGCTTTAATGTATACCATAACTAGTTTCACCTGAAAATATCGAAAATATAATGAATGAGGCAATAACTCAGTAAACACATATCTACTCTACAATACACAATAAATATTTCCAAAATAAACATAAGCAAATAGTGGTTAATCATTCACATAATTTAAATCATGCATAATGTGGCATATTTAATCTTGAAGTACATTCTTTTACAAACAAATCCATTTGCAACATTGTCTCATGACATCCAAATAATTTTGAGAAAAATAGTGAACGCCCCCACCACCGAGTGACATAGTCTTAAAATCACGTGAGTGCGCTTACCTCCTTTGCAAGGGTCTTACCTCACTTGCCCCCACTCTATGTTGAGGTCTTACAAGTACCATGTCACTGAGATTAATGCAAATTAATTTCATGAATTAACTCATCTTAAACACTTGTGCATGAATACTACCAAATCACCAAAATAATAATTCATATCAAAAGATCATAAGCATAATCATCAAAACATTACCAATAAAGAAATATTCATATGTAAAGTGAGAGATATCACTTACTTAATCGAATTTACATGTTCATAATAATTTCCTGCAACACATATATTTCCTATATCAATGTCCATTTAATATTCATTTTCTTTTGTTTTTATTCAGATGACACACGATCACTCCCATTTCCATTTTGTCATGATTGATTATGCTAAGTGTATCAATTACAATCATT
Source organism: Annona squamosa (assembly GCA_035584095.1). Taxonomy (NCBI): domain Eukaryota; kingdom Viridiplantae; phylum Streptophyta; class Magnoliopsida; order Magnoliales; family Annonaceae; genus Annona; species Annona squamosa. Next base: position 38,453,804 of record JAXCLR010000092.1, read on the forward strand.
TAATCTTTTAATTTTACCCATGTATAAATGTTATCGAAAACACACAATAACCCATCAAATTAGAAATTTTATTTGTTTTAATTAATTTCCAACAATGTACATATTACATATGTAGAAATATTCCACTTATAAATTTTTCATAATTTACTACATTTATTTGATCTAATCTAATTTAATGACAATAAATCATGAAATAATTCCTCTAAAATTGTAAAATAAACTTTCTCAAATATTATATTTATCATATATGAATTCTATATATTTATCTATGTAAAATATATTTTTACATAAATTTTTATAATTTTTAAAATCATTAAGTATTATTTTTACTCTCTTTACTAGTAAAAATAAATTTAAAAAGACAAATATTTACTTTATTTATTTACCAATACTCTAAAAATATTATTATATAATAATATCAATACTATTATTTTCTCATAATTTTTTACAGTTGTTAAGTATCATTACCTAATTTCTCTTAATCGAATAACTAGATTTAATAGGGAAAATAATGGTGAAATACCTTTCTAATTACTAAAGTCATATAATAATATTCCTAACTATTTTCTCTCATCTTGTATAATTTTTCTTATTTTTTGAAATCTCTTTCTAATTTTTAATGGTTTTTCCAAGAATATTAATTTCAATAATTCAAATAAATACTAAATAGTAGAAATAATCCATAAAATTTTTAGAATCTACCCAAGGGCTATTTTCAAGGGCTATTTTAGTTATCTCATAATACGTTCACATCAAAATATATTATGTGATAATTTTCTTACATTATGATAATTAAATACTCAATAATTGACACAAATATAAAAATATTGTCTAATAAATTCCAAACCAAAACCAAATAAATTTCATCAAATATACACAACATACATAGTTTGTGATGAAATAATATTATTAGACATATTTCATGATTTATTGTCAAATAAATTCACAATAATTAGAATAAATACATGAATATTGTCTAAACAGAAAAAATAAAAATAAACAGAATCTAATTAAATCTATGTTGTCCTGAATTTATGGCAAAGCCTAAGAGGGGAGAGGTGAATTAAGTTTTTAAAAATTTATTTGGTAATTTAAAACTTAACCCCTTATGAGTTTAATTACCTTATGAGTTTAATCCCCTTAATGATACGTGTTAAAAAATATAATGAGAAGACGCAAATAGAATATAAAATGTAAACAATCAAGCCACATGAGAGACAACAATATGTAATGGTTCGGGCAACCTTCTCTATTTCACTCTTCTAAGCACACACCCATTGGGTCTTGAGTTCCATTATTATATATTCAATACAATCTAAAGTATCCGCTCTCTTCTAAATTCTAGCTCTAAAGGGTATACACAATAATCACTTGCTAGTGAGACCAATTCCAACCAACCAAGTCTGATCCGTTTGTGAGAAAAAATCAACCAATCAAGCAAAACTCGTTAGTGAGACAAACTCCAACCAATTTTCTGTTTTGCTTCTTCTTGGATTCAGTCTCCAACACCGATCCAAGGCAACAACTTAAAATGAAATAAATAAATAAAAATTTACACTTTATAACATGTAATCAATCTGCTATAGAAGTTCTTTGTTATGTGAAGAAGATAATCTTGTAAGTTCAGTTGAAGTAGTAACACTTGAAACTTCAATAGTTATTCAAATGATTTCAAAACTCTTGAATAATGGAAGGTGTAAGCTCATTCCGTGTTTTCCTTTTTTTTCTTTATGTTTACACTTTAATGATATTTATAGAGAAAAAATATCTAGCAGTTGGAGTGGAGGTTGGCATTCTTTTAATACTTTAATGTTCAAATTTTCGACCGTTATAGGGTGATTGCAAGTGGAGTCGACTTGGGATGAGTGAAATCAATTTGGGTTGTGACTTCGCTTTGGCTAGAACTCAATATGTGCTTGTTGTCTAAAATTTTACCTTCGAAGTCATTGGTGAATTTGACTTGGGTTGAGACTTCACCTAAGTCTCAAGTGAAATTGACTTGGGTTGAGACTTTATTTTGCTATCTTGTCTGAAGTTACAAACAAAGTCAACTTAACTGTGGGACTTCACCCAAGTCGCAAGTAAAGTCTACTAAGGCTGAGACTTCACTTTGCTGAACTTGTTATATATGAACTTGAGCTTTTGAAACTTAAATTAAAATATCTGAGCACACTTACACAAATTCATTAAATCCTTTTTAATGATATTTCAATTGTTTGTTCATCATCAAAATCAAATTAATATTTTTTAAAGCAAGCATATGATTGACAATCTAAACTATATGAATAGATCCATGTGTTTTTTCTCATGAAATAACATTGTTAAATATTTTCATAAGTTTTTCATTACTAAAATAGGGATAATTACCTAATAATTCGTAAATATAGTTTAATATGTTGTAAGAAAATAATATTTATCATCGTCTACTACCTTCTAAATATTTTCCCCTCACGATTTCTTAAAATAAACACAACTTTATATTATTAGGGTACACATTTTGACGCTAATTGCAGATATATCTACATAGCTTCATGAATTGCATATTACTCCTATGTGCCTACGTCGTTACCTGTCATTAATACCTTGCTTGATATTTTGAAAAATGACGAAAATGTCTTCATTGGTAATTTGCATATATACCCACACAATTTAACACTATTTGTAGATATATCCATATAATTTTATGAATTGCATATTACCCCATATAGTTTCACCAAAATTACATATTACCCCAGCATAATTTCACCAAAATTGCATATTTACTCCCATGAAACTATTTTGGTGAAACTATGTGAAGTAATATGCAATTCGTGAAATTATATGAGTATATCTGCAAATAGCATCAAACTATATGGGTATGTACGCAAATTACCAAAGAGGACATTTTCATCATCTTCCAAAATATCAGGCAAGTTATTAATGGCAAGTAAAGATATAGGGGTAATACGCAATTTTAGTGAAATCATATAGGAATAATATGCAATTCGTAAAACCACATGAGTATATCTACAATTAATGTCAAACTACATGTATATATATGTGCAAATTACCTTTTTAGGAATTCAGGCAAGTTATTAATGGCAATATTATGTCTTCAATTATTTGCATAAAGATAAAAATATAATATAAATCAATTCAGGAGCTAAGTCCATATCTAGCAAATTCAGCACAGCAAAGTCTCAGCGCAAGTCACCCATTCTTCACCTTCAGGGAAGTATTAACCCAGGCCGACCTCACCTTCGACTTCAATGAAGTTTCACCCTAGGTTAACTTCACTAGTGACATAGGAGAGAAAAAGTGGATAACATATTTTCACAAAAGTGAATTCTCACCCAAGGTTGATCTCACCTGCAATTAGAAGACAAAAAAGTGAAGAAAATTTTTTAGCAAAATGAAGTTTCACTTAAAGTCGACTTCACTCACATGTGACTTGAGTGAAGTCATGCCCCAAGTCAACTCCAGTTGTGACCTCACACTATAACAGTCGGAAATTTTGAGTGCCAGAGCATTAAATGTATGCTAACTACAACTCTAGTGTCTAAATCTTCCTCTCCTTTGTAAATATTATTGAAGTATAAACATAAGAGGGAATTGAAAACACAAAATAAGCTTATAACTTTCAATTTTAAGAATGTCGAAATCATTTGAATAATTATCGAAGCTTCAAAATCATGTTCTTCATGCAACAATGAGCTTTCAGAGTAAATTGATTACACTTTGTAAAGTTAAAAATTTTTTGTTTGCTTTATTTTGGATTTTTTTTCTTAGATCAATGTTGGAGATTGAATTCGAGAAAAAGCAAGATAAAAATTTAGTTTGAGTTTGTCTCACCAACGAGTTTTGCTTAATTAGTTTGAGTTTGTCTCACCAATGAATTAGACATGGATGATTGGGTCAGTCTCATCAATAGCTAATTATTGTATATATCCTCTAAAGCTAAAATTTAGAAAAAACTGAGTACTCTAAATTTTATTAAGTATACAATAGTAGAACTTAAGATACAATGAGTGTATGTTTGAAAAGTATAGTAGAGAAGGTTGTTAGAATCACTATATATTATTGTCCCTTGTATGGTTTTATTGCTTAAAATTTTATATTTTATTTGAATTATTCTATTTTATATCCTACCACATTTCATCATATGAGATTTATTAAAAAAGAAGTTTGTAATTAAGTACCAAAATTTTTTTAACAACCTCATTTACTCATCCTCTCTTAGGTTAAGCCAACTAATTGAAACCACATTTTTAAATTATATTGCCAAACCATTTACAACTTATTAACATTACATGTTTTATAAAAAAAGTCTTCTTGTAATTACTTTTCAAAAATGTTTAATTCTAATTGCTAGGCCAAACACATCTTGTAGTGGGCTAATTGATTCTTTTAGGGTGTGTTTAGAAAGTGATAAAACTTTTGAATGAAAAATTTTTAATGTTCAAAATTTATAAAATGAGAGAAAATAATGTGATATAATAAGAGTAATGATAATAAATAAAAGAATAAAGTTAAAATAGATTGGTTAGTTGTATAGATATTTATGTAAAAATGATTGAAATATATGATTATTTTATAGAAAGATGTGAAGAAATAATTAAAAAATAGAGTAGTTGTGAAGAGTGAAGAGTTTTAAATTAAAAAGTTTTTAGTGTAGTTAACCATGCCCTTAGTATTTGGCATATTAGCTTTTAAAGGAAGCCCATAAAGCCTTCAATTTAAGAGTATTAATAGTTATAGTTAACCATTCAATCCACCCGTCTAAGTTGTTTATAAATGGATTTAGATTAGATTTTTGAATAAATGGTTTATGATCCGCCAACTTATTTAAATATTTAAATAAGTATAAATAGAGTTGAACTCATTTAACTCATTTAACATGTTTAACCCTCGACCCATTAATAACTCATTAAGAAAGCGTCTATATAATTCCTCAATATCAAATCAATTTTTCCATTTCATTTATTATTTTTCTCCTTTCATCTACGACTTTACAATATCTTTTCTATTGTCATGTTGTAGTGTCGCCATCACCGTCCCTACAGCTACCTACAAGTAATGTTGGTAACATTTTTTTCCTATCAACCCCTCTCTCTTCCCCCCCCCTCTCCCTCTCTGTGTTCGATCACTCTCCTCTCCATCTCTCTACCTATTTCCACATTTCCCTATCCTCTCCCTCATTCTCTCTCTCATCATTCTCTTCTCCATCCTCATTACTGTTTCTCCCTCTTTGTCCTTTTTCTCTATCTCACCAAGTCACTATTCTTTTTTGTGCTAGCATGTTGAATTTACGCATCTCTTTCGATGGAGATCTGACAATGTCATGTATCCCTTCAGTGTAAATCAATTTATTATGATAATTACTAACAACACACATTCAACTTTAAATTGCTTTATTTTGATTTGTTTGTAATGTATATCCACAAGTTATTAACAACCTATTAACTTGTTTATTAAATAGACTGTAAATGTGTTAGGGTTAAGATTTTTTAAATAGTTTAATAAACAAATTAGAGTTAAGATTTTTAAAATAGGTTGGGAATTAATATTAGGATTAAGTTCTAACCTATTCAACATGATTCGTCAACATCTCCTGGTTTTATACATTGATGCATCTATGCCAATAAAAATAGGCAAATTTGGCTTGTCTATTCTATTAATTTCTTTGTTCTGATTGTGAGGAATTTGCACCATAAACCCTCATAACATTGTATATTTACATTTTAAATGTTGAAGTTTGCCCATTAATATTTTAATTCACTTGGAGTTTAGTTTTTTGCATTTTAGACCATTGGTCCTCATAGTGTTAAAAAACACAAGTAGTGTCTTATACAATATCAAGAATATCTTTTGTATTTTAAACCAAACTTCATAGGGTTTAAAAAGTTAATATATAAATTGAGATTTTAATAATTTTTTTTAACCTTGTGAGCACCATGAGGCCAAGAGTTTAAATGAAATTTCACGAAAGAGCATTTTAAACATTTTATATGATTTTTTTAACATTGTGAGGGCACAGGGTTTAGGTTGTTTTTGGTCGGAGATAAAAATTTTTGATGAAAAATTTTCAGGGTGAAAGTTATTAAGTTGATAGAACAAGTTGCAATATGACAGGAGTAATGATAAAGTATAAATAGAATAAAGTTAAAATAGATAAATTAGTTGTATGTATAGTTGTGTGAAAATGATTGAAAAGTAGAGTTGTTTGTATAGAAAAATGTGAAAAAATAATTTAAAAATAGTAGTTACAGAGAGTAAAAAATTTTATATTAAAAATTTTTTATTAACATTTTTTATTTTTAGCCAAACACACCCTTAATTAAAATGCTAATATGCAAACTTGAACATTTAAAACGTAAATATGCAGAAGTAGGAAGCTTAAAACGCTAAATGACCATTCCGATCGCTCGAGGGCGAACCCGGCAAAGGCTGTCTGCGCTCTTTCATTAGGTGAGGCCGAGAGAGTGCGCGACTAGCAGAGACTAGCCAGCGCCATGGATTCAGCTTTCAGCGAAGCAGACTTTCTTTCCTGCTGCGGGAGCACCAAATTCGCATACGAGATGACCCAAGCCTCTCCCTTGCATAGCTACGAGCACGCTGTCGAAGCTGCCAGAGAGATCTGGCGGAACATTGTCAGCTTACCAACTTCTCCCTCTCACTCGCTCTCTATTCGCTTCTGTTTCTTTCCAAGTAAAAAGATCCTCCCTTTCTCCGTTGCAGGTAGACGTGAAGGGATGGCTTGAAGCCTTCTCCGCTCATCCGCAGATCGGCGACTCATCCTCTTCAGTCAGGAAGACCGAGACCAGCGCTGAGTTACGCTCCGATGAGTTTCTTTTTCTGTTCTCCTTAATTTATTTATTGTTTATTGTTATATTATTAGTTTTAATACGGTCGATGCTTGTGTTTCAATTGCTTTTGCTTTTGTGTGTTCTTTGATCGAGAATGATGTTTTTAATGCGGATTTTTCGGCATTCGATTGGTTATCCGATGAACGATGTTTTGGTTCTTGCCAAAATGAAGTCTTTTCTCCCCATTTCAAGTCATCCATAAGCCCGTCGTTAGTGACATTTCAATGCCTTTATCAGTGGCTTGACAGTATTAAATATGAGAAATCATGGGGGTGGGAATGTAACAAACAATGTTGATGGAGAATTTTTAATGAAACATGTAGACGAAGATAGTCAACAGCAAACCTAGATTGGTGGGATCGGTGCCTTCGTTTCAGTTGAATTCACCCAAATCCGAGTATACGACACCTCAAAATTGCGGGTGGTGCATATCATTAGTTGCTTTCAGTGCTTTAATATGTTTTGGTACAAGTGTCAAATTAATTATTGATCTTGTTCAATTTGGACAGAGATCATCAATTTTTAAGAATGTTACGCAATGCTTCTTTATGTGCCACGATCACAGGATGTACTGGTTTTTTGTTGAGTTGAAGATGGATCATCAAGGAGATTCTGTGCTGGTGATTTTCCCATGGAAAGAGTTTTAGATTTATATTTAGATTTTTTTTTTTTTTTTTGTCCTTTCGTACCTTTTAGCTTTCCAGGTTGTCTTTATAGCATACTGCAGGTTCCAAACCTTAGATGAATAAATTCACGACATCTGTTGACTTCTGACGGACTTGTTTATTTAGAGTTAGAGATGCTATTTCGTGGGGTTCATACCAATACTCAATTAAACAGCGTAGCTTTTAGTTGGGAAGGTTGTGAAAGAGAGGGAATTATGAGATGTGACTTCTCACTGTGCATATTCATGAGAAATGCATTGCCGATGCATTGTCTCAACTTTAGTCTGATCACATTATGTTTTTTGGTAGTTTTAAACTTCTCATAATTCTTGACACGATTAGAAATCCCATCAATTTGAGCTGTATTACAATTATCAGTTACCTAAGAACTACTTGTCTTGTTAGCAGTCACTAGATTGTAGTTGGTTCTAATTAGATGGGTTTGGCTAAGAAAATTTTGAATCGTAGATGTTATCAAACTCATTTTTATGAAATTTATATTCTTTGCTTAGGTTTTCTTCTATGAAAATTTATCAGTTCTTAAAAGCTATGGAATTTCTCGTCGCATTTCATGTGCTTTCCAAATATTTTTGATGCCATAAAATTCTAGCACTGATGATAATTTCTCAGCATGATTTATTCATAGGTGGAGTAAAGGTGAGCAATCAACTGCTCTAGCAACTTCTACTGACTCTACCTTGAAGGTATTCATGCATAAAATTTCTTTAAAATTTAAACAGTTGGAAAAATAGTTTTTTTTTTTTTTTTCTGTAGTCTCCTGCTTGTGGGATCATGTCTGAATTTAAAATTATCCTATCTTAATTTCATTTGTCCTTCTGAAATGCAAAATCATGACTGTGTGTATAAGCTGTTGTATGTAGTTATGTTTTATTTGATATTGAATCATCTTGGATACAAAGTTGTTACAGTTAAGAATTGAACTAAAACCTATACCAGATTGATAGCTTTGCATGCAGATTCCTCTTCGGCCTATTCAAAAAGGTTGTTCTAGTGCCAAGGATGTTGCTCTGGATTGTTCTATTATAATCATGGTCATAATGGGAATTAAGCATAATCTATGCCTTGTTTCTGCTGGATAAATGCCAAAGCATGTGAAAACACAATTTACTGGATTTAGAAACTCATTGGTCACTCTATCTGCAGGAAATATATTTGTGGAATGGTCTGTATCAGCAGAAATTTGGATTTGTTTTTCTTATATGTGCATCTGGAAGGAGCATGCCAGAAATACTGGCTGAATTGAAGGTCAGAAAAGGTTTACGCTTGAATTATGCTGTTTCTTGTTATTGCAATTTGCAGACTGGTTTATTATGCGTAGGACACATACTTGCTAATAATATTTCTAAAAGACCTTATTTCACAACACCTAACAGGTTGTGTTGTAGAATAAATATTGAGCGCTATACTAATGGAAACCAGGATGCATATTTGAATTCAAAGAATGGAAAAATGATGTGTATTCATGCTAGAGTTTGAGAAGTAAATAGGGTTTGAATGGTTGCCCTTGTTTGTACCAAGTTGTCCAGGAATCATTTTTTTCTGTCTGTTCATAGTAACCAATGGATAACACTACATGGGCACTAGCTCATAAGATTTAGCATATTTGTCTCAAGAAAAGGAATTTGTGTAGCCCACATTTTCGCACTCCCTTAGAGATAATAAAAAACTTCCTATGTGTAAAGTCAACTTAAAAGATGGACTTAAGTGGTCTTATCAGCATCTAACCATTATTTATCAGCATAGCCTAGTATTTTGGAGTTTAAATGCTATTCCGGTTCTCTTCCATTACAAGGATTTTGGACTCACATTGGAGGTATTGGTTGTCTCATTGTAGAAACGGTACCAAAACAGGCCAATAGTCGAACTTGAGATTGCTAGTGAGGAGCAGATGAAAATAACTGAATTGCGCCTTGCGAAACTTTTCACAGCCAAAGGAAAAACTTCTCAACAACCTGTGGGCCTGCCAGAGAAACCAAAGGGTATTCTTTTCTGATCTCTTTCTGATATCAGATAATTCAGAAATTACAAATGCTCTCGTGCCTGTTATGCTTTCTGTTATCCAATTGTAGAACTTTATGCACCAGAAACGCATATTTTCATATGCATAATAGTTCAGGGAATAGCCTTTGCCACAGCTTCCATAATTGCTGTTTTCTTCCGACTTCCTTGTGCTGTCTTTGCTGAATAGAATTGACGTGTAATACTCATGATATCACTTTCGGAAGTTTTCATTTTTGCAATGATTAATAATGAAAATGTTTGAGCTGTTTGTTTAGATCTCTGGAAATTGCCACCTGCACGTTGAATGACTTCTATTATTGTCATGCAGTCTGGAACAGGAGGCATGGGCTCTTTCTTATTTCTTGATTATATCTAGTTTATTTTGTGATTTATGTGATGCTATGCCAATCTGTACTCACATGGGATTTAAATGTTGGTGTACATTTTCCTTGGCTTTCATTTTTTGATACCAGTATGAGTAAAATGCTGTTAAGACTTTGAACTTTATGTGTTGTTTTGCCTAATTTTTGAATTGTCGTTTCTCATAAGCATCTGTTTATTCAATTATCCAAGTTTGTAATTCAGTATTTATGTTGCTATATATTCTCCAAACAAAGTAGATCGTATCAGTGTCATTGGCGCACATTTGACTGCAGAAACCTGTTCATTAAAAGCAACCCATATCTCTGGCCGGACCCGTCCACCTATCACAACTCATGTTTTGGATGTGTCTCGTGGATGTCCGGGCTCTGGCATTGAAGTGCAATTGGAGAAGTGGACTGGTGCTCAGCGTGCCCCATCCTTTTCTGGAAGGAATTCTGGTGAGTGGGTTGTCCAAGGATATTCAGTTACTGACTCTGATGGTCGGAGTGGTGCTTTGATGAGCATTGTTGATAACATTGCTCCTGGAATTTACCGAATAAGCTTCAATACTGGCAAGTACTCTCCAGCAGGCTTTTTCCCATATGTCTCTATCGTTTTTGAGGTCAAGGAGACGCAAATGAAAGAACATTTTCATGTGCCTCTGCTGCTGTCACCATTCTCGTTCACAACTTACCGTGGAAGCTAGATTACCTCTGTTCCCTATTTGATGATCATCATCACAATCAATGCGGTAAGGATTGGTACGCAACACATTGACATGGGTGCTCCGTTTCTTGAAAAATGTTGCAGAGGGGCTCTATTTGTGAAAACACACTTTTTGGCAGGCATGGGAGGACATCTCTATTTATCCTTTGTGTTATTTCATGGTCTTATATTTCATTTTCAACTTGTGCTGTTATCAGTTGGAAATCTTGTAAAGGGACTATTGTAGGTATTATTTTTCCAATAAGTAATGTTTCTATAAAACATGCGTGTTTCACTTTTTTTTTTTTTTTCCCCGAAGTTTTCCTGTGTTTAACTTTTAAGATTGCAACAAATGTTAAACCATTTAAGTGCTTTCCATACTGCATAAAAGCCTTAGGACCCATTTGGGGTTGCATTTTACTACCAAGTTCTGTAGAAGACAATATGAGCTAGGAAGTGAGGTTTTGGCACTTCTATGATAACTTTTGAAGCTAAATTTTTTTTACTCTTCACAGCCATTATATTTTTAATCATTTTTTTTTTTTACATTTTTCTGTCCAATTGTCCTATTTTTAAAATTTTTCCTGACAAATTTTTTTATACAATTATCCTAATTTTTAATTATTTCTTCACAAATTTTCTTGCAACTGCATTATTTTTCAATTATTTCTTCATAATTTTTCATAAAATTACCCTATCAGTCACTGCTACTATCATATTATATTGTTTTCTCTAATTTCAAAAAATTTTACATTAAAATTTTTTTTCTGAAAAACTTATCACTTTCCAAGCCCATCCCGAATTGAAAAAAATGCGCTATCACCGCCCCGGAAGAGGGTGCCAAATAGGCCCTTCATATCCTAACTCCCAGGCACCCAACGCTGGAAGTATACCTGCTGATCGCATTTCGGTGGATCAAATGACATTTCGCAGATATTTTATGTATGATCAGTCCATTCTTTGATTTATTCACTCACTGGAGAATGACTACAAATATTAGGCCTTAACATTTATCCTTGACTTCTTACTATACAAGTATTGTCCGCTTTGTGCTCATAAGCTTTCCATAGCTTTTATCCATTTTAAGGAAGTGTTTGGCAAATATAAAAGCTTTTCTAACTAAAATTTTTAAATTTGAAACGTTTCAATTGTTATAACTAGTCTATTTTTTAATTATTTTTCTTCATTTTTTTCATATAACTATCATACTTTTCAATCATTTCACAAAATTATTCATACAACTAATCTATTTATTTTAATTGTATTATTTTTGTTCTTTATCATTAACTTTATTATGTTATATTATTTTCTGCCAATTCAAAAACTTTTGTATAAAAAATTTATGTTTTCATCTAAAGTTTTACTACTTCACAAACATATAAACAACGTAACTTGAGGTATATTGTTTTTTAGAGAAGTATTATAGTCTAAGGTAAAGTAGTTTAAAAGGACAAATCATGCAACTTCTTGGGCTTAAAATGACAAAACCTATCCACGACAACAAATATGTAGAACTTTTTAATGTGAGTTAACATTATCAAAATTTGTACCTTTTTATTATTACCTTTCCATTATAATTAGAGCATTTTTTAAATATACTTATTATGTTCAACCCTAAATCCAAATATATTGATTACATCTCCAAAATCTTAAATATATCTATCACATTTGTTGTTAATCCTTAGAACACTCAATTTGTGAGTTAACGTTATTAGTTATTAATATACCTATTAAATTTTGGACATAATTGAATATTTGAATATCATAATTTACTAATGTCCTAAGTGCACATGAGCTTTAAATTTGAAGAGCCTTAATTTCATTTATGTTATATTATATTATATTTTTTATTGTTTTATAATGGGAGCATTTTAGGCATTTAAAAAATTTTAACTAATGATTTTTAATGGAATGAACTTTTTTGAAATTAAAGATAAATGTAGTGCTTTATATATGAGATTTTGAAAATACGGAGGGTTTATATTATTTTTCTTTTACATCCTTTTATATAATTATTTTATATATTTAAACATTATTATCTTTTTTTATTGGAATTTATACAACTAGACCACTGACGTTAGAATCAAGTAATTTATTATCTTGACTCCTGTTTACCTCATTTTACATTACCTTACTTTTAAAATCTTTTCTCGTCACACAAACGTTTAGAAATACAATGATCAAGGAGCTCTGATCACAGAAACTGTCCATGCCCGGCATTGATCCAACAACATCGCTAATGAGATAGTTCTTATGCAATTGTGGCTAAACAACATTAGCAAATACAAATGGCAAAAGGCAGTAAACACACGGATCAAGATTGTATGGACATTGCGATCAAGGGTGTGTTTGGTTGGAGATAAAATTTTTTATGAAAAGTTTTTGGAGTAGAAGTTGTCAAATCAATAAAAAGTGATATGATATAATTGGAGTAATGATAAGGAGTAAAGAGAATAAAGTTAAAATAGATAAGTTAGTTGTATGGGTAGTTGTGTAGAAATGATTGAAAAGTAGGATAGTTTATGTAAAAAAATATGAAAAAATAATTAAAAAATAGAGTAATTATCGAGAGTGAAAAGTTTTATATCGAAAGGTTTTAGTTGATACTTTTTTATCCTAAACAAACCCACCCCAAAAAAGATTGTATGGACATTGTGCCTAGCGCGCTGCTCTCTGGGCAGTGTAGCTTTATCTCCTATTGCAGAGCTTAGTCTCCAGCAGGAAAATTAAAATTCATTACGTCAAAATCAGAAATATGTACTTTGGGATGATGGACTTGTAAATATGTAATATAAATTTCTTTCCTTTATAACAAGTTCAGAACACCGTCCTCACGTGGGCGTTATCCGCTGGGAGGAGATAGATGCTGAGTTGCTGGGATAGAATTGGACAGGAGATCGAGTTTGTTGTAATTAGAAAATGGAAATTATATTTAGAAATAATTAATTCCAATTATGGCCGCAAAGTCGCAAACTACGTCCTTATTTATAAATATAACCATACAAATAGAAAAATTGCACAGATGATCACAGATTCTACTCGTAATTTCAACTATGATAACAGTGGTGGCATCTCTTAATTAATAGGGAATTTTTGTTTTTTGAAATGACCAAATTACCATTAACTTTTTCTTATGAAAGTGGCATTGTGTGCGCATAGATATCTAATGGAATAGATGACCACACATTACTTCTTTCAAAACCATGTTTTATATAATAGAATACTCATCCAATGCTCTTTTCTAAGAAATGTTAAGGGCAATTTCATCAATTAAAAAAATTGCCATTAAATAATAGAAGTTAATGGGCGCCGTGTTTGGGATTATGGATAGAATTTGTACATTTGCATCATTTTTATAAGTATATGGTCCAACTATCTAGAGCTGATCAAGCAAGAATAACTGAAGATCCAGATGCCGTTAACACTCTTATTAGTACAATTTTATATCATTTTCAATTTTATATCATTTTCTAGGAACTATAGAAGATTATTAATCTACTATTAGAGAAAGGTTATTAAAATTAAGATGTAAAAAGATGTAAAAATACATATGGTATAAAGATGTATTTTTAATAGATGTTCAAATGTTAGAAGATGGAAATAAAGCTATCTATAAAGAGAAATTTTTACAAGGTCTTCCCTCGGTGGTTGAAAGTAAAGTTAAAACATTAATAAAGCAAAAAAATGAAGGACAATTAGAATACAACAATTATATTTGGGAAACTTTATTTACAAAAGTAAAACAAGTAGAAATTGAATTATGTCAACAAAAGAAAATGGAAGAAACAAAATTTTTACGATTCAAGATTTATCAATATTTTGTTCCCAGTATGGAATAGAAAAAACACCATTACAAAAAACTATGCTTAAAAAATCAAAATATTTAAAATCAAAGCCTTAAAAAAATCAAACTAGAGATAACATACCAAATAAGTTTTACTCAAAAAAGAGATTTAATAAAAATAAACCAAAGCCATTTAAAATAAGAATAAAAAAGAAATAAGATGCTATAAATGCGGAAAGATTGAACACTATGCCTCTAATTGTTATAAAAAATAAGTTAAAGAGTTATTAGTCGATAAAAATCTAAGTGCCAAAGCATTATCCAAACGATTAAATCAGTTATCTATTACATCAGAAAGTGAGTTAGAATCTTCATCATCTGAAGAAGAAAATGAACACGAATTAAATAAAATATATAAAGAATCAGATTCAAACAATGAACACTTATGTCAATGTTCTTATAGCCTGTAGGACTATCAAACCTCCTTGGATTCTGGATATTATTCCTTAAATATGATGAATAATTCAAATTAAACTTTATTAGAATTGATTAATCAAGTTGAAGATTCAAAACAAAGAACGAAATTATTAAATAAATATTTAAAAATGTTAAACATAAACACAAATGACCAGTTAACTCTCCCAAAATCATCTTCAATTATGAATATCATAAAACATTAAGAAAAATATTTTAAAGGAGTTCCAAAACCTATTTCTACATCAGAATTATTCAGAGAAATAAAAGAAATGAAACTAGAAATAGTAGAATTAAGAAATAGAATTTATTTTTTAAGTTTAATTTTATTCATTATGAATTTATTTTTTAAGTTTAATTTTATTCATTTTTGTTTTTCCATAAATATATTTTAATATATATATATATCAAGTCTTGCCAATTTACAATACTTTTATATATTTATTTTTATTTTAAAATTCAAGTTTTTTAAGAGGTGAAAAATGATTTACATGCTCTCGAAATTGATGATTTTAAAAATAAAAAATAAAAATGTAAAAGTAAACTTAGTATATGAATTAAATGTATTTAGAAAAATTTGTTTATAAAGAAAAAATCAAAAACAAAATAATGTAAGTTAAGCATTTCTACAACTAATTGTATACAATCGACCTCTACCTATAAATAGGGAAATAATTTTACTTCATATTTGAAATTAACTTTATCATAAATGAAAAATATAAGATTATTATTTATTAAAAAATGAGAGACTATATTTAAAAAAGTTATTTTCCAAGATAGAAAAATTTAGTATCATTCCCAGCTGCACCCAAGGAATGAGATGATCCTGAACCCAAAGTAGGTATTTGACCCATTCCCTGGTTCGCACCACGTCCCAGGTCTGGATTAGGTTGAGATATGCAGAAAGTAAAATAAGAAATAAAATTATGAACTATACAGGAGTACGTATTATTTAGTTGGAGCTTATTGGCCGATGGCACATAAGTAGCTAAAATTGATGAGCAGCTGCAGTTAAATCATTATCATTATAATAAGCAATTTTTTATCTAGGTGGAGTAAGGTGGAGTATGCTATATGAATTTTGTTGCATCATTATTGACTATTCGAGACTAAATTTTCATTAATTTTTAATATTTTAATATTTTATTTAATTATTTTTATCATTTTATTGGAATCCTTCTTTCTTTCTTCTACCACTTTGTAAATTTTCTTTTTGTAACCAGTGTCATTTTAGGCCTCCGTTCTATATGATTAAACTATGTTAATCTATTTTTCTTTATTTTATAATTCATTGGCCTTGTTTATCACCTAAAGTTAAATAATTAAAGAAAGTTTTGTTTTGGATGGTTTTATTTGGAGGCCACATATTTATGATTCAATCATTCAAAAAAATTATTTTTTCAATTTAAAGCAATGGATTTTCATCAAAAGAAGTGATCCGGTTAGCTAAGTTCAGTAAATGTCTCGCTTTGACTACTTCAAAAAATTAATTTACAACATTTTTTATACACTTTTTTATATAACTATATTTAACATATAAATTTAATTTTATCATTTTTTGGATATGTGATTTATATATTAAATATACTTAGATAAATAAATATATGAAAAAAAGCAAAAAATATGTTATGAATGAGTTTTTTTAGATCATGAAACTAATAATTCCACTCTCATCAAATGTACATGCAAAAGACTATGATTTTCGAAGCCACATACAACAGGGCCTAAGGGTGCAATTCGGGTCGAGTTATACCGGGTTGGAGTAAACCCAAACCCTAAGCCAACTAGGTTTGAGTAAACCCAAACCCAAATTCTAAGAATTTAATCCGGGTTTGGATCAGGTTCGCATTGGCTTTGGTTTGGTTTCGGATTAGAATTCGGGTTATCAATAAATTATTTTTTTCCAAATTTAATTGTAATCTAAAAGAAAATTATTGGAATATACATACCTGTGTTTATGAAG
>JAXCLR010000092.1:38476360-38489914 GCA_035584095.1 Annona squamosa
TTAAAATAAGCATGTATCTATTTTAAGTTTACTTCCTTAAGAAGTTTATTTAAAATATACAATTTCTTTTTCTAGAAGGATTTCATTTGCTAAGATTATGTGTATGTTCACCTATAAATACAGCCCTTGTAAGTTCTAAAGTGACATCAGTTTTAAGATTTATAAAAGTGTTTTCTAGTTTTTCTTCTACTTGTTCTTGTTATTCTTTCTTTATTCATCTGTTCTTTCTACCTTCTTTCTTTACTTCTCATCTCTAAAGGTTCCTTCCTCTTCTTCTATTTTCTTCTATACCCATCCTACATTAATTGGTATCAGAGCCAAACTCGGTACTACTTTCACCCAATTTCTATTGTCATTTTGCTATCCACGAACTGGTGCCATCTACAAATCACTGTTGTCCATTCTATTGTTGTTTGTTGTCCACGAACTGGTGCTATCATTGTTGTCCATTCTGTAGGTGTTTGATGCTGCATACTGCTGCCATTACAACAACCTGTTGGTCATCGCAAATATACTGCTAAGAAGTTGCTGAAATCACTTTTAAGTTCTCTTACTAAACTTGGCAAAAATTGGACCTCAACAGACAAATTCCAGAGCTTGGTGGAAATTTCAGCTTGTTTCCAAAGCTGGCAAAAGGACAAGTTGCCATCTAACTTTTGGAGATTTTCAAACCAGCCCTTCCACTTCCTAGCTTTTGCTAAGACATCATTGATTTAGAAATTTTCAAAAGGCACAAACCAAATATTTCTAGAAGCCCCTTTGCGAGCTGACATTGGAAAATCTGTTCACAATTTCTGAAATTTTGCAAAACTGCCCCGTAGTTTCCAAAAAGAATTGTCCTAAGACTTTTCAGCAATTACAACAGGCCTCTGACTTTTTTGAAATTACAAGTCTCCTTCAATTTTTAGAAATTTCAAAAAGGTTTATTTTTGGAAAAATACAAAGGTTACAATAATTTCAAAATTTTTCAGAAAGCTCATTAGAACAGAAGTTGCAACTTCTAAAATAGTCGACTAACAAGATGTGATTCCAAAGTGTTAAATTACATTGTTACTTTTCATCGAAGTTGAAGAAAGTTCATTGCAAAACTCGAGGACAAGTTTTTTCCTAGTCAGAGAGAATAATGCCGGAAGTGAAGATATTTTCATAAATTTGGGTTTAGATTGTTTTAGGATGTTTATTTCTATTTTGGAAGATCTCCTAGAATATTTTAGAATTTAAACATGTATGTATTTTAAGTTTATTTCCTTAAAAGTTTGCTTAAAATATACAATTTCCTTTTCTAGATGGATTTTCCTAGGATATTTTAGAATCTGTTTAAAATAAGCATGTATCTATTTTAAGTTTACTTCATTAAGAAGTTTATTTAAAATATACAATTTTTTTTTTAGAAGGATTTCATTTGCTAAGATTAGGTGGTATGTTCACCTATAAATACAGCCCTTGTAAGCTCTAAAGTGACATCAGTTTTAAGATTTATAAAAGTGTTCTCTAGTTCTTCTTCTACTTGTTCTTGTTATTCTCTCTTTATTCATCTTTTCTTTCTATCTTCTTTCTTCACTTCTCATCTCTAGAGGTTCATTTCTCTTTCTTCTATTTTCTTCTCTACCTATCCTACATCACTTCTGCTGTAGGTGATTGGTTTTATGACCTCCCATCAGTATAACTATATTTTTTTTCTCATTATGTTGAAGCTATGGAGATGTTGTCGCTTATTTCTTTATGGGACTTTGCAGGTTTTGCACACTTCTAATTATTAGTTGAAATTGGGCAGTATATATTGCATTATTGCTGCTTTTTTGACTCTGTTTTTTGTATGCATAGAACATTTCTTTTGAATTAATTGTTGTTCATGAGAGATGCTACTGATTGAAGATTAGGTTAGTGATTTCTGTGGCTAGGAATATGATCTCATGTTGCTTTGGTTAAGTTACTAATACCTTTGCTGAGTGCTGGGAAATCTAGGTATCACTCCTATTGAAGATTTATCATGTATACGAGGAGGATCCCAATGTCAAGTTGTTGATATTGAAGGTATTATTGGTGCTGAATCCATGGACGGTTGATTTGAATTGCATTCAAGTGACAGTGTTTTACTTTCTGAAACTCAAAACATGTCATATGAAGGGCAATTTATTGAAATTGCCTGTTTCGTATGACTTTTGGTATAACAAAACTTTTTAATATACAACTTTTCACTCTTCACAATTACCCAACTTGTTAATTATTTCTTCACTTATTCCTATACAACTATTCTACTTTTCAATCATTTCTATACAACTAGCCATATATCTAATTTGTATTATATATTTTAACATTATTTTCTTTACTTTTTATCATTACCACTATCATATTATATAATTTTTTCATATTTAAAAAAATTTTACCTAAAAGACTTTTCACCCAAAGTTCATTACTTCCCAAACACACCCATAATTTGAAAGACTTGTGCAAAATACATCAAGGTTGTTTCAAAAATATTAGGATGACAGTTGGAACGTTTAATTCTGTAAATTTGCACATATCAGATCTGTCCTTGACAGCTTTCGAGTTTCTGCTCTTGCACATCTGCTATGTGCTTATTGTGTCCTTTTATCATGTTTTGACCATAATATGGCTTGTGACTGTTTTGTAGGGAAAAGGAAGAGCATTTTGTGCTGGTGGCGATGTAGCAGCTGTAGTTCGTGATTGTACTGCCGGTTGAGTTTCTTTCTGAAGTTCCTGAGAGCCTTTTGGTGTATATATATAGGGATATTATCCTATGCATTCTGCCTGCACCGAAACGAGCGTGTAGACTGGCCATCCAGCCGTTGCCGGAGGCGGGTGAAATCTTAGACATGCGTTTGTTCTGCAAGTGTAGAAAAGACTGTTTTGTGTGCATCCTGTTGGGGTGCACACTCATGCTACCAGCTGCAAATCTCGTTAGTCATACTAGCGGAAGTGAAGATGAGCAGCTGATTTGGGGAGGAAATTTCAAAACTTTCAGATAAAAATTTTGCTGCATGTTTGGTGGTGGTTGTCTGTTAGCAAGAAATGGCTTGAGGAAGACGATATTCGTATGCGGATTCCATAATCCGCATGCTGATTTTCGATTCGGAAAAATCCGGTGTTACATTTGTCTTGTCTAAGGTATAATACACATGTGTATTCCATAATCCGCTTGCTAATTTTTGAGTTGGAGGTACATTTGTCTTGTCGAAGTTATAATACGGAATCCGCATGCTGATTTTGCGAATCGAAGAGATTCCGTTGGTACGTTTGACCTATGTAGGTTAGAATACGCATGCGGATTCTATAATTCCCATGCTGATTTTCGAGAGAGAGAAAGCGGAGGTAGATTTGGCCTTCCAAGTTAGAATGCGCCATTCGGATTCTATAATCCGCATGCTGATTTTCGAGACAGAGAAAGTGGAGGTACATTTGACTTGTGTAAGTTAGAATACGCATGCGGATTCCATAATCCGCATGCTGATTTTCAAGACAGAGAAAGCGGAGGTACATTTGACCTGTGTAAGTTAGAATACGCATGCGGATTCCATAATCTGCATGCTAATTTTTGATACAGAGAAAGTGGAGGTACATTTGACCTGTGTAAGTTAGAATACGCATGCGGATTCCATAATCCGCATGCTGATTTTCAATTTAGAAGCAAGATGACTCTCTTCTTCGTAGGCAGTGATCTTCTTTGTCTCAAGCGGGGCGGCTTTTCTCTTCTTCTTTGTGCTAAATTGTGTTCCCTTCTTCTAGTGATTTTTAGAGCTGCTAGGACCGACTGAAATAAGTGAAGATCAAAGAGCGGTTTTCTTCAGCGTCTACGGAGTTTTTTAGGGTTGGGTATTTTTTGCTTCAGTCTGGTGGGATGCGGAGGGGGCGGTAATCCGAGGGGTTTGGAATTCGAGCGGGAGACAGAGGGTTGGAGCGTGCGTGTATCCTCATTACTTGTCGTTGATGCAGGTATAATGCAGCAGTGGAAAACTCAAGAGGCAGCTTCAATGGGTTTCTTCCTATTCGTTAGGGCTTGCAAGCAAGAGAGGAGGCAAATGGACGAAGTCCCTGTTGTTGGAGTGCGCAACGAAAAATGAGGCGATGGAAATGGGTGCATTCCCCAAAAATTGGTCTTTTAAACCGCGTGTACAGCACTGCTCACACTGCAACTTGCATTTTCTACACGACCGATTGACTTCTATGGTTAGGATTTCACCTGCATGAAGCAATGGCTGGATGGGTGGTCTGCACGCTTGTTTCGGTGCAGGCAGAATGCATAGGATAATATCCCATATATATATATATATATATAATGAAGAATAGGTTGTCTTTGCCACAGGGTTCATTTATTCAATGAAAATGGAGATTTTTGTTTTGATTAGTGCCAAATCACTATTTGGATGTGGAGTAGCTATTGATATATTGCTTGCTTATGTAGCCTTTTCACAGATTTTGTTGTATGCATCAGGTGATTGGAAAATTGGTGCAAAGTTTTTCTGGGATGAATTCACCATGAATTATATATTGGCAACATACAGGAAACCTCAGGTATCTTAGTGTCAATGAGAAACTGGCATCAATTTTGTATGCACCACTATTGTAATGTAATGTAATTTAGTCCCTTCATTGTTTCAGAGCTTTCGTAATTTGATGTCATTAATATTTCATTACTAATAAAGAAACATGGTTGAAGGTATCAATTCTTAATGGAATTGTCATGGGAGGGGGAGCTGGGGTTTCTATACATGGACGGTTCCGAGTTGCGACAGAGAATTCGGTGATTCCCTCTCTCCTTTTCAAGGAAATTCTAGTTGTATTTTGATTGTACTGTGTTCGCTGTTGGAAGTGTTAAGTTGATTCTTATTTTACCACTATTTATGAGGCTGCCTTGTATTTTAATTTTTCTTGGAACCAACATAGTATCTCTGTTGTAATGAATGGCATCCAAATTCTTTCTGCTGGAAATATTGGAGTGGAATGTTTCAAATATTTTGTTCTTAGGAAATTTTAATATTGATTGGACAAATTCTAATGGCAAGTCATTTGTTATATGAAGAGCTTTAGCACATTCAGTCAAAATACTCTTTAGACTTTCCTGGCCTCCTTTGCTATGGGGTGAGCTTCATGATGACCATGGAGCTTCTTTCTTGGCAGGTTGGTGGAAGAACCCTCTATGGGCAAGTTCCTCTGCGAACAGTTCTATTTTGAAACCAAAACTGATGCTCTGTTGCAATCAATTTAATTCATCAAATTCTTCCACAAAGAATATTGGAGTGAAACTCTTCAAGTTCTTTGTTCTTAGGGAAGTTTAATATTGATTGGACAAATTGGAAAGGCTGTAATCTTTTATACTAGTGCAGAACCTTGGCACATTCAATTGAGACACTCATGAGATTCTTAGTCCGTTCAGCTGTGGGTTGGGCTTCATGGTAACCTTAAAGCTTCTTGGTCAGTGAACTTTTGGTGGAAGAACCCTGTATGGGCAGGTTCTTTGATTTCCATCAATCAAGACCTATTGAAAAACTATTCTATCTTTCCTCGTTGCATTTAGGGGCGAATTGAATAGAGGTATTACAAGTGGGAAAAATTTTGAAAAAGTGAGACAGTTATGTGATATGATATAAGTAAAGAAAATAAAGATAAAATAGGTATGGTAGTTGTATGGAATGATGTGAAAAAAAATTAAAATATAGAGTCCATAATAGAAAAAGTAGGGGGAGCATTGACGCATCGATAAAAGTTGTCCCTGTATGATCGGGAGGTCACGGGTTCAAATTGTGGAAACAAATTCTTGCTTTGCAAGATATGTTTGGGCACTATAGACCCAAAAAGTGGTCTGACCCTTACCAGGACCCTGTGCATGCAGGAGCTTAATGCATGAGGCTGCCCTATATCAAAAGTTGTGTAAGAAAGAGTGGGAAGTGTTTTTCTTTTTTCTTTGTTATTTTTAAACCTTACTCCAAATGGACCTTTAGTTCAAAATTTCAGCTACTTTCAACTTCTGCCCTCTTAGAATAATATGTCCTGCTAACGGAACTGATGGCAATGTGCATATGAGTCGTCCCCTCAAGAGGAAAAAGAAAGAAAAATTCTGTGAATCTGAAAGCAAATGTGCTATACAATTCAGTGGAGTGTCTGATACACCCTCCAATAGCAGTCTGTATACATCATTTTGGTCCCATGGATGTTGTTTCTTTTTCTCTTCTTTCTCTCTTGATACACAGCAAAGAGTTGAAGGGCATAATCTTGTCTTCTTGAGAGATTTTCATTTGTGATGGTCTGGGTGCAGATTTTTGCAATGCCAGAAACAGCACTTGGACTTTTCCCAGATATTGGAGCTTCATATTTTCTATCTAGGCTCCCTGGATTCCTGGGTAATGTCTTTTCATTAATTCTGATTCCTAATTTGTTTCCTGTGGAACTCTAGAGGTTTTATCTTTTTAAGATCACCATGTAGAGTATTGCCTTATTTGGTGCAACATCTTCATTATTATAATTATAGTGTTATCAATATTTGCTTAAGGATGTGTCTGGGAAGTGATAAAACTTTTGAATGAAAAGTTTTTAGTGTAAAAATTTTTGTAATGAGAGAAAATGATGTGATATAATAGGAGTAAAGATAATGAAGTTAAAATATGTAGGTTAGTTGTGTGGTAGTTATGTAGAAATGATTAAAAAGTAGGGTAGTTATATAGAAAGATGTGAAGACATGATTAAAAAATAAGGTAGTTATGAAAAGTGAAAATTTTAAATTGGAAAGTTTTAGTTAGAAAATTTTTGGTATAAATAAACACACCCTAAAAGTGGTAATTTGGCTTCCCTTTCCTATCCAACAAATAACAAGGTTATTAAATGAAACAATAAATATAGATAAAACATGAGATAATATTTCAATATATTTATCTTATCCTAGACATAATTACTAATTTACTATCCATGGCTCGGCTAGTTTACTCTCTTTTGCTCTGTGAAGCATAGAATACTGGGAGCTTGCTTTAGTCCTATGCACATGGCATGATCTAATTGTTTACTGGGAGTGGGCATATCTATCAGTCATAGATTTTCTACTTAAGTTCAATTTTGTCTTGGAATCTCTCTCTCTCTCTCTAAAAAGTAGCTTCAACATTTTATAATTTTATATCTTTAATTATCTGTCTGAGCAGGAGAATATGTAGGCCTTACTGGAGCCAGGTTGGATGGTGCTGAAATGCTTTCCTGTGGCCTGGCAACTCATTTTGTATTCTCTTCGGTATGCTTCCTCCCCCTTCCCCCCAACCCAACAAGTTCTTTTGTTAAAAAATTTTAAATGTGAATGAGCAGCAAAATTTATTTATCTATACTTCTTTGCTCAATCTCCTTGACAAAGATCTCAAAATCAAGTCCTTAAATTTAAGGCGCTCTCATGCAGTGACATATTCTGACAGTTTGATGAATTGCCTCAGTGATATGATCAGTGGCAGTTGGTGGTCTATTCTGGATTGTAGGAAAGTATCAATGGTTCAAAATTGGTGGGAAATTTTGTTTGTTAGAATTGCCCAATAGTATGACTTTTTGGTGCTCGTCATTTGCAAAGGAGGCTTGTAGTTTGGAAGGAACATAAAGCAATTTGTGTATGTCATGCCTCTCATGGACTGGCTGCCATGATTTACCAAATCTTAAACTTCAACTTTTCTATTCTAAGTGAATGCAAGTCTTCTATTAACATTTTTTTCATGCTACTAGAGTATTCGTTCTGGAATTCTATAAAGATCTATTACCAATTCCTTTTTCTTCTTTCCTTTCCCTATTCTTTAAAATTTTTTTTATATGTCCAATAGAACTATATGATATATTTTTTCAGGCAGGATACAACAAGGGTAATATGGAATGGTTTTGTAATTTTGTTTTTTTAATCACTACAGAGATTGCCTTTGCTGGAAGCAGAACTTCTTAATGTTGATACCTCTGATGCAAGTGTTATTAACAGAATTATTGAGAAGTTTTCAGAAAGAGTGCCCCTGAAAGAAAAAAGTGCTTTTCACAGGTGAGTTGGAAAGGAGTGATGGTTTATTGTCTTCTTTTCTCCCTTTTTTTCTCTCTTTATATGATGAATACATTAAAAAATGAAGAGATTCCAATGAGGCATCAAAGAGAAAGAGCCCCTGCTATTCCCATCATGTTCCTTTTCTGCAGAAGGAAGCATGAACTATTAATCTTGGATGGGACAAAAGATTGAAGCCATCCAAGTTCTTCTCTGAACGAGTCTCTGGATCTTAGCCAAGTGAATTCAAATAGGAGTTGCTGCTATAGTTCTGCTCCTGTCCTAGTAACCATTAGTAGAGAACTGACCAACACGCCATCTGTTCTGTTTCACGTTTACGCATCAACTGATTTCCACCTTAATTTCTAGAATGCATATGAAAAATAATTCATAAAAACCAAACTTTGTTTGGGATAGTAATTGACTTTCAAAATTATTTAGCAAAGTAACTAAAATAACAACATAATTGATTGGTCTTAATCATATTATGTTTTCAAGTGAACTAGGTGAAATCAACCAAGCTGCTGGAAATCAACCAAGCTGCTGGTGTGTTATATACGATTGAAATATATCTAAAATATTCATTTTTGTAAGTATCATGGCGCCCCCTCCCAGAGAAGATATGCTACATGGTTATTCCAAATCTAGTAATCTACTTAATAAAGGCCAGTAGCTTCCGCTGCCCAATTGCCTTGATCCAAGACAGGTTGTGCCCAAAAGTTGGTTGCTGGAGTTTATTGAGCTGACTAAAGTTGGCACAACCTGCTGAACTTAATGCAAGCTTATATAAACTTTTTTGATGAAGCAACATGATTTATCATCTGTGGTCACACTTTTGCTTGCTTTGAGCTGAATGCTTTTTATATGTTTTCAGACTGGACACAATTGACAGGTGCTTTTCCAGAAGATCAGTTGAGGAAATTTTGTCTGCCCTTGTAAGTTTTACCATGATTCAAATATTTTTAAGAAAAAGGTGGCTTCCTTTTGATGTTATTTTACTTGAAACTTATGATTTTAATTTTCTCCCCTCAAGTCTCTTCATTCTATTTGATGAAATTAACATTGAGAACACTTTCCATTATGTTAGCTTTTACTGCTTTTGAATGTTTCCTTTTCTGTAGGACACCTTACTTCATTTCTATTGTTTACCATCTTTCAATATTTATGGGTTTACAGGAGAGTAAGGTCACAAAGGGAGCTGAGGAATGGATTGTTGCAGCAATTCAATCATTGAAGAAGGCATCGCCCACTAGTCTTAAAATTACTCTTAGATCGGTATGTATTTGTCTTGGATGCATTGAAGTTTTGTTGTCAAAATTTCATGTTTGCTGCTACATTTATTGGGAAGAAGCTGAAGAACCGAACTGAAAAGATTGAATTTGCAGTTGTTTTTATTTCTGGTTCATTGTTTCAGCTCTTGTTTTTCTGTTGCTATTGTTGTTGTTGTTATTATTATTATTATTTTGGTCTTCGTATCTTTGTTTTTTCTGCTGCGCAAAAGAATCCCCCAATCAACATTTGACTGATGAAATCTTGATTAGCTAACTTCCACTGGCTTTTATGGCTGCCCCAGGTTTTATGGCAAATGGGTAAAACGATGTATACAATTGGTTATTTAGTAGGATTTTTTAAAATTAATTTATCATACCTTCAATTTTTAAGGTCTATATTGATCATCTGACCCGAACCATCAAATGAGGTGCAGCAACCACTTAAAAGTATCGTTACATGGTCCTGTCATATTTTAGATGTGGCCATAAAATGTGATCTAAGTTTCCAGTTAAGAGTTTAACCAATCTAATGTTGACCTTTTCTTAATTTATTTATTTAAAATGCTAAAACATCGATTGGGGTGTTTCTGCAAAATCAAGAATTTTGGAATAAAGATTGCAAAAGCAGGAAGTTATGGGGATGCGATGTACAAGGCCTTTAAAAATATAAAAATTGAAGAAAGAAAATGAAGAATAGAGAATGCCGGTTGTTCTTGTATGCTGCAAAATGTTGGACAACCAATGATGTGATGAAATATGCTTCAGAGAACAGCATTTTCATCTTGTATATTTGGAGTAGGTCGATGAAACTTACCTTTGATAAAATAAAGGAAAGAGTATAACATCAGAATCAATTTTAAAAAATCAGCTTATTTTTTCACAAAGCTAATTAATGTCTGCAGCTTACGCTTTGATGCCTCATTCAGTCTACCAAAGCACACTGATGGATAATGTTCAGTTTTTTTTTTTTTTTTTTTTTGGCAAAGCATATGCATGCACTGTGTTACCCGCACACGACTGCTTTCCATGCATCAAATATTTTCCATATAGTAGGCTTTCCTCCAACGGAAATAGCTTGGTCTTACAAAATGAACTGGTTGATTTTTTAATTTATCTGGTTGGCCATGCATGCAACCGACGACTTTCAATGAAATACACTTTTTACAAGGACAATGATGTAATGACAATCACTTTTTCAGGCCTTGGGTGGTCATCTACATGGTTTGGTTCACTTGATCTATAAGACTAAATTCAAAGTGCCAGACCTTGCAAAACAAGGTAGCAAACCACTGGTTTTACTGACTTACAGAGCAAACCATGGCTTTTTTCAGCTTATTGGTGTGCCATGCATGCAACTGAAGATTCAGAGTGGAATAGACGTGTAACCAATGATGATTCTATGACGAGAATTATTATGCACGGCCGCTGTTGGTCATCTACTTGTTCTAATCCACTTGATTTCAAGCTCTATACACTCACAGCCATCTCATTGGTGCCGTGGTCTTCAGCTGAAGCATTGTCGAGTTTTTTGTTTTCATTTTTCCAAAATGCTTTGAACTCCTGATGTCCTTCAATTATGACTTCATTTGATTGCCGTGATAAAAATATTGTGAAAAATTAGATATAAACCATGATTTTGTCTGATGAGGCCGTTTGCTGTGATAACAACATACCAAAGTTGTGGCTGTATAGTATTGAACGAGATAGGCTTGGATGAAGGAACACAAAGATGAATATGCATCAAAAGCTTTGGAAAGTCCCGAAAATCAAAGAGTGATTTTCATGATAGTGAGGGTTATCATGATACCTGTGAAGTCAAAACATTGAAGTTGTCAATTTTTTATGTTATGCCATACAAATTTTTCGTTTTTGATCACAAAGAATGACATGAGAATATCTATGTGGTTAACACCACAGGGTGGGAAGCATTTGACAATGATCATAAGTTGTTTCCCACCTATGTTGGGTCAACTGCATGAATCCTGTGGTGCCATTGTTGACAATTATGAACTATATTTTCATTAATCTCTTAATGTTTTAATATCTTGTTTAATTGCTTTTTCCATATTTGTCGTTTTACCTCTCGTTCTCCAATTGCTTTCCTCTCTCATTCTCTAACAATTATCATGTTGATATATATATATATATATATATATATATATTTTGTGATGATTTCATATTGTCCTGATACTTGGTTCAAGTAAAACACAATCCACGCATTATATGTGGCCGTGTGAATGGCTTTACTCTTTTGATTCATTAACAATGGATTGCTTCTTCAATTTCAGATCAGAGAAGGTAGGCTTCAAACTGTTGGCCATTGCCTTATGCGAGACTATCGCATGTGCTCGCATGTCCTGCGAAGAGAATTAAGCAGTGATTTCTATGAGGTCTCTGGAACAGCTTGCTATTAATTGATTTTAACAACGAATTTGTGTTTGAATCTTTCTAAAAAGCCATATTTTAACCACAGGGTTGCAGGGCCATATTGGTGGATAAGGACAGGAACCCGAAGGTTAATACGATAACTTTTGTCTACAAAGCTAATCAGTTCTCCAGACTGACAGTGACAATTCCTTTTAGCTCATTGACGTAAATTTCAATTATTATGCATTTCCATTTACATGGTGCTTAATTTTACAGTGGCAACCGTCTAAACTGGAGCTTGTCAGCAATGAGGTGGTGGATCGATACTTCTCCAAGGTAGAGGACGAGGAATGGGAAGATTTGAAGCTTCCAAGGAGGCCCAATCCAACCAATTCAGCCGTATCAAAACTCTGAGAGCTGAAAGTTTCAAAAGGTGTGCGAGATAAAATGCCCTTTCGATTATCATTAGGATGATGAATTTGCAGTCGGGCGTGGGGGGGCAATTCGCTTGAATCATGAACTTGCTGCGAGACTGTAGTTACATGGGTCATATCATCAGCTACTGTCATAAGAATTCATGAAAGAATAATTTGGCATGTTGCTGTCATTCTGAATAGAACGAGGTCAGCTTAATCGCTTGAAATAAATGAAAACACATGTTATAATCATTCAAGATAAATAAAAATGCGTAGTGATTCAGCAGATCCAGTTGAATTTGGGATGTTTTTTGAGCATTTGACTGCGTTACTGTTATGAACTTGATTTGTGTGTGGAGAGAGAGAGAGGTGTAAATAGGGTTGGTTTCAACTCGAAACCGAGTAAACTAACCTGATTTATAATAGAGTTGGATTAGGTATTTTGTAAAAAAGAGAATTATATAACTCGATTTGAACCTACCTGATTTCAAAAGTGGGTTTGTTTGAGTGGGATAAGTGTTAGCCTGACCCAACCTGATTTCATATATTAGTCTATAATATAATAAATTATTACTAAATAATCTTACATATCATTTAATACATACGGATTAACTTGACATTATTACTTTGAAATAAGATTATTTAGTAATTGTATCATTATATGTCATAAATTGAAAATTATTCTTATAAAAAGATTAATTTTTATCCTTTCATATAAATTTATATTTTAAAATAATTTAATTAAATAAAATATTTTTAAATATTATATTTATTAACTTGATTTTTAACTCGAATCAAACTAATTTCTGTAAAGTTAAAATAGGGTTGTGTTAAGGTATGAAAAATATAGTTAAAAGTAGGATTGAATTGAGATTTTATTAGTGTTGTATTTACAATCCCCTACCCCCCCCCACCCCCCACCCCCAACTCTCACGTCAACTGGACTTGATTTACACTCCTATATAGACTACACCGTTGAGAGAGAAGCAGTCTAGTGCAGATAAATTGCACTATAACTTTGGTGTAGCTTGCTGTAAAATAGGCCTTACACATTTTAGAATGTTACGAAATTTTATACAATTCTTTATATATATAAAAGTCATATTTTTGATAGTTTATGTATTAAAATAACACTTCAAAATTAATATTTATGTTAAACTATTTTATTGCATTGATTTTACACAATTTTAAAATTATGTTCATGCATGTCCTTGATCTGGATAAAAATTAATATGTTAATAAAGTAAATAATTATAAATACAATGAGTGAGATTTTCTATTCATAATCAAGTGGGTTTCATAGTGCATGGATTGTACGGTGCAGATAGATATATTGGATCAAGTTTCATATATATATATATTGGATCAATTTTCAGATATATATATATATATATATAAATATATATATGAGTTTGGCTTCCATACGTCCGGATGTACTAATTCATTTCGATACTCCCGTCTAGTTTACACCCTATTTTGATTATTTTATTAAATC